>VXAA01001061.1:428506-441826 GCA_013399115.1 Anseranas semipalmata
TTTTTTTTGCAGTTGGCCATATCATACAATTCATATTCATGAACGTATTATCAGCTGATCAAATGCCATCTTAAAACTAATTAGGGAACAGTTTTTCCTAATGGGATCCAGAGCAAAGATTTTACAAAAATGTCCCTGCTTTCGTCCATATGTTCACCTTTCAAAAACTGGGTCAGGACTGAAACTCCTGGGTCTTAAAGTATGTCAGAGTACGCACGCAGCCATTGCAGAACTCAACATTGCTAGATTCTTCATAAAATGTGAAGCGTATGTATGTAAAAAACAACAACAACAACAACAAAACACCAAACAACCAGTAATGTGTGTATTGGCAGAGTTATTTGGAAAAAGTTGCAAAAGTTAGAGGAGGAAGGCTCAAGGCCTGAACAAGACAAAAAGCCAATCTTTAGAGCTTTACAGATGTATTCAGCCCCGTTGCTGTTTTGCAGGTGAGCGGTTGTCCTCATCCCCATCTCAGTCTGCAGGTACGAAATTAGAGAATTTTGCAACGCAGGGAATGCAGCACTGTCACTGTGCAGAAATGCCACAGGGGAGAAGTGCTCACAAAATGGGATTTGAAGTGCTCAGCAATATACCCACCTGCTCACATGTACTGGTTCCGAGGGAAAGCAGAGATTTGCTAAAACTGGAAGGCATCTGGAGGAGTGCCCAGAGAGGGGCTGGACTGAGCCTGAACAGTGGGAAGAAATGGAAATAATAAAAGTGAAGAAGCAGATGTTAGCTGAGAAAGACTGGAAAGATGGATTGAAGAGACAGGGAAGTCTGGCTTAGGGAAAGGAGAAACGAGCAAGATAATCTTCTTATTCTTCATTGAATAACCTATAAGCCACCTATTTGCAATCTCTATTGCTGACACCAAAAAGGCCCACAGTACCCAGGATGTTTAAAGCGTACAAACAAGAAGATGGACCAAAAGCCATTTGTCAGATAAGCTTGTCGCTTGCTAGTACGGTCACCTGCTGACAAGCGGCTGTGGGTTGGAGTCACAGCAGGGCCTGGCATTGCAATGAATGTAAGTGCAAGCACTTTCGGACAAAAATGAGTTGAGAAATTTAACTCAAGTTTTGGAGCAACTCTGCTTAGCAAAGACCCTAACACACCGATCCCTTGAAAAGAGAAGCCGCCTGTAAGGACAGCCGCGAATTCAGCAGAACAGCAACCACCTCTCTCAAGCTTACTGATGCAAGCACCAGTGTCAGCAAACTTGCATTATCAGCACCACCTGGCCCTGCCCATTTTTCTCACTGTTGGACAGATAAAGCATCACAGGCATGGAGCGGGAAGGAGGGCAATAAATACCACAGCGGCTGTGGCCGGGAGGGGGTGATGCGCAGAGTAGGACACATGTTTTCTTGTGTCCCAAGTTTAAATACATCATGACACAGCCAGTCTGCCTCTGAAAACCTTCAACATGTGCCTCACTCATCGTCGCAGCCATTTGTCAGACTTCGCACTTCCCAAGGCTGTGAAGAAAGAAGCAATTACACCGCACCCAGACTGGTGCAGCGACAGGCACCGTGCGACTTCAGTGCATCTGGCAAGCACCTTTATATACCTGCACCATGTTATATTCAGCTGTCCTCCTGCCTTGTGGGCCCCCCCAAATGTGGTCCCGCTGGTGGGATCTTGTTTTGTAAATAATGGGAGGAGAGCAGGGATTGTTACAGAAAACATACAGCTTGTCTTAGAACTGATGTGGGATACACGTCATCTCAGGTACACAACAGGGACATCACTGTTGTCTTAATTACGTGCTTACTATATTCATATTTCATGAATGAAGATGCAATTAAAAGGCTGCAAAGTGCTTAAAAACATGTAGCAAAGAGGAGCATTTCATGAACAGGCTACAAACAAAATGAGTTTTTCAACTTGATCCTACTAAAAATACAAGTAGAGGATCTACCTCCTCAGTCCTGCTCTCAGTGCAAAATATCTCCCAGCACTTACAGAACATAAAGATTTTGCAGGTTTCATCCAGCTCTCAAAACCTGAATGTTGGATTTCACAGATGACTTTAAGGCAGAGTATTGCAGTTATTTGAAAAGACAATGGGAGTACTGTGTCCCATAAAACTTTACAAAAAGCATAGCTATTTGTTGTTTTATTTTTTCAACTTTATAACTGATGCAAATATTTCCATGTGCACTTTTGGCAAAGTACCAATGCTTCAGAAGCTTGGTTTAGATACTCCTGAAAAATAGAGATAAAAAAAAAAAAGCAAATGAAGAGAAAAATGCAACAGCACCACCCTGCTGCCATCTCTTTGTCAAATCTATAATAACAAAAGATCTGCTCAGAGAGATGCAGTTATGTAACCTCTAGCTAACGAATAGGTTTTTTCAAAAGTTAGCTGAAATGAAAAAGTTAGGGTAAAACAAATTCTCTTTTTTTTTTTTTTTTTTTTTTTTCCCAGTTCAAGCATGGCTGTTTTCAATTTTATTGAAAAAGAAATAGGAAAACAATAAAAATGTTTTAACATTCCTGGTAGTGAGAGACAGAACAGGAGTCCATAGAGCCAGTGGAAAAATTGCTTCCATGAGCAGGGGTTTCATGGCAACCAGCAAAACAGAGGTCAGGAAGAGATTTCAACAGATTGTTTAGTCCAGTGAGGACAAAACTTTGGCACAGGCACCAGGTCTATATCTGACATAGATTTGGGCTGGCACTGGGGCCTCTGAGTCACAATGACAATAAATTTGGCGCTAAGCACCAAAAATACATTGTCAGCCACTGGGCCAGTCCGGCCCCCAGCACTGTGCCAGGTTTGGATGTATACAAATGGTATATATGGTTGGTGACAAATACTTGCTGATTGTGTGAGGATCCTGTAATGTCCCAAGGTGGGCTGTTTCCAGGGTTTTGCTCCTGTCAACGCTCAGACAAAATCGTTTTGCTGCAATCAAAGCTCTTTTTTCTTGTCCTTCTCCCAGCATCCTTTGAGAACAACTAGATGTTGTCCTCTTAATAATAACATATTCCACATGGAAAACTATCACCTTAATTCCCCTGGAGCTTTTCTCATCCAGATTACAAAACCCAGTTCTTTCAGCCTTTCAACATGTATCACTGTATGTGCTCTCCTCTAGGTAAGAAGTTAGTGTAAAAATCTCATACGAGACTCTATGAAAGGAGAAGGTGACATTATTTTACAAAATAGCTCTAAGTACATTGGCATTACCCACTCACAGTCATTTTCTCAATGGTTTCATTCACTTACACTCACACTCGACATACTCACAGAAGCCAAGATGTATGTGTTCAAGTGGTCTGTCCATGGCCACTTATGTACAACACAGGACAAGGTGGTTGTGGAGTCTCCCTCCTTGGAGCTCTTCAAAACCCACCTGGACGTGGTCCTGGGCACCCTGCCCTGGGTGTCCCTGTTTGAGTAGGGGGTTGGACCAGATGGGCTCCAGAGGTCCCTTCCAACCTCAGCCATTCTGTAAAGGGACGCCAGGTATCAAACCCTCATCACACCTCTTGGGCAATGACAAACCGATTTTTGGACAGGTCTTTCATACTCCTCAAGAGCTAAAGATTAGCATGGCATGATTCTTTTGCATCAGAATTTTGCTTATTTCCAACTCCACACATTTTAGGCAAGTCCGCCTTAAGGCCATAGTCTGTCTTCTGGTTGGGCTGAAAGGAAAAGGAATGGCATATGTCGTGCTGAACCTTGTTCCCATCTTCCTGTTGTTTGCAGGGTCTTCTGCTGACAAGTGGTCTGTGGTTTGGTTTTACTGGAGCACCGGCCTTCTGGGCTCAACACAGACAGCATTCCTCAATTTTACTGTGGTGGACTATGTCCTTCTTTATCAACATAATCTTTTTGTTACACTGTTTTTCTGTTTCTTCTTGTGCTTATGCAGCTATATCCACTCATACTTCATTTCTATCATCTTAATATTCCTATTACAAGCCTGTGTCTCTGTTTATCTTCTTTCATCACCTAACCCTTTCCCATAAGGTACAGTGCCCAGCAGTAATTGCAGAATTTCAGGTAAGAACTCATCCACAGTGAATACAATTGTTGTATCATTTTGAATGTGATGCTCCTTCTAATATATCCCAGAGTGACAATTCTTTTTTTTTTTTTTTTTTTTTCAGTATCACCTTGTCAACTCATATTTATATTGCACTCTGCAATAAGTCTTAGATTAATTTCTGCGGTTCTGTTGTCAGGCTGTTTCCCATTTTGTATTTCTGTATTTGATTTGCTCCTGAGGGCATTTGTTGCCCTTACTTTTGTTATATTTCCTGCTTTGATCAACTCTTTCTCATTTGTCAAGATAACATTGAATTCAGATGTCTTTCACATGCTTGTGAACAAAATGCATTCTGCTTAAACCACAGTCATTGCAGAATAAAGACCAGGAGCATCAAGAAAGCATACAGTCAGCAAATTTGGAGGACTGGTAGGTCAAGTGTACTTAAAAAGACTTGAAGAGAAAGAGTTTTGTGGGAAGGCTATCAATCATGGAAAGATACTGTATTAAAGCCACTATAGCAAATCATATCAGTGCAGACAAAATTTAGGAAGAATAACAGTGGACAAGTATCATTGCATAAGGTATTCTTTAAGGATATGAAGATCAAAGTGGTTCATCGTTGTGGGATTCACTGCAGAATGGAGAACATAGTGGTCTTCCTATTTTGCATTCTTAGGTAGAATGAAAGAAGTAATTATCCCAGAGACCAAACAAAAGTTTATTATTTCATAAAACATTACACTTAATAACTGCTGGGATATTGTACCTTTGTGTCTGATAGTGGGTGAATTTTAAAGCACTACAGAAACAGTTTGAAACTTAGTAACAGAAAAGAGAGTGTTTGAAATGCAATATTAGATAGCCTGCAAAGCCCCTGTTCTAATGTAGAAATAAAGTCAGACAGAAAAAAAATAATAATAATAAAAAGTGAACAAATAAAATGTTCATTCACCACAAGAAATTCCCATAGGTGCACCAAGCTTTTCATAAAGTTGCTGCGTTAAAAGTCAGTAAAAGAAGGTGTAGGAGAATTTCAGTTCACCAAACCATGTGTGTTTCCCGGTACTGTTAAGTTAGTGCTTACAATCTGTTCAAGTCTAGAGAAAAAAGTACTGTGAAGAGTTTTAAGTTCATTTTGTTTCATCAAGTCCTTTTCTTTATTTCAGTATGATTCACAGATAAGGAGAGCAATGAAGCATTAGGGGAAAATAAAATTACCCAGACCCTGTACAGCTCTAGTATTTTTCTTTCATCTTGGTCGTGTTTCCAATTGTACAATAATCCTGCCAGACTTCTCAATTCTCTTGCATGCATCCTTCAGGCTGAGATGACAACTTCAGTCTCTCTTGCCCTCTATTGAAGTGAATTGGTAATAACAATTGCCAAGAAAATGCAAGTTACGATATGTAAAAGAGGATAGGAATAATAGATCTCAGACCAGTGGCGTGTGTTATTACTTTATGTAGAAGTCTCAAAAGTGCTGCCAAATCTTCTGCTGGCTCCTACCTATGTGTTCATTTTACCTTCTTTTCACTATCTGTCCTGAGTATGGGATATACACATGGTAATTATACGGCAAACTTTCAGTCTGATATTTTTAACATGTTTAATATTAATTCTAAGGGAAGGTCTGTAAATGGCCAATGTATATCTTAGAATAATAGGCTCAGAGTTCAAGCCGTTTTATTTTTCTAATGTAAATGTCTCAATTCAAATAGTTCAGAATATTTAGATTTCAGGGAGTTAATGGGGTTATTTCATCAGGTGAATTATGAACAATCATATACAATCATCTCATTTGTAGTATACTATCCTAGTTTTATGATATTTTAATTGCCTTTATGAAAAACAGGTCACTCCCGTATCTGTCTGGATATCCCGAAGTTACAGGAAATGACTCTGGCAAATCTTACCCATTCCTCAAGAGAGAGCATGTTCTCAGTTATCCTGGCTTACCTTGCAAGCCTTCACTAGACCACAAACATTACTAGAGGTAGGTGGTGTGGAGAGACATTAGTTCATATACAGTATACATATAGTTCTGGCTCATTAGTTCATATACCGTATGTTATGAACATGACAACTCCTTTGAAAGCCCGTGCAGGTCCCTCTGCATGGTGCTGTCCTTCATATGGGCACGCTGCTTAGAATCGGCTGAGGTATCTGAGCATCATGCTCAACTGATGGAGAAAGTATGTCCCATGCTTGTGACACTGCAAACAGATTTTGTCCTTTTGTCCTTTTGTCCAGATTTAGTACGTGTTAAGGTCAGAAGGGGTTGTCGTGACACAGTCGGACTAACTACTGCAGGCTACATCTCCTCACCATCACCATCTTCCCTTACTGCGGTGGCTGATGCATCCCACACTGCAGCTATTGTTCATTTTTGCTGCACTTCCAGAAGGATAAGGAAGTGCTCCCTCTGTGTGCTTTCAGAAAGGCTCTGTGCTTGTGGTAAGCAAAGTGCTTTCAGTGACTGCTGTTGTGCATCTCCCCTACTACTTGCAAGCACAGATTTTCCATTACAAGTTGAAGAGAGGGCAAGAAAGAAGAAGTATGAAATCAACCCCGCAATTAGATAAGTGAAGAGTTAATTTCAAAATTCTTCACAGTGCTTTTAAGGATAATTTGGTTCTATGCTGTGGCCATGAAATGATCTTAAAATAACTTGTCAATACTGTAGCCTGCAGGGATAGAATAGGACCTTCTGGCTTTAATGAAAAAACTAGCAATCAAGCTTCATAAGTCTTTACTTATAACTGAAAGCATGAATATAAACACACAAGTAAACACTTGGCAACAGTTTGATTCATGTTTGTGATTCTGATACTCAGCAGTTCCTCACAACAGGTGCAGCAGGTGGTCTTTTGTAGAGAGAGACTTCAGACTCCTTTGGCTCTTTCTTTTCCAGCAGAAGGGAAATAACTTTCTGCTATTTCCAGATCAGACTTTTTTTTTGTATCAGTATGGGTAGTTCTCCTGCTGCAGCTGGTCTTAATTTGCAATGATCCCTAATCTAATCTGCAGTAACATCCCTGTTGCTGGATTGTTCGGCTGTTAGATGCTACCTCTCTACTTGCTTGTGCTCATGTAACTTGTGTACATCAGTAGACTCCACAATTCATGATGTGAGAGCTTTCTGTGACAGTTGGACTTTAATGCTTGGACAAGAGCTGGAGGAGCATGTGTCTATACATGTGTATGAACTCTCCTTCCTCTATTCTGCAAAAGGAAATGGTCTTGTCACCAGTCCTTCCTCCTCCTCCACTCTGTTGTGACATGTAGCTCACTGCATTTCACCTTTATTCAAGAAGGGATTTTGATAGGCAGATAAGAAGACTCCTGATCTTCCTTAAAGAGATGGAAGGAGGGGGACTTGTGTACGCTGGTTTGGAGCCCCAGGAGGGAATATTGATGTGCTCTGTGAAGTCTCTGTATTGCACTTGAAAGAGAAATCGATACCTTTTCATGTATCTTCCATGCCTTTCAAAATGTAAGATAGATAAACATTCTTATTTACTACTGTGAAGCATTTCAAGTATATACATATATATATATACACCATGAGAGAATTTCCTAACTTCAAGGTATGAGTCAGTTTTAAGCAGCTTCTTTTTTCTTTCCCTGTGTCATTTTGGTCTTTTGTTTTCTATCAAGAAGTAGCTTATGTGAGCCTTAAGATGTTAGTTAGATAAGACTGATATCCCAGAATCACAGAATGGTTGAGTTGGAAGGGACCTCTGGGGGCCATCTGGTCCAACCCTCTGCTCAAGCAGGGACATCCAGAGCAGGTTGCCCAGGACCACGTCCAGGTGGGTTTTGAAGATCTCGAAGGGGGAGACTCCACAACCTCTCTGGGCAGCCTGTGCCAGTGCTCCATCACCCTCACAGCACAGAAATGCTGCCTGGTGTTCAGAGGGAGCCTCCTGTGCTCCAGTTTGTGCCCACTGCCTCTTGTCCTGTCATTGGGCACCACTGAAAAGAGCCTGGCTCCATCCTCTCTGCACCTTTCCTTTGGGTATTTATGGACATTGATGAGATCCCCTTGAGCCTCCTCTCCTCCAGGCTGAACAGACCCAGCTCTCTCAGCCTTCCTCACAGTCCCTTGATTGTCTTGGTGGCTCTCCACTGGACTCTCTCCCATATGTCCGTGTCTCTCTCATACAGGAGGGCCCAGAACTGGACCCACCACTCCAGGTGCAGCCTCACCAGCAGAGGGGGAGGATCACCTCCCTCGACCTGCTGGTGATACTTTGCCTAATGCAACCCAGGATACCCCCAGCCTTCTCAGCAGCAAGGGCACACTGCTGGCTCACGTTCATCTACGTTCATCTAGTAGGAAAGGAAACATATCAGGCTTACTAGTTTCTCAAGGACGGTGGGACCATAGACTTACTTAACCTTCCTTTTTGCTCGTGTTTGACACCTACTACGATTTTTAAGGGAGGAGTTTGGTGTGTTTGTTTCTACAGCTTGTCACTTCAGGCTCCTCAGTACAGGCTGCTGCACAGCCAGGAATGTCAATGCTTTTGGTGCCTGGGATCCGATTTTGTTACAGTTTCCTACTTTGGCCACTTGCCAGAAAATCACCTAGGAAACCCAAGTACCAGTTACCATGGTCACTTAGAAGACCATATGTTTCCTTCCATTGCATTGTGTATCAGTATGAGGAAATCCACAAGCTTCTTGCCTCAGTAAGTTCAGTAGGATTCGGCTCAAAGAGCTGAATCCTGACCTTATTTCCTCTGTGAAATCCCCCGTGAAGTCGCTGCAGAGTGTAAACAAGGGCAGGATGTGGCTTTACATGAATATGCTCACAACTGAATTGTGAAATGACATCTTACAAATGTCTTGCCTTTGACATACTACCCGCCTGCAGAAACTCAAGAGTGAGCTAAACAAGACCAAAATGGAATCGTGTTCTCCCCCAAACTCAGGTGCATAAAATTTCATGAACAAGAAAGCATTCACCTGATGTTTGAGGCGAAAAGCACACCGGACCACAAAAACAGCAGTAGCTGGTCAAACTAAAGGTATGACTGTGCCTGTATCCTGTATTTAGAAATGGTTTGGGGATGGTTGTGGAAAAAGCTGTTTTCCTTCTGAAAGGTGGTATACCCACCTTACAGAAACAAGGTGCCTAACCACAGGGTCCAGGATACTGATGTGCTAGTAGATCACAAAACAATCAAGGCCATATTGTGATCCTGCAGAATACCAGAACATCTACTTCACACTTTGCAGCAATTTTCCAGATCTGCCATTTGAAGCCATTGGGATTGCTCGGTGAACAGTAACTCTGCTCATCACAATTGGAAATGAATACCTCAAAGTAAGAAATCTTCCTTCCCATTTACAGCCATTCTCAGAAGTGGATTTGATAAACCAAAATCACTGCAACTCCTGCTTCTTCATTTTTACTTTTCTTAACCTTCTGCTCTGAAGCAAAATTATTGGAGAAACAGTAAATCCAAAGTGAAATACCACAAGAATATTTTCTGTTAAATTTGATGTTTCAGTACTGGGATGTGAGTGGAGACACATCACTGCCAATGCACAGAAGGCTGTGAACAGATTTGAGCTTATTTTGCCCAAGCTATGAGCTGACTAGATGCCAGTCAGCCAGTCCAGAAACTATATAAACATGGTGGCATGCCTGATGTATTGCTATCACTGTCTAAGCCAATGTGCCCTTGCAACCCAAAATATCCCTGCATATTATTTTCCACATTTTACTGAAGCATGCAGAAACTAGATTGTACAATTGCTGCAGCCCTTTCAAAAACAGTTTAAATCTTTGCACTCAGGTGATAGAATTCAGGTTGTCTGGGGCATGCTTCGTCTGTGCTGGGTAGCCCATTAAATCATGCTGACTCTCACAGCAACACATCGGTGGTAGTTGCTGCTCAATGATCGGTCGGTTTCCCATTATGTGATATCCCTACAGGACACCCGGGATGCTTTTACTGTATTTGTATTGCCATCAGCAACTTTCTTTTTCCTGAAAGCAGATGATGGTGTTCAGTAACTGTAGCTCAAGTGAAGTGCTCACCTCTGCATTGATCAATTTTGTGCATACCCTGCAGAGCCTTGGATAGACTAACAGCTTTTTACTGTTAACAAGCAAGAGAAAAATCAACTTTGCTTACATTAACTTGCACATTCACTTCGGAAACATCTATCTATACCTTCATGACCTACTTTTTTGCAATTTCACCAGCATACATTAGTATTGCATAAATTATGAAGTTCAGTTCCTAAACTGATACAGTGCAAATACTGTGGAAATACTGCAGCATAGCATTCATCTTACCATGGGTAGGGTGCCATGAGGACTGGTTGTGCCTCTAGACCTGCCAAGAGTTTGTGTTACTCTTAGTGATTTTTTTTTTGTTCGTGAGTGATGCAGTCCTGTACATGAACTGTTCCAGCAAAGACTGATACTGGGCCTGGCTCACTAACATTTATTTACTTATTTGCTGGGAGATTACCTTCTTTCTAATTATCAATCCCTAACACTGCAAACATCTGTTTCTCTTAACATGCCCGCCTAAACTGAACAAGACTAATATTAATTATGTTAAAGTAAACTTCTGCTTAATTTCTTTTTACTGATCCACTATTTTCTGGTGCAGTTATTTAGCCAGGAGGAACTTGGCTTGGCTGTAGGAATGTGTCATGTTAAACTATTTGTCATTCTTTGTAAAATGACATTAAAAATAATTAAACAACATGAAATGGCTGTGATATTAATTAAGAAGAATTTAGGAGATGTCAAAATGCTGTCTGTCTGCATGTCTTTAGTGGGTTTACCCAGTGTATGTACTTTAGTTTACACCTCATAAAACAGCATCATACGTTACTTTTTTTCCCATAAATCTTATCCAATCCACATAATAATTAGTGTTCAGGAACTGAGCCCTAGCTAGCCACAAGATAATATTAGAGCCCTGCAGTGGGAAGCCTTATGAGTGCTTGTGACAGAGTCTTTTCAGAGAAGGAGTGTCAGAGCTGAGCCCATAAGAAAATTGGTTAAATCCAGCCCTGAACATGAACCATGGTACACGCATGACAGCGTGGCTACAGCAAAGCACTGAGCAGTTTCTTCTCTGAGTGGGTCACCCATTCTGTCCAGTGAATGAAGCAAAGGTCCCTTGGGGAAAACAGCATTTTGTAATGTAACTGTAACTGTAGCTTGGGTCACATGGTAAGTTGCAAAGGACTTTTCTACCTTGGAGATCCCTGACCTTACAGCTCCCATGTTTTTTTCAATGGCAGTCTTTTTGTGCATGTTACACAAACTGGTTTTGATTATCCATACAGTATTTGCATCATTTACAACAGAGAAGGAATCTTCTATAAAATAATTTCCCTAATTGTTTCTGTGAGTGATGGACCTCAGCCACTGAAATGCCACAGAATATGTTGTAGCCACTTTTATTCTCAGCCACCGAAAATTGATGTCTTGATCCATGCCGGATGCAATTGCATCTGCATGGCGATTTTTGTGCTTCCAAATGCGACTGGTGGTTCTTGAGGAGCCTTATTCATCAATGTACACATACTGCAGCTATCTGTGGATGCAGAGCTGTTAACTTTCTTCACATTTGCCAGTGCATATTTATGCTGTGATTTAGCAGATCCACACAAATTTCAGAGCTGACAATGGCTGGTAAGAGTTCTTAACACAAGGTCAAACATTGGAGAAGACAAGCACAGCATTTTAGCCAGGCACAAGGACAGTGTGCTGTCTTGGCAGTGATGTGCCCCTTCAGTTTGCAGCAAAAGTCTCCTTCTGAACCCCCACACCTTCTTCAGTTCACCCCAGCACACATAAAATAGATTTTGATTTGGTTTGTTTGGGCTTGGCTTAATTTCATTAGGTGGGAGAAGATTTTAGTAAATCTGCCTCTTCAGCACCGTTTGTGTTGTTGTAGCAGCTCCATTTCACTCGGGAACAGACATACCTGTGCCTGCTGGCTGGGCACCTCGAAGCCAGGCCAAGCCATGCCCCAGCACGCTTCTCTTCCAGGTGCTGTGTGGTGCCATCACCCCTCCAAACATGCTTCTCTGCTTATGGCCCTGGAAATCCTTCACACGTTTTTGGTGCTTGTGGCCTTGGACATACTGCTTTTCCTCAGATGGTTCTGGGGATGATCCTTCTGGTGTGGCCTTCTAGGGATGAAGGAACATTGGTGGCCTGTGACATGCAAGAGGCATCTGAGTGTGCTGCCACACTAAGGGACATCAGACAGCACTGCTCTTTAAACTTACAGCCAGACAGATCTGGTTGTGAGCTGAGACTGACATGCTGATGGGTAGGTTGAAGGTGGAAGGAGCCTAGTGTGAGACAGGAGCCTCCTGTGGTCACAAAGCGAACAAACAGAGGTGCTGAGCCACCTCCAGCTACAAGCCTGTAACTTCTGCCTTTCAGTAACATGATACAGTATTTTGGTCTGGTTTTATATTTCCTTTTGTTGAATAAGAACATTTCTGACTCTATAGTCTGAACTTTCAACTTTGATATATCCAGTTCGTACAAGAAGTTTTATCTAGGAACCTCAGACCTTTGTAAAGAACAAATCTGGAAGTCAGAATTTCATTCTGAAAGATGGATTCAGTGAGGGTTAGGTTGCATTAGCCTAGGGCTTGGACAAAATATCCTTGTAGCTGTTGGTCATAACAGCTGTTTTTCATTTGAAATAAAATGTAAGAAACAGTAAAGCTCCTTTGTGGAATTAGATAGCTGAAACAAAATCAGCTATTGCCAGGAACATAGCAATATACACCATTGCAAGAATCCCAGATAAAAGAGAGGGTTTTCTTTGGGATGATTACAAATGCAGAGGTGTGGGCAGCTTGGTGGAGCTAGACAGGAAGAGAAGCAGCAAAACTGTCGCAGGTGTGGTGGTTCTACCCTGCTGGGCAGCTGAACTCCACCACAACCACACTCTCACTCCCACTCCTCAAAGGAGCAAGCAGAGAAAATACGATGAAAAAGGGCTCATGGGCTGAGATACGGACAGGGAGATCGCTCACCAATATCGTCATGGGCAAAACAGACTCAATGTAGGGAGATAAACATAATTTATTACCCATCACTAGCAGACTAGAGCAGTGAGAAACTACAAACAAACTAAAAATACCTTCCCCCATCCACCCTCCTCTACCTCCTCCCCCTGAGTGGCACAGGGGAAGGGGAATGGGGGCTGCGGTCAGTCCCTAACGCTGCATCTCTGCCGCGCCTTCACGGTCACTCTCTGCCCCTGCTCCACGTGGGGTCCCTCCCACGGGATGCCGTCCTTCC
>VXAA01001061.1:442236-469446 GCA_013399115.1 Anseranas semipalmata
CGGCGGGTCCCTTTTGGAGCCGGCTGGAGCTGGCTCTGATCTGACATGGGGCAGCTGCTGGGCTCTGCTCACAGAGGCCACCCCTGCAGCCCCACCGCTACCAAACCCTTGCCACATAAACCCAATATGGCAGGCTAACACAGAAACATCAGAAAAGCAAGGAGATAACCAGACTAAGCATGAGGCACATGACCTCAAAAAAAGTCTACAGCTAGAGATGTCTTTCTGTGAGATCTCTGGTGAAGAATTTTGAAATTGAGAAGAAAGTGCTTGCCTTTATTTGATGACTTCTTTTTTAGTCCTTGTGTGTTAATAGAACAACAGTCAGAAAAAAAAAAAAGATGACTTTAGCATCAATTTTCCTTCTTGAAGAAAACTTCCGGTAAGACCCCAAACACTGAATAGCAGTTTGTATCCAAAAAGGAAAAGCCACTCCCTGCAGAAGTTTGCCATAGCTGGAGCAGGTTCAGTGTGGGAGGTGGGCTG
The DNA here is from genome assembly GCA_013399115.1 of Anseranas semipalmata. NCBI lineage: Eukaryota > Metazoa > Chordata > Aves > Anseriformes > Anseranatidae > Anseranas > Anseranas semipalmata. The sequence continues at coordinate 442,723 of VXAA01001061.1, forward strand.
AGGCAGTCAGGGTCCTGTCAGGCAGAGGGGAACTCAAATTATAACCATTTAAAGAAATGTGAATGTACTGTATCACGTGCTGTACTTCAACACACTGTATCACAAAGCATGTAGTATGAATAGGAGAGTAACAAGCACAGCAAATTAATATCGTTATAACCTCTGCCCATTTCATACCTCAACTGGAATGACTCAAGCTCTCCTCCCCTTCTGTCGCACTGAGCTGAGAGAGGTCAAGTGGGCAGCGGCGGCATTTCTCCACGGACCCGATGGTGCTTAGCCGGCAGGAGCAGCATGTTTCGGGCAGGTGCTTCCACCTCAGCCAGCCTGGAGGAACCTCCCTCAGACCTTTACTGGGAAGAGCAGTGCTGTTTCCAGACTAGCTTCAAGTAGCACCATGAGCCTTGAACGCTGGGAACGGGTTTTATTTCTGGTCCTAGAGGGAGCTACATTGGGTCATGGAAGCATCATGGAAGGCCAGTCAGTAGGCCTAACTGGGTCTGAGCATTAGATTCTCCTTCCTAGACTGCTGGGTTTCTTTCCTTTACAGCATCTGGGGCTTCCCTGAGGAAAGTCTCTTCCTATATAACCTGCAAAGCTTCCTCATGGCTTCCTCAGATGAGAAAAGTCTTCCTTTCCTGGGAGGTTAAAGGGCCAGCATCTGTGGAGCATCCTTTTGGCTGAACAAGTCAAAGTTTAAAGAGACTCCACACACCACAATGTATAAAAAAGGGCAATGGTAGTTGCAGCAGAAGGCCTTCAGGGGTTTGTGCAGACAAAATGAGTCACCAGGGGAAAGTGTATATTAAAGTGAAAGAAGGTAGGAAGCCTGGAAGCACAGACCAGCAGCTCCTGTGAAGTTTGTTTGTGCATTCGTTAGCCTGATCCTTGTGGGACTAGTTAGTTCTTTAGTGAATTTCCATTTCCTAGAGCTCTTTGAAACATTGTGTAGTTGCATTCATGCCTGGAAATTCCGGCTAGACTTAGTATTTAAAATGTGTTTGTCATTTTTGGAGTACAGAATATGGGAAGAAGGTGCTGAGATTAACAAGGTACAGATAGAAAACAAAGCAAAATGATATTTTTCTAAACATATGCTTTCATTAAGAATGAATTACCAGATGGTTCTGGCTGCTTTAGTTATGGCCAGTGGTATGATGCACTCAGAAATTCAAAGCAGAGCTGCTATTTCTTGTGAATAGAAAGATAACAGCTTAGTAAAGGAAATATTCTCAGAATAAATACCACCATTACAAAAGAAAAAAAGTCTGTCCATTAGCTCCTAATAACACTAGAAGATAGGTGATAACTTTAACGAAAACACACAGTGGCCCTTGGAATTTGGCTGTTTCTATTTACATTTCGGAATACGTAAGGCCATACAGATGTTATAGGCTTTGAATATCTGGGCATTCAGAAGTTGCCTCCTCCTGACTCAGGAGAGCTTCCCATCATGCAAGCCAAACTGCTGGGATCTGTGTGGCTTTTGGGAACGTCACAGGAGGGCAGAGCTATGCACACAGACAAACAATGTCTTTTGGCTGCTTTGGGGAGCTCAGGACCCTTCAGCCGCGACTGACAGCACACAAGAACATTACGCACTTGTCTCAATTTCCTGCTGCCACATCAGCCAACCTTCAAAGGTGGTCCCAGTGTTCAGTCAAGGAGCCAGGTGTGTACTTGATATTATGGATATTTAGGTGTTTCAAGGGGTCTAGATGATTCATATTGCTAATCAGAACTATAAACAAGCCCTTTCCCTAGTCATAACTGGGATGGCTTTTCATGGAAACATAGGTAATTTATTCATGAGTATTCATTAAGATCTATAAAATGATAGGTGTAATAATGGTATAGAAATAGTATGTGTGAAAATGGCATTTGGTGTGTGTAAGCTGATTCACCCCTATAATGTCACTCACTATTGTCTGAAGCAAGCTGTTCTTTGGAAGTCTAAGCAGATGTTATTTTACTCTTGGGGGAAGAGATGCCATTACACATTTGAGCTGGAGGGAAAGACCATTATGCTTCAGAACTCTTTTCCAGTTCCACAGAGATTAATAATTCTTGATGATTATTTAATTGATCTTGATCTAAGGATTACAAGGCACTGTCAGGCTGAGAAACATTCTCAAGATCACAGGAAAAGTCACAGATAGACCAAGGAACTGCAACGGAAAGAATCCAGACTCCCAGATTGGTAAAGAAAACTGTCTTTTATCTGCAGAGCCCATCTGTGAGAATGGATCTTTATGGAGAAAGTTTGCTGAATAGTCCAGCACTGAATGTTTAGATTCTCAAAAAACAAAACACAAAAAACCCTCTTCATTAGCTTTGGATAAAATCTTTCTGTTTGTGCGCATATAAAATTTTCTGCAAATAACATTACATAAATTATCAGAGATTGATGTGAAGGTAGCATGTCTCTGAAATACCAGCATTTTTTTTTACAGAGAAATTCTTAGGGAAAGATCTTCAGCTGTTGTATATTGAAGTAGCTCCTGTGACTCCAGTTGTGTTAGGAAACTTACACCTCCTCAGTATGTACACACATACCTGTAATCTAGAAATAAACTTAAATTGCTATTGAAAGTAACCGAAAAGACAATCCTAATACAAATATAATCTATGCTAATAAGATGAATAGTATCAAATTGATCAGATCAATATCAGATCAATAATATCAAATGTCAAATAATCACATTACAAGAAAGAGTACATAGTTATCTCATCTGGGTACTTCTTAGTTTCCCAATTCCCTTTTGAAAGAGCCTCGGCTAGCACAGCATGATTTTCTCTGCTGTTTTTAGCAATACGTAGCTGTCATGCTACTTCAATTAAACACGCAGTCACTCATGCGTGCCCTGCGTAGGCACTAATAGCCACTTAACTGAAGTCACTTTTAGCCGTAATTTATAGGCAGCCCTGGGGCAGCTCATTACTCCTCTCTCACTGCTACTGATCCACCCAGCAGCTTTGCCCAAGACCCGGGGGCCGGCCGCAGCCGCCTCGGAGCCCCTCGGAGCAGGGGCAGCGCAGAGCGAGGCCCTCCTCCTGCGGGGGGCAGCACGGCCCCAGCTACAGCGCGGCGGCCGGGGGCGCTCGGCTGCCGCGGCCGCCAGCAGGAAAGAAAAAACCTGACGCTGAAGAATGCTCTGATAGTTTTCCCCCGCTAAAGGACAAACGGACAGGAAAATACAGACGTGCTGGTCAGATTTTGGCTCCCAATCACTTATTCCAGTGCCCAGTGTATGATTTTTCCAAGGAAAGGAAAGCCTTCACTCGCACAAATGAGCTTGCAGTACGGAAAATTCAGGTTTGCCAAGCCAGCTAGTGGGGTGCAACATTGAGCAGCAGTGTCGTTCAACTCAGGAGTACCTGAGAAACAGATTTCTGGAAAATTGTTCCTGAAAATAGGAGGTGTTGGTCACAGGGAGTCCTTCCTTGACATCTGTGTACTGGAAGCAGATTTGCAACATGGAGAAGCTGTCCAGTTGCTGTGTACGGTACTGGGTTTACTACATGGCGTGAAGTATCACCAGTTTCCATTCATTCCTCCTGCAGATCATACCACATTGAAACTAAAAAATAGGCAAAATTTAACACAGAGAAAATAAAGAGTGCAATCCCGAACATTTTGGATAACTTCAAACTTCTTTTCTTGAGATTTACCCTCTTTCTAACCTTAGCCCACCAAAGAGGAAATGGTGTTACCTCATGGGTTTCTTTTTTAATACTTTTTTTTTTTTTTTCAGGTGGCCCATTGTAAGTTTCAGTACAGCTGAGTAGGAAAGCGAGGGTAGAGGAGAAGCTGTCAGGGAGCCTATGGTAATTCCCTGACTTTCACTCACTCAATGCTGTTAGATACCCCCATTCAGAGACAGGCACGTCCCATCCCGTGGAAGCAAGGTCTATCCGGACCTCCACTCAGTGGAAAAACAGAAGCCGTGAAGCTTCAGTTTGCCATGCCCAGCTCCAGTCAGACCCAGGTAAGCTCCCTCCCAGACCCTGCCATACACATTTCCCTCTCTTCAGCAAGGAGACCTCAGGTGCAGACAGAAAAGTGGCTGCTTCCACCGGCTGTATGTCAGTGTAGGTGGATTTTGCAGAGCCAGAGGGAACCTCCAGCGTGGAGAGTCACCACGTTGATGTAACGAGATGAACTGTTTGTCGGAACTTTCTGTTAGCAACAGCAAAGGAAGCAGGACTATGCAATAACTTTTGGGGGGTTTGATCATTTGTTTGCTTTCAAATGCAAAAACTGAGTTTTGACCATGAATCTAGTGTCCTGGATAACGTTCTTTGAACTGACTTTGCCAGACACCGATGTAGAAGCAGTTACCTTAATTAACAGAAGAAATGGGACCTGTATGGGCGAATATAGTACTTTGGAAATAATCTCCCAAAGTCACGTGTCCTGAAGTAAAGTAACTGTATTCAAAGTGTTTGCTTTTATATTTCAGTCTTCCTCCTCTACTCTCAGCCACACGAAGAAGTGTTATCTCTGTTTTCACTGTGACAGACTGGTACTTAATCTGACTCACTAGACTGCAAATCCATTTGTAAATAAAAGGAATTCAGACAGCGTGCAAGCATTATGCAGGGGTAATTCAGACGTTTGATTTTAACTACAAGGGAAATTATGTCTCAAGGGCTATAAAAAAAGAAGGAAGTAAGTGGTGCTCACATGTCCTGATGTTATCTTTCAGAATCCAAGCAAGGCTCCCATCTAGCACAGTACAAAACAGATTATATATTGACAAGATTTTGCTTAGAGTGTAGAAGAGACCCTTCTGCACTTAACTAGATGGAAAAATATTTATTGTTATATATTTTGCACCTGTACACTAGGAATAGAAGATCCATTATGCCGATCATTCTAGTGTAAGGTTTTGAGGATTTGCATAGGTCTGAGGCTTCAAAAGAATGTAACAGGATAATGGGTTATCGCTGTATTTTTCTCCTCTCATCTCTTCGGGTATAAGATTGTACTATGTTTGCTGTCAGACTATTGTAAAATGGCACATGTTATTAATCTAAGTATATTAATATGAGGACATACATTAGACCCTACATCATTCCCGAGGAAGGCTTCCTACAAAGCTAGAATTCTGTGTGCTTCTGGCTCTTGCATCCCTTTTCTGTTCTCTACATCACCACAAGTGAGATATACCACCTCTAGTAAGATCTGTTCTGGACTCTGCGAGCAGAGTTACAGTGCTTCTTTGACTGCTGGGAGTGAGACAAATTTCAGCTAAAAGCTGAGTGATACATGACATAATACATTCTTGGAATTAATACTAACAATGTAAAGACAAGAGACTTCAAGATCCAAGATACACAGTAATGCATGTTCTCAAGAGCATGCTCCAGTTGCTCAGTTTGCTAGATCTCTCTTATTTGTATCAGTGTAAACCCAGGTAAACTATGTTCTTTGGATTTACAGTAAAGCAAGATAGAACAGCATCTAATTAATAACAGTGGCAGTATAAATGTTAAAATATAATTCAGAAGTTATACAGCTCCCGAGAGAGAAAAAGCATTATAAAAGTATATCCCTTGCCCACAAATGTGATGTTCTGCTTTCATTCCACAAGACACTATGCGTGTGTTCATGCTCCTGCTCTTTAGAACCCAGCACAATACAATAGATTTTCAAAATGACTAGTTCCCGTTCAAAACTTGCATAGACACATAGGTCAAGCCCCTACATCTAAGTGGAAAGATACAGACTGGAATAAAACTTACCATGTATAAACTTCAGATGTCTGTATTTTGCAAGATGCATTATTTTTTCCAAGTATGTTTTATATTTTAGACACACACACACACACACACACACACATTGTTCTTATTCCTCATGAGTTTTCATTCCTCACAGAGAAGCTGGGAGACAGACAAAACAATTACCTGAGTCACCTCTTTCTGAGTTCATGATTTCTGTATTTTTAGTGCAAGTGTGCTGCATGCTAGACTGATGTGTAGTTGAGTATGAGCCTCTGAGTATGGACTGTACTTTCCTACCGAGTTAGAGAACATGAGACACATGGTTTTCTCTGTAAAGCACCAATGTCTTTTTCAGGCCAAATGAGAACAGCAAGAAGTCACATACCATGCTAACCCGAGGAGCCTCATAATTAAAGTAAACTGCACGGTATGAAGCATCAATCAGAAATGAAATTAGCTGGTCACAGCTCTAATCATCATATTCCAAAGACCACACAACCAGAAGATGCTATCTTTTCCTATAACTACTGCATCATCTGCACTAGACGTCATGAGACATGCAGTCTGATCCAGAACATCAAAAATGAGAGCACAGGTTCCTATTCAGTCAGTGCATCTCACAGCTGTCATCTGAAATCACACCTGAAAAGTGAGCTAGAAAACTTCAGTGATGAGCAGGAAGCTGTTGAGGCCTAACTGGTGGAAAACACAGAAGAGCCTAACCCCCTACTTACCTCTTTATATAAGGTACCCACATTTTGTGCAATATCTCCTATACCACTTGTTCAAGAACTGAGAGAGCAGGTTTCAAGTCTTCCTCTTAGTTTGTGTTAAATAAATTCATGATTTAAATGCACACAATGTTTCCTTGATGATTTCACCCACTGGCCAAAATAATTTGTGACTTCATAACATTTTATGTAAATTATAATTATTTTGATTTTCATTAAGCTTGATTCGTGATTGGACTGTTTCACTGTAGTTTGTTTTCCTGAAGTTAGAATAGTTTCATTCAGATTTTAATTAATTTTGAATTGCTGGCTTCATAATTTTCAATAAAAACATTCAAACCCTGCAGAGATGTTGTTTTCTTTCACGGCTGCAACATATGTTCACCAACTGTGAAGTAACCTCAGATGATAAACTTGAAAGTCACTGTTCTTCTGATCTGATAGTTGCTGGGCACTTTGCTCACATTGCAGTGGTAAACAGGCACCTACTGTCCTGGCTCTCTGAGCACTGTCCTTGTTGACAGATGAAGGAGGTTGTTTTTTTTTCATTGTCTGAGTCAAATTAAAAAATGGAACAGAGTCCTAAGTCAGGGAATCTGTTCTGAAAATGTTACTTTCACTTCACTCCATAATGATAAAATGTAAGCTCCTAAGTCATGCAGACATTCCCCAAAATTTTATTCCTGCACTAGAACTGCATCTGTATCCAGCACGGTGCTCCAGCAGAGCCTCTCCTTCGTAGCTATAGTTTTGGTGGATGCGTTCTTGAGGCAACTCGCCAGTGTTGCTGGTACTAGAAAGTGTCAGGTTCAGCCATGCATGGCTTCTCCATGTAAAGCTTTGAGCAACACCAAAGTCTGGGAAATTAAATTAGAATACCTGAGTTCAATGAGCTTTCCTCCTCTACTCGTGAACACTGAGATCAAAGGTTGAAAACACAGAGGACCAGATTTAAAAAAATAATTTAAGATTAATGGTTGATATTTAAAATATTATTATGTTTTATGATGCTTTAATGATGAATGATTAAATGAAATGTTGAATCACTAACTTACAAAAATACAGAATGGGCACAGAACACTTCTGTCAGAGGCAGCGAACAGTAAAGTCAATAACATTAACCCTCGTTGGGTGCTCTGGCAATTACCTTGGTTCCCCATCTTCCTCTAGCAGTCATGAGAGGTCAGTGAAGCAATCTGCCTCTTTGCTTTTCACGGCCTCCTCCTCCATGGCACAGCTGAGTTTGCTGGCCAGGCCTGACAGGCTCAGAAATGTGGTCAGGTTCACCACTTGTCCTTAGAAACACAGCTGCCGCGGGCTCTGCGTAATGCCAGTTTTTGTGCTAGACAGGGAAGTCTCCACCTTAGTCCCCCTGTGAAACAGCCACTGCTTTGTGCAGTTTCTGCTGCCACCTCAGGACAGTGGGCCAGCCCAGCTCAGCGTCTCTCACCACCTCCCTGGACACCTCAGGGAAAGCTCAATAGAGCATATGCATTTCTACATGAAATCCCTGTGAGAAGAAAGACACCCCCAGAAGAGGACCTGTTCTCTATCAACGCATCAACCTTTAATTATCCTCAGAAGGAAAAAAAATATAAAAACTGTGTTTTAGACAACCTGTTTGAAATTGTCATACAGCAGAAACGCAGACAATGCTGCTCAATTATTTTCATTTGCTCACCAGCAGAAGAGACCAACCTGTCCCTCTGCAGTCCTTGGGCAGGCTGGGGCCACACTTCCTTCCCATCACCTGCAAGCAGCAGGAGCACATGCTGATGAATGTCAGCTCACAACGATGCCAGGCATCTACACATTGGGAATTTGCATTTGCTCTGCAGTCAAAAGAATTTTTTTATTTTTGTCAAATTAAATATTATTACTGCCCAATGAAAAACATTTTTTTTCCAGAAATGCCTTTTTGCCACTTTCAGAAAGCTCGCCAAATCACTGTTTACATCTACATTTTACTTCTTTTAACAAGACAAAGTGGAGACAATAATAAAAGGTCCTTATCTATAAATAAAATTTAATACAGGGCTATTTCAAATACAGTGTTAAATACAGTTCTGGGCTTACAAATGCAGGACTATGAAAAGAAGCTGAATAAATATTAAATTGCTGATCCCTGATGTTCCTAAATATCTGTATTTATTATTTTGTCATTATTTTTTCATTAGAGCTTTCATTAGAGCATGTTACTTCATTGTTTAAAATGAATGTTAAAGTCAAGAAGGTTCAGGCCCCACATAGGTTCATAATTTAGCATGAGTTATTAATTAGCTCCATTAATCAGATTAAACATCATTTGCATAAATAAGTATTTCAGGGCTAAACTAGAAGTGAGAAATCTCACTCACTTTCCAATAGAATTGTTGTCATGAACTGATCTGCCAGTACTGGAACTGCAGCCAGGGAATGCATGAACCGTGTGCTTCTCATATGCAAATATTCTCTTACTTGATCTGATAGATTAGAGAGGTTTCTACATGTAGTTTTTTTGAGGTCCAAGATTAACGAGAAATCCTGATGAATATTATTGGCTAGATATGACATTTAACACGCATTAATGTAATTAATCATTTAGGGCATGTAGGCAAATTGTGGTGATTATAATACAAGGATGCATTGCAAAGTTATTTCATACATGGGGGATTTTCAAAGTCCCGCATGATGACATTGATATAGTGCTACTACTCTGTTATAATCTTTGTATATTATTTAAGTGTAACAAATACTTCATTCATTGCCTGCCCTAAACTTTGCATTTGGTGACATTCTTGCTGCTGTGTTAATATCAGGTCTATTAAGCTGGACCTCATGGTCCATTACCCTTTCTTTAGGCCTGACCCCATGAAGTTTAAGGGTCTTGAGCACAGTGTGAAAAAGCAAAGGGTTTCACTCTCACCCAAGGAGCTCATTAGGACTTTATAGAAACACAAAAAATACTCACACAGTACCAACATTTGCACTGAGGGATACTCACCAGACAAACAGCCTGGTGTCAGGAGGTGCTCATTGTTCTCTTTTTCCAGGCCTGCACACCAATTTAGCAGGCTAACTAAAGGGATCGCTCATTTGTAATCCAGCATTTCAGTCTTTGTAGGAGAGATTCATTTGCCAGCATCTTTTAACTTTGCTTCCTTAAAATTCCAGTTTCACTCAGGACGGTATATTTGAAACGAACTGAAATCCGCTGGGTAGGATCACACTTGCCAAATGCTAAAGCAGCATTTGGAGGCTTTGTTTGCTGCCTCAAGGCAAGCAAACAATCATTCACAGGACATTTTTAAAAGGCCTCTCCACAAATCCCTTATTGACCAAGGGCCCGGTTTTGCTCTGTTTACCTGCCTTCAATAGTGCTCCTTTTCTCCTGGATGTTGGTTGAGTTACTGAAGGAGTAAGGCACTACAAAAGATGCATAAGGCTGTCAGAATCTGACCCTAACTGAGGTAAGAATAAAGAACCGCTCTCCTGCCACTAACAAAACAAGTTTGTTCTTCTTGGGCCAAAGTCCGTGTTTGTAGAGACACTGGTCTCTACAAAGTGTCAGCATCTTTGGTAAAGGTCTCAGGTACCATTATTGGATGATAATGCCGTTCACCATGGGTTTGAGCTCAGTATAAAACACCTCTCTGTATAAGACACTAGGTTGCTAAGATTTTTGCAGTACTCAGCATAACTCTGAGCATAACAATGTAGGTAGTGCCTCGACCACATTTTGAACTTATTTTTAAGTCATGCTGTTTTCTTTGAAAGCTGGTGCTCATTGCCTTAGGCAGTGGCAGGCACCTTGCTGGGTGGCAGCCTTCAGCATCATTTTTGGAATTTCCATACCTTCTTTAAAGACAGCTATAACAGACTGCAAACCAAAGCGACCCACTTTACATCAAAACCTAAGAGCTTTTTATTTTTCAGGGAAACAGGAAAGTTGTGTAGATAATTTTGTCTGGCAAAGATTCCTTTTAATATTTCACAATAAGGCATCTTTCCATCAGGAGAACCTATTTAGATTCCCGGTGATTTCCCACATTCATGGTGCAAGGTTTTGATCTAGAAAAGGGCAACTGACATTAAGATAACTACACCTTCATTGTTGGCCAGGTGTGGGAAGCTGAAGTAAGGAAATTATTGTTTGTACAGAACTAGCATCTAGGTGGGGTATTCTATTCCCTTATGCTGACATACATTATGCTATGAAATCGGTGGAGAAACATATGGTGAGTATTTGTTATTTTGTTTTAATATATCTGCAATACAGAAGCAGCCCTGCATTACACCTGTGTATCTTTGCTGTGAGTGAAACTAGTGTTGTTGGCCAGAGTGGAATTTTCCTGCTCTAAAAAAAAGTATGTGAGTTAATTTGGTCCCATCAGTAGATGCAATGTAAAATAAATACAAACAAACTAGTATGCTAAGGAAACATCGTATCCCTTCAGATCTGTCAAACTGGATTTGGGTCTCCAGTGCAATGTAGGAATACTGTGCATTCGCTGACATATATGTTCATAGTTAATTCTTCGTCACTGAACCCTGCCTGGCAAACCACTTGTGATTTATTCACGGTTATTGTATAACATACAAAAACCTGTTTGAGAGCAATTATAAACCAAAATCCTGGGATTTCCATAGCCACTGTTTGGTTACTTTTTAGCTACTATGCCATCTCCACACAATCACCTCCTCTCAGAGATGACAGCTCTCAGGTTTCCCTTGCTCCAGCCCCCAGCTGTTTCATCTCAGCTTACATTTGCTAAGCCAAAATAGTTACTACAATTTTGAAAGGAATTACAGGGGGAAGAAAATTACAGGCCAAAGGAAAAAAATTACATGCCTCATTCAAAGGCAATTAAAAGAGTGAAGAGAGATGCTGAGAAGGGGACATTTAGGTGAGGTGGTAGAAAAGGGGAGAAACCACCGGTTATCTGGGTCACACAGTACGAATGGGAATTTTTGAAGACGACAGCCCTCTATGGCTTCACTGTACCTTAGACAAGTAGGAGAGCCAAGGAACAAAACACAGACCAGGTAAGAGCAATTTCAGCACAGCCCCGAACAGCAGCATGTCCAAAATGGCTCATGTGAGGACTCATGCTGTCTTCACTGCAAAGTCACAGAGTTCATGCTGCACAGCTTTTCCCAGCAGATTAATCTGGTATTGCTGATGTTTGGATTAGGGAAGATGCAGAGCACGTACACAATCTATTCTGGCATCTCTGCTTTGGGGATGCAAAAAAAGAGAGTGGGGGGGGGGAGCAGCACTTTAAACAAGCACCATCATTTCTGCAGTGAATGTCAGCTTGTGGAGTAGGATTTTGGCCTTTGGCCTTGAAATATATTTAATCAGAGACATGGTCAAACCACTGCAAACAGGAAGGCTCCTCAAGCTATCACATCAATAACTTTGCATTTTCATTTTCTTTTCTCAGAAGTGGTGCAAACAAACAAATGCAGAAACTGTTCTTTCAGCTGCTGTTTCTTTTAATTACAATACAGGAAAAAAGTTAGGTCAGCAGTTAATTGAACTGAGTCCACTAAAAGTCATTGCTCTTTAGCAGCAAAATTATATGGCTTGAAGGCTTGTTAGATAAAACATAGCATAAAAATCACCAGTAGGTCATTGACGATTTTAATGTTTCCTGTATGGATTTATTGGCATTCTTGAAAATGCAGAGGCTGACCATTATTCTATCAAACATTTTTCAGTATAGTATTTTTATATTAGATGAAAACATTACTTGGGATAAGCTACATCTTTACCTTGGGTTCTGGTGTGTTCACCAGAATTTCACTCCCTGATATCCAGGGACAAGTCCTTGGTGAGACAGAAGAAGCTAGAAACATGTAGCTTCTGCACATCACCACAGGTACAACAGATTTAGCAACAATTTATTTAAATCTTACAGCATAGGACCTTCACTGCTGTTTCCAGGGTCCATGCTCTACCTGAGAGCACTGCTGAACTTCAAAGTTTCCTTCAGACTTACTTGATATAGAAATCAAGGTTTCTAAGTGCTATCAGTCCATAGTCACAATGTACCTATGGCTAAATAAAACTCATACCAATTTTTATATCTACGTGTACAGCTCTTTGCACAGTGGACCATGTATAACTGATCTCTAGACTTTCCAATTATATTACCACTAATAATACACACATAATATAGTATATTAAGTAAAATACAGTAACAGTAATTAGGACACCTAATAGGGCAACTAGAATAGGTATAAAATAAATTGGGGCTTTCCAGTGTTACCTCTATAAAAAATAAACCATATATACAGAATCAACAAAGGATCAAAGGTGAAAAGGAACAGAATTCCATACAATGGTGGAAAAACATTTAGTAATCAAAGACATGAGATGGACATTGAAAACATAATGATGTAAGAGTAGTAGGCCTTGTAAAGTGGTATTAAATGGCAAAAAATCATAAAGGTGGGTTTAACTAAGACCAAAGAAAAGGATGATTGCATCAGATCTGAAAAGAAAGAGAGATTTATTGCAGGAGGTGCAAGAGGTTGGGCAGGGGCTCTAACAAGGGCAGATGATGCTAGGATATTAAGAATGTCTCTTCAAGCAGAGTTATGAAAGTATGCTGAAGTATGGGCATGGTTTTGGTATTTAGGAAAAAAACAAAGAGGTGACTGGACTTTGAATCAAAACAGAAAATCATTTTTGTAAGTTAGACACGATAGTAAGAAAAACTCCACACTGTCAGCAGTGGATGAGCTATAGCCTGTAATTGTCAAAGAGAAGATCCTGTCATAGTGATCATCAATATTATATTTCAAGTAGTTTGAGAGAATAAAAAATGTCCCCCCTACTGAGGGTGACACAAGGACAGTCAGAAAACCACATATCCATAAACCCTGCAAGTAATCTATTTCACGATCAGCTCTGACCTTTTGAAAATTGCATTCCCAACTAGAATAATAACTTGGAATATTATCATCTCCTACAAAGTGAAATTTCAGGTGAGTGTTGCCCCTGAAACGTGTAGATGATTTTACTGAAGTGTTCCATTTTGATTAAAGTGATTACATTATACATTTTAGCATCAAAACCAAGTGCCTGTAGTAGCAAAACGTAAGTTTTCAGTTTTGTTAAGAACTCATAGATAAAAATTATTTTAGTATTTTAAAATGAGTATTTTCCAACCAAAAACATTTTGTCAGAAAGCGTTTGACTTACTGTACTGTCTTTAACAATGAAAAGTCAATGATTCTTACGTGGTATCATCGAGATGTTGCTCATTCTTCTGCAGAGTAAAAAAAAAAAAGGCAAAAAACCACAAACAAACATTTAAATCACGTGAGCATGTATGGAAGAAAGAATAGACAAAGTAATTGTATACAGGGGTAGGTGCTATGCAAACACCTGGCTAGATTACAATCTACCTTAATTGAGTAATGGATCACATCCTTTTGACTTCTATTTCAGTGAGCTGAAAACAGGGGTTAAACAGGGGTTAGTGGGCACAGAGACGTGTTTATAGATGGGTAAAGCAGAATCAGAGTTTATATGCACAGGACAGACTGACAAACAGTGTCAGGTTAAGCAACACACAGTAAACATGTCAGAAGGCCATTCCCTGGCAATTACTTCTCTTTGTAACATTAGGATGTCTCCTAAATAATTTCCCCCTGTTGGTCCTGAATCTCAGTTAACTAATCTCTTCCCTAATACATTCTACCCAGGTATGAATCGTTACATCTCCCCCCCCTCCTCCCCATTCTTTCAGTAATTATTTGGAAAGATAACTGGAAAACAGGAAAATATATGAACAGGTACACACCAGACAGCATGGAAATATAAAGGGAAAATTGTGTTTAACTAATGTGATTAACTTCTTCATGGGAAAGACAATGAAAGCTGACAAGTGTGAAGTAGGAGACATCCTAAGTTGACTACAAAGAGGCTTTTTGATTTAGCATCACATAAAAGATTGATATGTAACATCATCAAATACGGTATTGATGGTGACATTTTATACAGGGGAAAAATGGCTCCTTAAATGAAATAAGAGAGCAGTATTAAGTAGATATAAATTGAGGGATGTCATAAGAATTGTAATTAGGTACAGATTTTTTTCCAGTAATATATAAACACTCCATAACAGATATGCATTTGTGCAAAGCAGGAAAAAATTGATAAGGCTGGATTTATCGAAGAGAAAGAAAATGAATGATTGAAAGTGTTGGAGAAGAGAGATATTTTAAAGCAATGAATCTTACATCACATTTATTGTCAAAACTTATTCTCCCATTTCTGTGAAAATAATCAGAAAAGTTTTTTAGAGTAATAGCAGAAATTGAAATACATCGCTTGATACTTGTGAAAATTCAGAAAGTAAATAGCTTCTCAGTTTGCTGTTTGCTTGGAGAGCAAAATGTAAATAAGTATCTACAGCTTTGTATACTAATTTGGCATCACATTAAAAGCAGACAATTGAAGAATGCAAAAGGCATTGAGGACAGGTAATAATAGAGTGTATCTCACATCTGAGGAGCTTCTAATCTACAGAAACAACAATTCTTTTCAAGCCAAACTGTAGGGTATGAAAAGAAGAAAAACAGGATTTCTTATATGCAATCCTATATTTTTGCCACAGCACAGTTTTCTGCACACAGCCTTGCACCCCATGATCCTATGAATCTCATGGGTCTTAAAATATTTACGGTATCACAGTAATCTTTAGTGAAACCTTAACAGCATTAACACATGCTTGAAATGAAGTTCCGTGTCAGGAAAAAGTCATCAATACACCAAGACAATGACACTATTCTGATTTTAAAAGAAATATTCCTAAAATAGATTATGATCTTTTTACTAATTTTGACTTATGAATTTTCTAAGTCAAATGCCTCAATTAGGTAAGATCCAAAGCAAAGATGAGCCAGAGCTTTCATTTTCAGATTTGACTTCAAAAAAACATGGGTATAACCATGTGGTTAGGATGAAAAATACTGACACTGGTTCATGGTGCTTATAAAATAGTTAATTTCCAAAGACACTGAGTACCCTCGTGCAGACTACACTAATTCTAGCTATGATTCGTTCCGGCAAAAATCCTCTGAAATTTTAACTATATGCTTTCAACCAGATCCTTATCAGACATAACCTCTGCAGTACGGATACAGGCTCCATTGTCTACAGACGTGACCTACCAGACTTCTTGCCAGCTTTTGGGCAACTACAAAACCTGTATTTTCAAGACCTAAATGCCCTAAGTGCTCTGAGTTGTTGCACAGCCCTTGCCCACAGTAACTTCCCAGGCAGAAGTTGCATGCCGGTGCCCATCCCATGCCATAGTCTCCTTTGGGAGCCACACGTAGGTTTTGGCTTTGCCTGTGTCTCTGGCAGGGCCTGCTTTGTTTGGCAGAATCTAAGTGTGTACAATGGATGGAGAACCTTAAGATTAAATACAATTGCCAGGGCCTCTCTGAGCCAAAATACATTCAATGGCAAAGACAATACCTGTTTTTATGCTTTAGCCAAGAATATGGCTAGGTAGCCTTGGGCTGGCTAGTGCAAAACCTAGAAGAGATCCCACAGGAGAATGTGAGAACTTACCCCCGGGTCACAGAATTAAGCTTTTCCTAATGCCTTCTTTCCTGCCCACACACCTCCTATTCTTCACTGGGCTCAGTTTAAGTGCCATGGACTGTGATATACTAAATCAAAAATATGTATTTTGATATAACAAAGAATATCTGCAAAAATAGGTTCCCAAAATCTTTACCCAGAAGGTCTCAAGGCTTTGTGGATCCCAGTCTTGCCCCTGTATAAGGACTCCTAAGTTAGGCCCGTAGAGGTTCTCCAGAAAGATCAAGGAATAGTCTTTCTTCACCACACTCTCCCAGCTCAGGCAGCTCTCTCCCAAGGTCCAATATACATCATAAAGCCAATTACACAGAACATTCCCAAACACATTATTAAAAATGTGTTTGATCTTCCAACATAGCTTACATAGACCTGTTATTAGGACCTTTGTTCCTGAACTGTAGAATAGGCTCATTGGATAACTCAGGCTGGAAAGGAGCTCAGGAGGTCTCTAGTCCAACCTACTCAGAGCAGGGTCACTTCTGAGCTCAGACCAGGTTGCTCAGAGCTTTACCCAGTTGGGTCTTCAACACCTGCAAGGATGGAGATTGTACAGCCTCTCTCGGCAGCCTCTTCCACTGCCTGACTGTCTTCATGGGCAAAAAGTTTTCCCTCATATGCAGTCTGAACCTCTCATTTCAATTTATACCCATTGTCTCTTGTTCCCTCACCATGCTCTGCTGTGAGGAGCCTAACTCCATCCTCTTGCTCACCTCCACACAGTGCTAGGGGCTGCTCTTGGGTCCCTCTCGAAGGTGCCTCTTCTCCAGGTTGACCAAGCCCAGTCCTTCAGCTTCTTCTCACAGGGCAAGTGCTCAGCCCCCAGCTAGCCTGGGGCTCTGCTGGACTCACTCCCATCTGTCTAAGTCTGTAGGACCTTTGAAAGGCAATAGATAATAGAGAGTCATGTTTTATACATGAGGACACAGTTAAACACAATTTGTTCCTATTTGCAATAGGAAAAAAAATTGTTTTAACAATGTTAGAGAGATGTCACTTTGCTCAGAGACCTCAAACGCAACGGGTGAAATTGTGGCTCCCTGGAAGCCTTTGGTAAAGCTCCCGTAGCGTGCAGAGGGAAATGTAAAGGCATTTATAGTTCAGTTAGGACATGAGGTTTCCTTGCTCTGAAGTGTCTCAGCAAAATGAAGCTATATTTGTCAAAGCAATCAAAAGCAACTTTTATTTTTTTGAAATTTACCTGTGTTTCCTCTAGGTACAACATAAAGCCCCCTGACGTTAATGGAAAGACTACAATTTTTTAGCGCACATTAGATCAGATATTTAATATGCAAATTTCTGTAATTAATTAACCGTGTTAATCGAGGGAAAAATCAATAATCTGCAGGTAGCTTCTGCTTGCCATACAAGTTAGGAAGGTTAGTACTGCTGCAACTGTGCTTTTTATCTCTCTGCTATTTTGCATTAATTTAACTGCAAGAACAGATGAAATTTTCAGAAGAGATTAACTTTAAATTGATGCAACTGGTCATTTTTTCTAATTAATCTTAACAAACTATGCACATTTTACTGCTGCGGGAATGCTTGAGCTAAGCATATTTATTTTACTTTGTTTAAATCCCAAAGTTACTTTATCTGAAATTGTCTTCCTACCTGACAATCAGAGAAATTGTGGGTTCCTGTAGGGATTAAGTCAGGAAGCAGTTTTTAACAACAACAAATTGAAACGTTTACACAAGGAAGTGTTGCTTTTATAAGTGATGGGAAACTTCAAATTTGATTACAAGCAACCTTTGGCTTCCTATCTGTTCAACAATAGGCCATGTTGTTAAGGGCAATTTCCATGCACAGCATGTGGGTCCCATTTTTTCATCCTTAGACATGGTTGTTTACTGTTCAGAACTGTTTATGCATTTTAATCAGGCTTATTCAGCAGCCCTTAATAAATCACTACTAACTGAATGTACCAAAACAAGAACTATTACACAGGATTTGTTCCCCTTATGCAGCATTTGCTGCCCTCAGGTTCCACTGGATATAAAAATAAAGAGTAAATGGGTAATTGAGTCAAAAGAATAAGTATTAGACATATGATTTTAGTGCCTTTTGCTGAGCCGTTGCCTCCAGCAACTTCCGTTAGCTACAGGAGCCTGCCTTTAAATTCAGCCCAGGCCAGAATGACTTAACAATTGGAACCTGCCTTCAGCTCATGGCACTGAAAGTCTTTTTGATGGGATGAAGCTGACAGCCCAGTTCCTGCCTGGCAGACGTTCACATGAGACAAGACTGGATTCATATAGATAACTGCTTCAACATTCAGGTATCTGAGGCTCTGGAAACAACAGAGGAGAGCACTGTTGGTGAGAAGTTGGTACACACAAGTAAATGCATCTTTGCTGTTATTCATATCATTCAGAGACATATTTTTTTTTCCATAATCTGGTGAATAAAAAAAATTCCTGAGAAATTTTAATAAATGTTAATGGTTTTCTGTGATAGCCCTAGTTCATTAAAAATTTCCAGAAATAAAAAGAAATTAATTTTAAATAAAGGAGTATTTAGCCTTGAAAGATTTTTCCAATCCTGCTTTTACTGAATTTTACTGGATTACTATCTCCTCATGTGAAAACCAGGGGAATTTTACAGACCTATAGATCATGTGCAGGAAAGATACGATGTGCATGGCATGGTGCCCTATGTACATCAAAGAGTTATGTCTGGGAAAACAAAGTAAAACACAACAACAAAAAAGGTTTCTAACACATAGAGCAGATGTTCGCAGAAACTACTACTGAAATGCAAAATATCATTCTGAAGATTATTTATCAGGATCCTTGCCTTCCTCTGTCAATTTGCCCCACTGAAGAAAAGGGAAGAAATGAGGGTAGGTAGATTGGAGCTGTATTATCTTTGCCTGCAGAAATCCTATTTTCCTATGGGTCAGTGTGCTTGGTCAGGCTGCCCAGTCCCTATGTTGCTTGCAGCAATAAAAGCTTTGTGCAGACATCAGCAGCTCTGCAGGACTCCCCACCTACTCTCCTGCTGGACCATAACCTCTGCATGTAGCTTTGCAGTCTTTTTCTTCTCCCCCCACCCCCAAAATTGTTTGTGAAGCAGTTATGCTTGTTTCCCAAGAAGCAGGATATTTGGGGGATTGCTTCAATCTGCTATTGTTTACCTTGATAATGAAAGGTTCCTTTGTGAGGAGAAAAATTGCCACAATGCAGCAAAACTCTCATAGCTAAATAGTGAGATTTCCTTCAGAAATTATACGGCCCAGCTCTCCAAAAGCCTAACTAAGACGAACAGTCATCTTGACTTTAGTGGAGCTCAGCTACCATGATCAGTGTGGCATGTAACCTTTCAGCTAGCTGGGTCAGGTAGGCTTGAACCTTTCAAGAATACCACGCTGAAATACTGCTATTTTCTTCAGTGACACCTTGGCTAGGCTTACACAAAAGATGGTCCTGAACTGTGCAAGCAAACTGCTCGATTACTAATATCAAACTGGCAATTGCACCATTCTTCTTTTGAAAATGGATTGCAGTCATTCCACTTGCAGAAAGAGAAAAGATGTCATCCATGGGTAAATGAATGGCTATATTCAACAACAAATGCTGTTGTATTTAATTGTTTGTTACCAAGCAAAATGTGGGCAAACCTCTGTTTCTTGCACACCATTTGCAAAGCATGTCCAGCTCAGATCACACTGCTCTCTTTGGTCTGAGTTTAGGTATCTTTTCTTTTTTGTTATTCCGGTAACAAGCTTGCTTCTCTCAGTGAAAAAAAAATATATATATATATATATATATATATATATATCCATGATGTTATGATGGTGTGTGGTAAAGAGAAACTGCCACAGGGAACCAGTCCAGTAGTTGTTATGCAATGGTACCTGAGTGGGCCATTTGCTTGGCTAATGGACCACATAATTGTATTGTAAATGTCGGGCTGAGACCTAGCCGTCTGTCAAGATTTCATTTCTTTCACAACTGCAGAAGCTATTTGTGTTTTTCTTCACCTTGAAACTTCATTATACTACCTAACACTTCAGTTAGGAAGTGCCCGAGTCATCCAAGTCAGCCATTTGGGACCTAACCAAATCGTGAACCTTCACCTCTGAGGGTGAAACGCTTCTGAATGCAGTAACCCATGTCCACATGCTCCCCTGCATTATGCTGTAAAATTTTTTAAAAGTTAATAATGTCAATGAGACTAAGTGGGTAAATGTACATACATTAATTCTCTGCCATTTTGGGGGTAACAATTATTTCTAATGTTTAAGGAACAATCTTTAAAAAAGTAACTGCATTTGTTCTTTTCAAAGTAAGAATGAAGAGGGTGCACACCTCTTATGTTATCTTACATTAAGGCACATCTTAATAGGATGGTATCTGACTTCTCTTTTAGTAGTGTTATCTGTCTGCATCTTATTGTAGAGCCCTTTTAGGTACCGTAAAGAAACAAGTATATTAATCAAAACATATGCAGGGAATAGAAGAAGACTGTCCATCTGTCCTGTTACTTTGAGGCACTCACCTGTGCTGGAGCAGCACGCTGTACCCTCCTCTGATCTGAAGATGTTCAAGCTTTGGAAACTGTAGCAGCAGCACTAAAATAGGAAACCGGGGGAAGCCGGACCATGGAGAGAATGGGCAGAGGAAGCCTCCTTATGTGGACTAAATAAAATGGTGACTCTCTTACCTTCTTTAAGCTACTTAAATCTATACATTTTTAGAAGGACATTTAATAATTTAGTCTTTTGCTAAAAATACAGCCTGAAACTATGATCTGTGAGAGTATCACAGTGGTCTGACAACAGAATGAGCTGGTACTTTGGAGCACTGTGTGGATTTCAGCTGGTTAATCCAATATTGAAACACATTCCCTAAAACACTCATGCAAGTCTCTAACAGCACCACTTTCCCAAGATGACAAAGGTACACAATAGAAGTTGTGTGAAATACCCAAGACATTCAGAAAACACCTTGCTCTGCTTTTCTTATCACCAGATGCGTGAAGTATCAACAGTGCTGTGTGCATAGTAAATCATACCAAGGTATAGATGATGATGCTGGACAGACTATTGGATAAGCTCTGTATTTCACATCAGCAGACTTGTAAATATGATTTATTCTTAGCAACATAAGACTTCTTCCAAAACCTCACTGTATGTTTTATATACTGCCTTCTGAATCCTTTGTATCAGACTGGGAGCAGTAGGTCCTGCTGATGTCTAATTAAATGTGAATTACAATTTCTATTACATAAGCTCTCTTTCACATCCTCCACTATATTCCTGATATGTCACAGAGGTAAAAAAAGAAAGCCAAACTATGAAAATGAAATTTCCAAGTAAAATCCTTTAGGACTGAAGTTTTCCAAGTGTGGTTTCTGCAAGGAGAAGCATAGTTTTGAAAGTTTCAGTCACATCCATATAGCTAACTTTCAGCATGTGTTAAAATCATGCATGGAAGTCAGGGTGCATGCTGCAGTAAGACTTTGTGCACATCTGCAACATAACTTGACAGGAATCAGTTCCTTTTCACACTTCAACATTTCACTTCTGTGTATTTTTTTGCAGCTTGCTGAGATCTAATGCCAAGGCAGATTTGACGGAAATGACTTCAGTCATTTGAAACTGAGCTCTTGAAGCTTTTTATGGAACTGGATTGAAAGAATGCTAATTCCATCTGTGTTTGTTAAGAATGATGGTGATTCCTAAGCACAGCAGAGTTTCCTGGTGAACAGTTAAGTTCAGCCGGGAGTGCTGTGAAATGCTTTAGCTAAATCTAGACTTCTCAAAAGACTGACTAACCTGGCAAAGTTTATATTGCTTTCAGGATGTCAGGACTGTAAAAAAAAAAACAACAACAACAAAAAAAAACCCAGCAGGAGGTAGGAAGAGAAGCAAGTGTCAAGGAAAACTGCCTCCTCGGAAATTAAAATGGCAACAACAGGGTGCCCCAAATCTTCTAATGTTGTGGGCTGGATGCCAGTTTTGCTCCTCCCTCAAAAGGCAGCCGGCACTTGCAAGCTTTGGGAGGCTTGCAAGTGGCTGGTGTGGGCAGCTAGAGCAGAAGCCCGTAACAAACACGAGCCCACCCAGGCTCTCATCGAGGCTGCCCCTTACTGCTGCACACAGAGCAAGAAAGCAGTGTAGTTTTTCTACTCTGTTTTCTGAGCACTGTCTGTGTCTCCCAATGCACTGAAAATATTCTAAGACAGATGGAAAAAACAGTGACCTGTGACAGGACCAGAGTGCGCAAATAGAATTTTCCTCTCCCTCCACAAGCTGCCATTTTCTGGGAAGAGACACCAAAGGTTACCCTGGGCTGCTTGTGGGAGAGCTCATCCTAAAGCAGTGCAGGTAACACTCATCCAGCAAAAGTCTGCACAGTGCAAGTCACTGCAACATTTTTTTGGTATGAGATACACTTAAGAGGTCAGCTTATACCAGGTTAATGCTTCACATCATGCAGATGTCACACTTTGTACTTGAATTTTATCCTAAGTTTCACAGTACAAAGCAACAGGTGTAAGCCAGAACAATTCAGTTTGTTTAGAAACAAGCTCAAGGTCAAAACTTAAATTCCTCCTGCAGAGCAGGACCTTTGCCCCCAGTTTGCTGAGTACCTGCACTACTTCTGTCATTGCTGTTCTGTGGTGTCCCTGGGCTGGAGCTACCCAGAGTGATTTGCACCCAGCTTAGCATAACATGACAGTGAGTTGCTTTCCTAGGCCAGGACACTCAGCCTCCCCGTATACCATTATCACTAAAATGTCAAGGGAGTGATTTTTGAGTAGGGAGAGGAAATTTAGAGCAATAACTGTTAATAACTGCCTATAGCAGCTCTGCATTGATGACACTGCCTANAGGAGTGTTTTCTGAGTAGGGAGAAGAAATTTAGAGCAATAACTGCCTATAGCAGCTCTGCATTGATGACACTGCCTAGCCCGTGCTTGGCAAGCTTGGTATTATTTTGCAGAATGCAAATAACAATGCATTCTGTTTTTTGTGTAAGATTGCATTGAAGAGTGCATAACAGCACAACTTTTGCACAGCTGTCTACCATGCTCAGGTTAGACAAAACAATACAAGACACCTATTTCCAAGAGTGCAGAAAATGCATCTCAGTTAGAATAATTATGTTACTAAAAGCATATTATGTTATTAGAAGCACATTATGATACCTAAGCCCAAGGGTGTTTACTGAGAATTTCAGGATCAATCCCAAGAAGCGAGTGTACACTCTGGTAGGATTCACGCATTATTCCTCTGGCTGGAATATGTCACCCCAAAACTTACAAGCAAAAAGTAGAGAGGGTATGGCATTATTTTTGCTGGAAAAGCAAAGTTGGAAATCATTAATAACCGATTTTAAATAGATGTCTCTGAAGTGTCATACACAGAATCCAGTAAAATTACGACTGCACAGAGCTACCTTTAGCATGGCTAAGCAAAGAGAGCATTAGAAAAGACCTGTATTCAATTACCTCATCTCTGTCTCCTGCAAGTGTGCATCTGTTTCTGTATCAAGATCCCTGTTCTTGGCTATATAGAATAAAATGGCTGTAATACAGTTTGAGCACCTCAGGCTGCCAAAGAGGAACAGTGTTTGGAAGTGTGGAGGCAGACGGCTCACACCAGGTGAGGTCTTCACACCTAGAAGTGGCAGGTGTGCCAAAGTTTCTGTGTATCTGAATTTAATACAATGTAAAGAGCATTTGAAGACTTAGTTTGCTTCTTAAATCGATTTTAGACATTTTGGCCATGCTGATTGAAGATGCCTTTGGGAAAACTCAGTCAGAAACAGCACAGTGTGAATTTGCCCCAGACTAGATAGGACTTTTTCCCTATGTGCATGCTTCTTTTGAATTACAATGCTTTTCAGCTTCTACTGTCACAAGGTCTTGGAAAATGCATCTTCTGAGATACCTATGCTACTGGTTTCCAACACAGCCTACGCAGTAAAATAAAAGAGCATCCTCACGATCCTGTAAGTACCTTGGAGTAACTTAATGGTGTGTAGACCTAAACCTTAGCAACTTAAACCTTCAGCAGCTGTCTCAGCCAAGAAGGTTCTCCTCATTAAAAAGGGCTTGCAGGAAAATTAAGTGTATGTAAATCGGGCAAATACTGCAGATGTTGATTGAATCTGGTAGAGTGTAAAATAAGGAAATGAATAAAGAATGCTTTCTTGTTTGGATTTTGTAGTTGACTGCCTCAGCTTATTGACTAGCCACATATTTGGCAGTTTTAGAAGAAAGACAAATGTGAACAAGCTAGTAAGAAATTACTGGAAAAAGTTAAAATGAGCATCTGACAGCTAATATACATGCATCCAGTTAAACAATGGGAAGGTTTGTAAGAAAAGAATGAACTAAAGGTAGGACCCAGCCTAACATCAATTGCTACTAGGAAGGAGCTGCAAGGGAAAAATCCCCCAGTTCAAGAATGGAAATGCCATTTGAGAAAAGGCAGAGCTGATGTAGAAGAGGTATCATGGGGGAGACTTTGATTTGGTTGCACAGATTTTGTACTTGATTTGTTAAATAAACTGTCTGCCTTCGCAGTAAGACTGTACCCTGGACTCTCAGTGGGAAAGCCTAAGAGAGCGCTGGGCATTTAATGTATGTTTGTACACCTTTCTTTAAGCTCTGCAACCTGGGAAGTGCATCTTAATGTTTTCCAATCACCCCAAAGCAAGCCAGGCTATCCAATTAAGGCAAACTTTTTTCTCCTTGAATCTGGTTAAGGCAGAAGTAAATTAATAGATTGGCAAAACTCGAATAGTCTAAATACCTTCCAAGTTTGCAGAACCAAATGAAAAGAAATGGGAATACCACCTCTACTTGCTGTATGCATCCAGGTAACACACATGGAAAAAAGGGAACTTCTTAAACTCATTGCAAGGGGTTGAACCCTGGAACTACTGGCAAAACTTGACATGAATTCTTAACCCATTGTGTGGTGATTGATCACTCTCTTCCATGAAGCAGAGCAGTTGTCAAATGCTACATATGTTGGGCTTATATTTCACAGAAATATGCAACTTGCTAATCGTACTTTACTGAACTACACAGCTGAGATTAACACAATAGCACAATAGTAGCCACTTTGGCATAAGAAATGGCTTCAGGGGAAACCAAACGCCAAGCCTGTCTTTGAAGGTTACTGTCTTTAACAACCATCTTTGACTTGCTGAATACCTTTTATTCGTGCAGCACAGCTGGATGAACTAACTGCACTTTCCCAAGTGTTGAGTTATGGTTTTTAGTGTCTCAGGCCCTTAGGAACTCTGTGAGAATTTGGTCAGTGAAAGGAAAGACAGAAGAAATCCTTAAGTGTGAATAAATTTATGAGGGGTAATTAGAAAGGCAGCTACTTGCAATGCTCAAAAGCAGGTGTTCTCCTGGGAGGGTTTGCTTCTTTCCCTTAGAAACACAGCAAATATATATTCCTGTATCTTAATATTACAATGATACATATTAGCTTCAGATACACTCTTGGCTCCACTGGGCTCGATTCTGTCCTTTTCTATGGCAAGAGGCAACTCTAGTCTCAAAATGCAGACAGGTAAGATACTTGCATTAATATCTTGAGTTTGCAAAGATGAAGACCTTCAGATCTGCAAATACAAGTGCTTAAACTTTAGAAAATCCCTTGAGCTGAGAACACTTACAGAATGGGAGTACATGAGGGGGAAACTATTAGATATGCTCATTTTGTTCTTATTCTTCCTCATACTTACAGCCACTGCTGAAGACAGAAGATTGGACTACATGAGTCCCCAGTGTGAAGCAACCTTATCCTCTTTGGTTCCTTTGCACCACGGATAACACCACCTCAGTGCCAATGGAGTAAGTGCCCAAATGCCGGCAGGACCAAGCTGCCCAAGGATGCGAAGGAAAGTTCGGCCTGAGTGATTAATTCACAATTCCCAAGATATTACCTAGTACCGCAGCAGTCAAACCATCCTTTTCAACTCCTGTCTAAAGACACAGATGATTCCCCTTCTCCAGCTGTTTGTAGCTATGATAACCACCCTGTTACAATGTCCAAGGCCACAACTGGGGATTATGCCCTACTGCTGTACAATAATAAGGGACACACCTGCTCCAGAGGATTTTGCAGGGAATATCCCTGAGATGAGACTGGTTAGCACCTGCTTGAAATAAAAGAATTTCTCTACAAAACAAGGAGACACTTTCAGGTCCTTGGAAAGAGCATCCAGTTTTAGCTTTCTCTGTGTGTATTTTAACTGGAAAATGATACATCTCTGCCATGTTATATGGTTTTTAAGAAAATAAATAAAAAGAATATACACGAGTAGAAACATAGCCACCCCTGCCAAATAATGTTTATGCCTACAGAAAGCAGCGTCCCACATCTCAGCGAAAACATGATTAACAGCACCATGCTGATCTTAATCAGATTTATTGAGACAAATGTTAAAAATCCACTGGGGGCGGGGGGGGCATTAAAAAAAAAAAAAGGCAAATAAAAAATGCCCAGAGGGATTGAGCTAATGACTATCTTCCTATTACCTCATGAGATCATTAGGTCGGCATGATCTCGCCGCAACGCTGCGGTCAGCACCAGAGCCACCTTCCCCCGCCGGAGGCCGGGGCCCCGCTCCCCTTCCCTCCCCTCAGCACAGGTGTAGCCCCGCGGGTGTTCGCGCCCCGCCGGGA
>VXAA01001061.1:479900-502453 GCA_013399115.1 Anseranas semipalmata
GAGCAGCCAGTTTCTTGAGGAGAATGCTGTGGGAAACGGTGTCAAAAGCCTTACTGAAATCGAGGTAGACCACATCCACAGCCTTTCCCTCGTCCACTAAGCGCGTCACTTGGTCATAGAAGGAGATCAGGTTCGTCAAGCAGGACCTGCCTTTCATAAACCCATGCTGACTGGGCCTGATCGCCTGGTTGTCCCGCAAGTGCCGCGTGATGACACTCAAGATAATCTGCTCCATGAGCTTCCCTGGCACTGAGGTCAAACTAACAGGCCTATAGTTCCCCGGGTCCTCCCTCCGGCCCTTCTTGTAGATGGGCGTCACATTTGCTAGCCGCCAGTCATCTGGAACCTCCCCTGAGAGCCAGGACTGCTGATAAATGATGGAAAGCGGCTCGGCCAGTTCCTCAGCCAGTTCTCTCAGTACCCTCGGGTGGATCCCATCGGGCCCCACTTTTGGGGGGTTTTGACACTTTTTCGACTTTTGGTATAGGAGGGTTTTTGAATTTAGAATATCTTCAGAGTAGGCAGTATATTTTAAAATGTCAGAGTCTGAACTAATCTCTGAGTTTTAGCACTGGATGCTCTTGAGTTCCATTTGCATGTTTAGTATCATTTTATTGTCTGTTGGTAAAATGCTTTGAATTCACAAAGCTGAATGTAAATGAGCATTATTACTAAAATTTTGCATGCAGCAACGGTATCAAAATAATTTATCTTATGTGAAAATATAAAAAGAAATTACTGATTTCATTTTAGGTATTTCATCCTTTTATATTTATGATCCAATAAATTTTCTTTTAAAGCGTATAGTAGAATTTTTGGAGTGCCAAAAGGCATTTATACCATACTCTGATGTTTCATTTTCATGCATCTGTGGAGCTAAACCTGTAAAGTCTCACTCTTGTGAAATGCTTAGTTCTACACAGTGTCTGTTTTCATGAAATGGGAATACTAAGCAGAAAAAGAATTAGGTATCTTGGATATGAATTATTAGGATTTAGCCCATGTTTAGTCCAAGTGGCTTGAAGCAAAAGCTACTTTTTTGTTACTGTATACTTCATTCTGGCCAATAAATACAGAACTAATATTCTGACATTTCAGCAATTTCAGCCTTATGTGAACAGCAGACAATGTTTGCTTCAGATTGCTCGAGCAACAAATACTGGTAGAGTGGCCACGATATATGTGACCAGAAAATGAAAACATAGGCAATGCTTTCCGTATGTGTTAAGGTGAAGCATTAACATTTTTCTCTACACAGGGCTCCCAAGGTAGACTTGAGTATCCCTGTATTGTGCCAGATTCTTTACTGATGTAACTCTGTGTCTACACTCTGCTTTGAGCGCAGCTGCTTCAGCAGACATGATCTGGAGATAGGGTTTCATAGACCTGGCCTACAATTCACTCATGCATCAGTGTAGCTGAAGCATATTAAAGAAGTTTATAAACTAGACATACACATTGGCTATAGGTTTAGAGACAAATAATGCTATTGGTTATTCCACAGGATCTAGAATAAACCTATCTGAAGAAATAGTCTCAAGAACCGCTTGGTTCAGAGTTATATGAAGATATCACCTGCATCTTATTACTTCAACAAATGGAGGGATATGTGCCATGCAGACAGAGAAAAAGCAATTAGTTGAGGGAATTAAGCAAAATGGCCAAGAAAGACAGAAGGATGATTTCCATCAACTTGAGCAGATCTCTACTTGGAGATCCCTACTGTTTGTATCATTGTGCTGTGCTAGTGCATTGCAGTCATTGCTGGCAACATCCATGGAAGTATGTGGCTAGTTTGAGGTTTTCTTAAGCAAATTGCATATCTTAAGTTTTGACACCAATCCATCTCCTGGCCTTTATGCTTGTAGCTTGTTTGTTGAGAAATTTAGCAAATGGAGAAAACCAATCCTTTTTCTCTACCTTCATTTGCAGGAGTATGCTATCTATCTGAAGCAATAGCTTGTTCAATTCTGATTTATCCAGATATCTCCTGGCCGTATCACACATCATGATGAGTACCACATTATCAAAAAAGAGCATGGAACTGGAGAGAATTGAGAAACCATAAAAGGGAAAATCAAGGACCGGCCAACATGACAAAAATCATATGACATGAATAAGATGCTTAAGCTGTGATTAAGGGGAACAGGGCATTATATCAGTCAGGGAATATTTGATATGTGTGGAAAGGAAGCAAAGAAATTAGGCACAGTACCTTTTGTATGGCAAGTTGCATTTTTAGAAGTGAAATTTTGGAAGGAATTTTACCTTACTGTAAGGGAAGCTTGATAATGGCATGAGGAGTGTGGCTGCTGAGAAAGGGAGGAAAAGCCCTTGGGAGTTTCAGAACTGCAGTAGATAAAACGTTAGCAGCAGATAAAAAGTATTGTAAAGAACAAGCTCTCGTGTTCAGGAGGATGGCTGAGATTGTCTGGTGGGTCTTTTCCTTCCCCATCTCTGTGCTTCTTCAGTTACAGTCAAATCCTTTCCAACTTATATACTGCTCCAGCTGCATTGAAGCCTCTTAGATACATAAGACAGATAAAATTCAACTGCACATTGTTGACTCTTTAAAGCTCCTTAGGACACAGTTCCATATTTGATGGTCTCGTGAAAGAGAAACTTTAGAATACTAATGCCTGGCATAAATCATTCCTTTTTGTAAATGTTTTGCAAGCATGCACCTCAAATATAGGCAATTAGTTCCTCTTGGAGTATATTTATATTTCATTAGGAATAGCGAAGTGTTGATGCTAAGCTGCAGTAATAAGACACTTATCAATTTAAAGAAATTTTCACCTATGCTTGTATGAATTCAGATAAAAAGAGGTAGATGTTTTTGAAATCTTTGGATTTAGGCTTCTACAGCAATATTTAATCGCTTTGGAAGACAGCAGATTTGAACATCAGAAAACTTACTAAGATGCCCTAATATGTACTCAGGAACCTAATTTTGTGTGATCTTTCTTTTTAATTTCAGTTGAAAAACCTTTAAAAATGAAGAACACTGCTTATATACATTTGTTTATCTTTCTTCCTGATTATTGATTTCTTAATTTTTCATCTAGGTATGCAGTTGCTCTTTTAATTAATCAGGTTATTTATGGAGACTTTGACAAACTACAGTACAGAGTGTAGAGCTGTTTATTTTCAGCCTAAACTAAGACAGGAAAATGACATAGATGCTGATCACGTTTTAACAAGCGTGCAGTTCTAGCAAGCATGATACATCTATTTTCAAAAGAAAAAAGATATTCCACTTTTCATAGTTGACTAATATGAGAGAAATTAAAAAGCAATTAAGATTAATGGAAAACCCCATGAGCTTTATAGAAAAAATATAAGGAATTATTTGATAAGGAAGAATTTTCTGAGATTTGGGATAACTTTGTAAACATAAAAGAGACTACTGATTCATTGGTTCAAAAAATTCTATAGAAGTGTTAGCAAATATTACCTAATTCTATGGGGTGATTTAGCAATTTTTATTGTATTAAGCAGAGCTTCCTTCAGCAAGTGGTTTATTTAAGTTTAGAGCACTTTCCCAGCAAGATTGAGTTCAACATCAGGACAGCAGAATTAGGCCCTGTAGTTTGTGCCTGTAGAGCTCAGCTGGACTGTGTCATTGCATTTTATATATTTCATTTGTAAAGGTTCCTCAGTTATGGAAGTCCTTATTGGTTTGACTACTAATAACAGCACTGGAGTACAAGTTGAAGGGTCAGGATTCATTTTTAGAAACTGGTTTTTTTTTTTTTTAATTTTCCTAAGGTACTATGCCTACTAGAGTTATTTAAAGTAACTTTCTCAGATGCGTTATACTAATTATTTTGACAATGCATTATTTAAACAACATGTTCCATCCTAATATTTAAGAAAAAAACATAATTATAGCAATTACAGAAGTAAATTTCACATCTTTAATTCTTATAATAAATATATTGTGCGAGTTTTGCATATTATACTTAAGCGATACATATAAACTAACCTTGTTAAAATTAAAGAGCAGTTACTTGGTTTATCATTGTTTGCCTTAAAAATATCACCATCTTGAAAAAAGGAAAAAGAGCCTGTGGGGCAAGACTTTACACACTGACTTTTTGGAGGACTGTTGTTATGAATATCACCTAAGCTCAATGGATAATCAATTAGATCTATGCTTTCTCTGCAGCTCTTTCCAAACACTTTTTTCTCCGAGCCCCGCCATTCTACTCAGCATGCTGCGGTGGGTCCTGTCAACACCCTGCATCCCCCACTGCTTTTCCAAGTAAGTTTTTATGCTTCATCAGTAATGCTTGAGTTATTCTGTAAACCAAAGCAGCAGGATTTAATGTGTTCTGGAAAACTAATTGGTGATGCAATGGCAGCAGCTAATTCCTTAGTAAAATCACAGCAATCCTATTCAGAAGGTTTCCAAAGATTTATCAAACTTAAGTACACTGAGCAATTGTGAGAGATTTCTAATGGCATTGAGACACCCAGACAGCGCTAACCTAGGAAATCTCCTTGTTTTCTGTTTGCTAGAAAAGATTCTTTAAAAATCAGTAACTCTTTTTAAAATCTGTGTCAATAAACGTTTGCAAATAAGAAAAGAAAAGAGCTGGATGCTGCATTTTAATGTCTGTTAGGGATAAATTATGATTCAGGAAGCTCTAGCATTATTTAAATAAAACAGTCATTCTTTTTGTAGCAGTCAAATGCATGCACATGTTTAATTTGTTTTTCTTTTTTTAATTATAATGTAAAGATGTGAAGACATATGTTGAAGAGAATTTTGGACAGTATACACTTTACACCCAGGAGTAAGACCTGGAATACATTTCCATTTAATCCAAATCTAAATTTAACCTTGACTGTGAAGTTTGCGTGCCGTGGTGTTCTTACACCAAGAATGTATATCCTTGATTTCACATGTTTATGGCTCAGGAACACAAACAGAAGAGGCATTTCCTAGTCCTTCAAAATGGAGAAAAAGCACAAATCCTTTGTCAAATACAAATGGAAATTAGAGTTCATGCGTGCTCTAGCATATACTTTTTATCACAGTAGCATTCAAACCCTTCCTGACTACGTGCATGTGTTTTATGAATGTTTCAGAAGGGCAGTTGCTAAGTTGAATGATTCTTGACAAGTGAGGCAGCAAATGCTGGCAGTTTAATGAGCTGCAAGTTTCTGAGCACCTCTTTAGGGGGCTGACACTTTCCCACAGAGCGTTTTACATGGCCCCAGCTCTCCCACAATGGCTGACAGCACCATGACCAATCACCACTTTCACTTTACTCATCCACACGCGACCTCACCACAATTTTTCACTGTGCAGATGAACTTTAGGAACCATTTCACATTGAAAAGGCCTGGGCAAGGGTCAGTTGCCCTTTTGTATGGCCATAAAGCAATACTCTATGTGCCAGTCTTTTCTCCTGTCTCACATTCCAAGAGATTTTCTGGACACCATTTAAAGCACTTGACTGAAAAATAAAGCAGTGAATGAAACTGACTTTTATAGACTCATTCTAGCTCATCTTCCCATATAACCCTGTCTACCTGAAAAGGGATTTAGTGGATGAGCTGAGTGTATACAGGGACTTGCTGAATACATAGGCCCATTATCAACTGTGGGGATTGTTTATTAACCAGGACCGATACACTACTATTTTGGAAGTGACCTATTAATTGTCCATTTAACTAGAATGTATTGAGTTCAAATGAAAAAATGGAAACCATGACTAAAGCTTTTACTTGCTCCTTCAAGGTGGTCTGTGCCACGAAGGCAAATGAAGATTGTTCCACAGATTAAGGGGACATTTATCACTATATATTAGGACACAAAGGAAAGACTTAAAAAACAAAACAAAACAAAAATCAAACCAGCAACATAGGAAATAGTTGGTAACAGATTCACATTTATGTCAGCAGAGCACTAAACCTTTTGATGCACATTCAGTGCAATAGGTTGCAAACTGACTTAGTTTATTCTGATAGAATTGTTGTAATGAATGAACAACTGCCTATCCCGACACACTGAAAAATTCTTTAACCCACCAACTGAAATGTAATTTTTGAGTGCAGAGTCAGAATGCATTTTGGAATATGGGGTATTCTTAAAAAATCATCTGGGCTAGTCAGCTGGGGATGAGTATTCATTTTCCCAAACCTGAGTTTCAGTTTTTTTGACCCAATGATGAATGGCCGAGTGGTTGTTTACTGTGGCTTATGAGTATTCTGCTCATGATTAAATTTTGTTCAGTTAGGCTTTTAAAATCAGTCACATATTGTGCCTTAGAGTGTGTAAATTCTTCACTATTACATTAGCCTAATGCAGGTGTTAAGCTGTACCCTACAGACTGCCTCTATAGGAATTAATTGGCGCCTCAGTGCTCTGGCAGGAGGTTGTTTCTTTGCTGATTGACTGTTAACAACCAGCCAGGCAAGACAAATTTTAAGGGGTCACATAATCTGGCATCCTGTGTCCCTGGCTGACAACTCCATTGTGGAACTCAGCCTGGGAGTCAAGGACCAGCCCTGTTAAGCTTCTTCCCTCACTGGTATCTCTCATCCCTTGCTAAGGATGAGAGAAAGCACCAGCTCTTCCACCGTCAGACTGTACCTTCCAGTGGACTTGAGAATTGCTGATGATTCATCAGAATCTACTCGGAGGCTATCTGGAAAAAGGTCCCTGAATTCCCCAAGCTGCATCGAGAAGCGCAGAAAACATGACTGAGGAAGAAGGGCTTGTGTTTGCCCCCAGCTTTGTGGGCAGGATCAGATATTGGTGGGGGGGCATGCGAGGGCTATGCACTCCTCAGAGAAATATGAACCCAGCTTGCCCTTTACAGAAACCTCCATTGTGACATTTTGACGTTTGTTCTGCAGATAGTTTATTTTGGTTTGGATGGAGTCTGACTGTGTCACTGTGTGATAAATATCAGGACAGTAACCAGTAGGTTATGATTTTTGTATCTGGTCCCAAATATCATTTTGAAAATTGAAATACATCCATATAAATTTAAACTTCTTTATACTGTAACATTTTAAAGCAAAATAATTACTTTTTGCCATAGGCTGTTACAGGGGACAAATATAAAGCTGGGTTCTTAAGGTGTAGAAAAATTCAAGAAAGACATGTCTAGTAGAAACTACTAAATGCTGTTGTCCCTAAACAGTAGTGTTTGACAGTGGCAGTGTATTTTGGGGAAAGATCATTGTATACTTGCTCGGCTTCTAATATTCTTCTTCTACTGGTCACAGTTGGAGGCAGGATACAGGGGTAATGTGTGTAATATCAAACCAGTGAAACACACACCACAAGAGTACCTAGTCAACTTTGCAAGACATACACATATACACTTTAATTTCTCATTGCCATACATACACAGTTCTACAATATCCTCAGTGTATGTGTGTTTATTTCTTTGTGGGTGTTTAAAGATACACATACCCATGTGTCCTTATGTATAATATACAGAAGTTGAAATGTGGTGTAGCCCCGAGGAACAGTTTGTGAAAGCTGCATCTGGATTTGATTAGTATTTTCAAGAGCACTATATCTATTGAACAAATGTATCTTATTCTCCCCCACTGCCTATACAGTTGACTAGAATAGACTTTTTTATGAAAGAAATGTACAGTGTTTTAGAAAATCTGCTTTAGATGAGAATTTTGCAATTGGCTTTGATATGGAAATGATGAATTCATTGACAGAAATTGAACAGAAGCACACCTTTGCAGCTGCTGTAACTCTAAACTGGGGCAGCAGTCTTGACGTGTATGTGGGGAGGTGCTGTCAACAGGACAGCTTGCACCTTTAGAGTCCAAACTGCACAAGATACAAACCAAAGCCACCTTTGTGTCTGCCCTCTCACAGAAAGATCGTAGGTGTATTTGCCTGTATAGCCATGGCATGGGTTTCTGAATCAAAGGGCAGCTCTTTCCTGGACTGCTTGTAAGTGTCCCATGCAATTATCACCTCTAATGCTTGATGGCAGGCCCTATTCAGCTAGCCTGTGGTACTGCTCCCTGGGTGAGCATCTGGGGAAGCTGGGACTGCTGGAGGCATACCAAGCCTCACCAGGACTGCTCCCATTACACCACATCCTTCTGTGGGAGAGAGAGCATGGGAAAGCACTAGGGCTTTGGGCTATATTGGGCATGAGGAAGGTGAGAGATTTATCTGGATTTGGTTCTTCTGTGCTCTTTGTGAGGCCAGTATGAAGGGACAACATGAACACTTCTACTTCTCCACCGCAGTTCTGTCCCCCAAATTCAAGGCTGTTTTCTAGGGTAGACTCCCCTCTAGGCATAGATCAGGGGGATATGATGGGATTCATTGAAAACTGCCCTCCCAGGACTTGCTATGGGATGTCAAAGGATTAGAAACCAGGCTGAAAGGAATATGTCCAAGTACTCCCCAAATCCTGTAATAAAGAAATTGCTGTGGTTTCCAGAATAAGCAAGTGAATGGCCAGGGATTTTCTGAGAAATAGTTCACTCTGAAAGCCTTTCATTAGTAAACAAAACTTAAGAAAGCCTATTTAGTTTCTTTGAATCAGTATTACAAACCACGTTTTATCTGGTTCTGCATCTCACACAAGGAGAAAATAAACTCCTAGGAAAACTTACTGCAGGTTACTCAGTAATGATAACGTGCAAAGGAAAGTGGAGAAGTTTCTCCCTGACTATATTTGGATTTTACAGTAGCATGGGCCCTGTGTTAATGTTCCTCTATGAACTCATCTGATTTACTTTTTACCATGTCAAGGGGAGACTTTTGACCACTGACAACACCTCTAGATCCAAGTGAGGATTTAGCCCTTAATGAACATGACTGAAGCATTACAACACACTTATAACACCAACAAATCAAAAGTGGCACAGTAGTCTGCTAACATTATAATGAACAGCACAATATTTTTCTAGTATGTGTTAGATATTATGTAAAATTCACTCTATTTCCACTAGGAGAGGAAAGTGTCCTGCCTCTTCTGACCCAGGAGTCTAACTCCAAAGCCCGGAGAGGTATATTAAGAAGAGCTGTGTTTTCTGAAGACCAGAGGAAAGCTTTGGAGAAAATGTTTCAGAAGCAGAAGTATATCAGTAAAACAGACAGGAAGAAACTGGCCATTAACCTGGGTCTAAAGGAGTCTCAGGTAAGGAGTGACAGAACATCCGCGACTTTCTGTACTTTTGAAGAAAAATCTTTAAAAAGGCCGTGAAGGAGGGAAATTGAACAGCATAAAGCCAGCCCTAAGCTCCTTCCGTGAGCAAAGATCTCAGTAAATCAATGGCAGTTTGAACCAAAGAATGCTTGACCAAGTTCCTGGTTTATTTCCTGAAGGTGTACAATCAAAGTCGATCGCTCTGTTTTCACACAAAGTGGGAGAAACATGACCTCGGCATTTCATTTCCAACACCCATTTTGCTGTTTGACACAGCCCCATCAGGGGCTTTGGTGTAGGGAACTGTGCTCCATCCCACTGCCAGGTAGGCAGTCAGAACAAAACCCACAGCACAGAGCCCTCCTGCATTCCTCTGAGCGCCCTTTGCACCCACAGATGAACAGCTGGTGACAACGCAGTCAACAGCACTTGCTCAGAAACCATTCTGTCCCAAGAGACAGGGGAACCACCCTACAGAAACAAACTTAGCTGCACAAGGAAAGAGCTCTTCAGAGCTCAGAGGAGCTCTAAGAGGAAAATTTTGCAGCCTTCTAAAAGGCTCCCATTTTACTTAGCAATTCACATTTCATGTTGGTTTTTTTTTTTCTCACATGACTCCGAGTTGGCCTACTGTAGGATTTCAGACTTTAGCTGAGGGTTTACTACCTCCAGTGAGTTGTTCTAAGTAAACAAATATGTTAATGCTGGTGCCTTGCGGTGGTAGCCCAATCTAGAATCTCAGGGGCCTGACCTAGCTGCAGATACAAAAAAAAGAAAAAGTACCTGGCTTGAAGAGCACAAAACCCAAAAGAAAATGGAAAAAAGATGTTTGTGAGGGTTTTGGAACAGAAAATCAGCATTGTAGCCATTGGCAGGTGGGATTCTAAAGGTGCTAGAGTAGACACAAGTCTCCAGAGTACAACTGAAAGAGGTGAGAGTGAGAGTGACAGTACAATTTTGTTTCTTTTCATCTGGCAGGAGTGAAAGTGCTTAAGATATGTATGGCAGAAGCTGTCTGGTGAGCAGAAAAGCCTGGGGATGGTGATGGGAACACTCACCATTTTTATCTTGGAGGTTTTCAGAACTTGACAAGGCCCTGAACAATTTAATCTAAGTTTGCAGTTGGCTTCACTTTGCACGAAAGGTTAGATCTTGTGGTTCCTTGCAACCTGAATGACTGACTCCATCTCAAGCACACCAACTATAAAAAAAAAAGAAGCAGAGCATGAGCAAAGCTGTAATCTCTGCAGGATAAACTTTCTTTTCAATGAAAATATGCAATTGCACTCACCAGTGAACTGCCTAAAAATTTCCTAGTGTATAGTCAAATTCCTAATATTGCAACTATTTTGGTTGATCTTTTCTTCTGTGTTCTTGATACTCAAGAGAGCACTGGGGAGTAAAAAATAATGGAGTGAGACACAGATAACAGCTACCACTACAGGCAAATAATTTTATGATAATGATAGACCAGATGATACCCATGTCTTTTTTTTTTTTTTTTTTTCTCTTGAAAGGAAGAGTAGTTCCCGTGAAGGTTAGTTCTTTGATTTTCTGACTGGTTGTGCTGGAGTGACAGTATCTGCCAGCTAAGGCGATGATTCTCAGACCTTTGAAAGTATATCCCCTTTTCTTTCATATAGTATCTGAATGCTAGAACTTCATGCAAATATTTAAGAGAAAAAAGAATATAACCTGAGTAATCTGATTGATTTCCCCCTTACACACTCATTTCTTCTCTTAATGTATCAGTTCCCAGATGTGTATTTCCCTAAGCTTCTCCCAGCACTTCATGAATGCATTTGAATGCCCAAGCTTTGCAACTCAAAGTTTTTGAAAAATGGATTTTATCTCAAAGGCACACGGTTCTAGGTAACTCCTTGAAAACTGTAGTTAGAAGAGAAAATGTCTTTAAATCCTAACTTCTGTGTCATATAACACACATTTTGAAACTATATGGCCAAGCTATGCTTGTGAATGGGACAGTGTTAGCTCTTGGAGCCTTTTCTAAAAAGGAAGTTTCACATTGCAGTACTATCACTTAATGTTGTTAATGACAATGCTAATTTACTCTGAGAATCCTTATCAGTCTAGAAAGATGGTGCTATAAGAAATTGCACTATCCCTAGCACTGGGCTGTCACCTTTCCAGTCCAAGCCAAATAATCACCTGCTTGACATGGGGAAAGTGAAGGAGAGTATTTGGCCCAGCTGTAATAAATAGGAATGGGAAAATCCTCAGGTAATGTTCATCAGTCAGCTTGACTGGATCTACTATAGCATTGAATAAGGAAGGAACATGAAACTAAGGGAATGGAGAGAAAAAAAAACTGTAAAGGCGATATTGGTTAAAGAAAAGAATGCTAATAAACTTTCATTAATTTGCAAACAGGTAAAAATTTGGTTTCAGAATCGAAGGATGAAGTGGCGAAACTCCAAAGAAAAAGAAGTGCTTTCAAACAGGTGCCTCCAAGAAGGTCTTCAGGAGAACTACCTCTCACATTCCACCATGAATTTTACCTCCCCATGCCCCTCTGTGTGGGAAGTGTCTCAGGAGCAGGCAAGTCCAAGGTGGAGGGAGAAGTCTCCAGGAAATTCTGAAAGACTGACTAGTACACAACCACCTCCAAGAGCAAATTCATCACAGAGTCCACTGTATTTGTATCCTGACCAAGACACTGCAAATAAGGCAGTTACATCATCAGCCTAAAAAATAGGGGCAGTTTGTAAATTGAGTGGAGAGCACAGGCTTCAAGTAAGAGGTCTTCTAAGACTAACAATATTTGGACACTGTAAAGCTAACTAGTTTATGCCTCATAAATTTGCTAAAGTCTAACACCATTAAAATGACAAACAACTAATGATTTAAGAAATATTTTTCAATACTCAGCCTTTTTTTGTGTCTTTTCCCGTCTTCTACTGACCTTAAAAGTGGAATAGGAACTGATGGTAAGTAAAATGAAGTGAAGAGCATGAAGCTGAAGTTTGGCTCTGATTTATACATCTGCACTGTATATAGATATTCATTAAAACACACTGATAGAGGATCACTTCTCTCTCTCATTGCATTCAGACCAACCAATTTCTTTTGTGCATGAGATGAGAATAACCCTGTTTCCCTGAAGATAATAAGTTGCTTTGTGTTCTTTCTGAAATTGATTAAATGACACAATAGGTTCATATGAGACAAATGTAAGCATTTTTAGTATGTTTCCTCCATTTGTCCTCACCTATATCAGTATCCAGCTAGTTGTAAATAGCACGGTCACACATCAGCTGGTAACCATAGTAAAGTATGCAATACTAAAAGACAACAAACCAACCCAATAAAATGGACTATGTTTAAATTGCTTTGATTTGAACTCATACTGGGAAATGCAATTCACTAACTCCTTTCTTTTCTCCTGTGGATGAAACTTATAGCATTATCAACTTCTTTTCAGTGGCTTTTGTCAGACTGTTAGTGCAATCTCTTGTAATCTGTTCTGTATTACAAAATTGTGATGGCGATATGCGGAATTATAGCCGAAATGGACTAAGCAACAAAGTTATAGCTTGAAAAACTGCCACTAGAGCCTCCCTCAGAGAAGTACTTAAGGAGATGGCATGCTGTAGTTGTCTTATTCTTGACTTAACTCCTCTTTAAACTGGTGCCAACAAGTACACATTAGTATACATCTGTATCAAAGACAGGACAGCATTCTGTGTAATACAAGTAGCTTGAAATAATATCATTAAAACTACTTTACTTGAAATGATTTGCTTGCTTCATCCACATTAAGGAAGTCACTCTGAATTTAAGGATTGATTTTTGTTCATTTGCAAGGCTTTAAAGCTCAAAATGGGAGCAGAAAGTTTCTTTTTTTGTTTTTGTTTTTGTTTTTTAATCATACATTTATGAATGCATTTGTTGCAAATAAAAACTAAAGGTATTTTATCCTACAGGTAAAACCTTTTGGAGAACATTTTGGCTTTATAAGGACTATTTCATTTCTGTCAGATTGATACTTTTTATAGCCAAAAGAGATGATTACGATAAGCTAGCCTGGCTTCCCTCATCATGCATGCCATGAAGGTCTCTTGCCTTATTCTCTTGAATTATTCTTGCCTTTGAGCTCCGAAGGTTTTAGAACTGTCTTGTATATCTTCCAGAAAAACATACAATTGATATTTAATGTTTTACCTGGGGAGGGTGATCTACTAGTCCCTTTGTTACGTTGTAGAAGCTGGGAGGTGAAGTTTAGATACATTTGCAGCTAAAGAATTTAAGATTGCAATGACAAAGCTTGTATCATTAAACCATAAGCATGATCAGATGAGTTTTATGTGCCACTTTGGGCATGGCGTGCCTTCCAGGTGCTCAGCTGTGCAGTCCGGGTCTTGCACTATGTCATTCTTTGCCTGTGATTTCCTATGCTGCTTTTAAAGAAAAAAANTGATAAGACAAGGGGCAATGGGTGCAAGCTGGAACATAGGAGGTTCCACTTAAATATGAGAAGAAACTTCTTCACGGTGAGGGTGATAGAACACTGGAACAGGCTGCCCAGAGAGGTTGTGGAGTCTCCTTCTCTGGAGACATTCAAAACCCGCCTGGACATGTTCCTGTGTGACCTGATCTAGGTGTTCCTGCTACAGCAGGGGGATTGGACTAGAGTATCTGTCAAGGTCCCTTCCAATCCCTAACATTCTGTGATTCTGTGTGATTCTGTGATGAATTTGCCTTCTAATTTTCCCGTGGAAATCATGGTCCTGCCCTGTTTGACTACCTCCTACCTGAAAGACCAGTAAGTGTTAGTGGGCGAGAGTCTTATGCAATGGCATTGACTGGTGTCTGCCCAGATTAACAGGAGTGCAGGTATTTCCAAACTGTCCTCAAATGGAAGTGGAAGTACGTGTGCTTCCCACTGGTGAGGAAATCCACAGGTGTGTGGCAGGGGCAAGTCAGGGTTTTCCCACCTCACCTTTCAGGAGAAGGGAGTCTTCACAGCTGCTCATATTCTCTTCACTCCAGTCAGTCGAGTGCCAGCGTTAGAAGCGACCCTGCCTTACGGACAGGGGGGACGGGATTCAGAGTGCTCCCTGTGAAATTCTTTCCACTGCTGATGTTGCAGGCACTGGCTGGGAACTGCTGTCAAAGCTCCAAGCTGATGTGCTAAGCAGATCCCATGTGAGGAAGATCTCACTGAGACAAAGATCAAGCAACGCTCATGCAGAATTGGTTTCACGGTTAGAATGTCATACGTGTTTTAAATTGAGCAAGTTCTGGTTTCACCATAAAACTTACCCCACTTCATGGCCCTCCAAATCTCTAACACCTCCTCCTTGAAATCTTATTCCACAGCTAGAATAAAGTTTTCATACACCAGGTAAAATATTCTTTATGTGAAAATGCTCATCCAGCTTTCCTCAAAACCCTAGAAATATACCTGTGAATTTTGAATTATGCGTAAAAGAGTCTGATTCAATTAGTTAAAAGTGGATTTAGCTCATAACATACACAACCTTGACTCCTCTCATTTTAAGCTATTTACAGGAGAAGTTTCCCTTCAGGCCATCCTACAAAATCTTGGTAAATAACACCCCCTATGAGCACGGAAAATAGAAGAGAGCTGTACAGTGCCAGTGTTTTCATGTGAAGGATCGAGTAGCATGCATTCATTTTCTTCAGATACTGTATGAACACTAGTTCTAAAAGAACAAAGAGAGCACCGATTCTATGCAAAATCCCCAGCAGGTGTTTGAAGTTCTTTGCGACAGGCACGTTGCCGGGGTGTACATTGGAGGGCACAGAACGCATCTGGCTTGGTATTATGGATGACATAACAAGTACGGATGGCATCCCACAGCTTTAAACCAGGAACATATCACTTTAATGTGAAAGATAGGACCTGGTGGGTGGCTTTGCAGCATGGTTATGGGACAGCTGAGGTATTTCCTGTGTCTGGCATTTGGGACTATGGTTCAAGCCTGTGGAATATTGTGAAGGACGTTTGTTGGGATCCTAGGGCCTGGCAGAGTTTAGCTACCTCAAATTCCGAGCTGCAAGGAA
This sequence comes from Anseranas semipalmata, assembly GCA_013399115.1. Lineage (NCBI taxonomy): Eukaryota > Metazoa > Chordata > Aves > Anseriformes > Anseranatidae > Anseranas > Anseranas semipalmata. The sequence continues at coordinate 495,104 of VXAA01001061.1, forward strand.
AACCAACTCTTCAGAGGCTCTGAACAGCGCAGATACTTAGGCTTGCTGGGCCCCTCACTGTTTGGTTTGGCAACTTCTTGGTGCTAATGTAATATAGAATACAACGGGGAAAGAGGGAAGGGGCTGAGACTCAGTACTCCCTTGGTTATCAGAGCTGCAGACTCAGGTGACCTCAGGCTGTGCTGCCGATGTAGGGCTCTTCCTGCACAATGGAGCAGCCTGCGGATCAGGAGAGGCTCTTCTGCCCCCACCTATTAGAGACTGTCCAGATGGGTCTGAATGTGGATCTTGCAAACCTGTTCTTGGGATCGGGCACTGAAAGGAACTTCTCTGATACCTCTGAAGGAGGTGCTGGTTTCCACTTCTGGCTCCTGGTCTTGTTTTAAAAGAGGAATCACAAATGAGTGGCAGGTTATGCCAGCCTACCTCAGGCACAGTCGCAATCCCATTTGATTGCATTTAAACAACCGTGCGATTTTGAAATGGAGAGGCAAGCTAGCTCCTCCGTGGATGTCATGTAACTCTGCTAAAAGCTGGATTTGCTGACCGCACCTGTGTCATCATTCACCCTGTGGCTGTCCACATTTATCGTATAAAATAGCTTTTGAAAAGTGCCCTTGTTTTTATTGATTCTCTGCCAAAGAGGAATTGTGACGGTCTGCTCAGGAGAACAGGACTGCTTTAAGGCACAAAACTGCATTACTAACTTGCATGTCAGAACAACAATACAGTGGTCAAATGTCACTCCTTAGCTGCACTAATACATCACATTTGTTTTATCCGCTGTGATTTACTAGTACTGGGTTTTAAATACCAGTTGCCATCCCTGTAGCCGCACAGCTCTGCTGATGAATATATGTTCCACAGTCAAAAGCCTGACATAAATTAAGTGCCTTCCCTTGCTTCAGCACCCTCTACCAACAATACCATTATGATCTTCACAGACTAGACAGGAAGACAAACCAAGTGAAAGCAAGGTAGCTGTGAATTCAGTGCCCAAAGAAAGGCCCGGAGAGAAACTGGAGACCAATTCACCGTAGACTTTATTCTGAACCATGAGGAGACCAAAAGGCCCCTGCAGAGAACGGTTCACAGACTAAGTGGACCAAGTTGCCATTGCCTACGGAAGTCTTCCATGACCGTGCTTCCAAGTTATGTTCTCGGTGACTGCCGCTGTGTAAGATAAGCCGAGGTATGCCAACCTGGAGCTGAGGCGCTCCCAGCGCAGGCTTGCACCTCAGTTATGTGCCGGCCAGGAAAGGGCAGCTCCCACTCCTTGGTTTCCTATTGATAGTGGGTGCAATTGTAAGCAGTGAAGCTGGGCATGGTGGACAGGGCCGTCACAAGGCAACAAGTTGATAGTGAGCCTCCAGTGTTCACCCAAACATAAAAAAAAATCTAGTTTTATGTAAATACCCAGCCCTTGAGGAATTCTTAAGATTCTCCAATGAGAATGGAGATTCTTTCTTTTTTTTTCCAAATCTGAGTTTTTTTCTCAAATTTCAATTTTTTTCTTTGCATGTCAACATTTGAAGGTGGTATAAGGTAGCTGAAAGTTAATGCAAAGAAGTCTGTTTTATTTTTTTCCCCTTTGCTGTCATATGGCTTTAGATAGGAGTTTTTAAACTATAACAAAAGTCTATCCTGTAACTTCTTTCACTTAATCTATCACAAAAAACATCAGCACATATCAGATTCAATCTAAATTTAAAATACATTATCAAAGGCCCTTAGCAGATGCAAAAATACAGAATGAATTCTCAGTCATTGAGTAATGTATCTTTCATCATCCTGAAAGAAATGGGAAAGTTATGACTAGGAAATTTTCTAATGTACAAAAGCAACTCGTAATAACTGAAAAAAATAATTGCATTATGCAAGAATATCAGTTTCCTGGGGCTATCTGGCAACTCTTCATGTAATAAAGTCTGAAGAAAAATGGAAATATTTAAAATTGTTAAATTTGTTGACAAGGAATGTAAATCGAAACATACTGTTCCACTAACTGATTTTACGCTGGGATTTATTTACAATATACATTGTTACATATTGAAGTATATGAGCTGAGCACTTAACTGGAAGCAAATATTGATTTTCTAATTTTCTGTTAATTTGCAAAGTTTTGTCTCCTAAATTAATATTCTCAGATGCAAATGATGATGCAATGTTAAACTTCAAAGCATTTGATTTTCATGCACATTTTTACATTGTCAAATATTCCTAACTAGTTTCATTGTCGTCTTGAAATTATACAGAAGACGAAATAGTCCCCCGTGTAAAAAGCAACCGTCATTGATACTTCTATTTGAGGCATCAGTGGCCAGAGAGAAAAACAGGCCTTTTTCAGCCAGCAATTCAATTGTTTTCTGAATGAAAAGAGGAAGTAATACATTGTTGGCAATATGGGAATGCTTTTGTTTTACCAACATGCTTCTCTTCAGCCAAAGGCAAATCTTGAAATATAACACTAATTTGTGACAGCAGGTTAATATGAATGACTATAGATAACACTTGGGTGCATTGTTATTCCTTCTGTCACACCCACTTTATCATTTTCTCTATTTCCATATTTCTCTACAGCAAAAATTTCCAGAGTTTTGCTCTCTTCAGTATATTGGAATTATTTTTAGGATCTGCTCCATTTGCAAAATGTTTTCCACCTGGCAGTAAAGTGCTGCAACCACCAGCACATCCCCTAACTAGGGAAGTAGCTCGTAGCAATTGGAGTTCATTTTCCTGATCCTTGCCAAGTCACCTCGCAACCCACCCTGGAAACCAGGAAGCCTCCTCTTTTTAAAGGCTGCAGTGTGCATGGCGCTGGGGCTCGGGTATGACACTGCTGCACCCCCTCCAGGAGGGAAGGAACATCCCCAATCCGGAGACAACACCCCATCCAGCCTGCAGGGTCCGGCCACTCTCCCCAGCGGAAGCAGGGCCTGGTGCTGGGCACCACACCGCCGCCCCAGCCTCACCCTGCCCTTCGTGTTCCCTTTCCCCGGCCCTCACCCAGGCTCCCCCCTTCCTTTATTCTCCCTCCTTCCTTTATTCTGGGTATTTGGAGATGTGTTTTGTTTCCAGAGTTTCTGCAAATGCTGCTGTTTTTGCTATGCACTTGTGACATCTTCCTGCCTAAGGAATTGCAGGTAGTAACTTCTTCGGGGCATGAACCACATAACCCATTGCACTTCTAGAGTACCCGGTACAACAGGGACCAGAAACAAATTGTGAACACTCACAGCTTCTAGCTGAGAAAGTACATTGCTATCCGAGTATTAACAGTGACTGAGGTGCACCTGAAAAGATTGTTCCTCTGCTCTGCATAAGTGTTTCTTTGAAACACTTTCCTGTTCTCTGAATTTCTCAAGACCAAATCCAGCATCAGTATGAAATAATCATCAGCATTTTACTCTCCATTCTTGGCAGCCTGAGCTCCAGCAACTGTCAACAGCCATCAAGATCAGAGGAGGCCAGAAAAGAGCATTCAGAGATGAAGTAGTCAAGAATGTTAAAGATAAATCCACGTTGATTAATGCCTATTCAGATGGCTCATTTAAGCTCCAAATGCAGGGAGGTTTTGTTCTATGAACAGCAGTTAGCACCACCCCACTGGTAGGAAAATGTGATAGCTGCAAAGTCTCTGACAGCTTTCAGATATTTACTTGCTGAGGAGTTTGTCATCATTACTGTAAAACCCATGCCCTGGGTCAGGACACACTATGGGAAACAGACTGACTGCTGCGTCAGCCATACCCAACCCTCACACTGAAATGGCATTCAGACCAGACTTGAGCATTACCTTCCATACAGAAACTTAGAGTTTTTAGATATATTTGAACCAAGGCTTAACAAACTGACTTTCACTTGCAATTCTGTGTATCTTTAAACTGTGTCAAAGACATGGCTTCAGCTACTGCTAGAGTACTCCTTTTTATCTGGTGTGTTTACCCACATACACACATGATGCTTTATTTAATATTCCAGCTGCAGAGGTTAACAGTCTCAAGTAGCTGCCAAAGAATTTCCAAACCACTTTCCTAGTAAAATTACTGTAAATAAATTATATTTTTCCACCTTTGTAAACAACATGCTGAGAACTCCTTGCCAAGAGATTACAACTCAACAACTGTTTTCTGGCATAATCCTACACTTAAGAATTTTTAAGTAGCTTTGTACTTTGTTGGAGTCTCTCCTGAAACAGTGAATAAAGTCAGAGTCGCTCATCATGTTTGCTTCATTACTAATGGATAAGCCAGTAGCTTCAGATGATGCCATTCCATGTAATGAATTGCTGATCATGCCCATTGATTGCATCTGTATTGGAAACAGGAAAGAAAGTACAAGAAGTAGCTGCATATAAACAAATCCTTAAAATACTAGTGCACCAGTCAAGCCTAATATCACTATGTTGGGCTGTTCTGCTCCAGCCCTTTCACGTACATATGGAAGACAGGTGTAAAGCTCCTTACAGAGAAATAGCACTGCCTTTTTTTCCCAATGGTGCCCACACCTAAAGACTAGCCTGAAATGATCTGATATACCAGTAACGCAAGGAGTACAAGAATCTGAATTGAGTACAGAATCTGCATTTGCATTGGTTGCACTGCTTGGTAATGGTTCTTTCCTCTTAAAGGAATGTAGCAAATCAGTCTCTAGACTTGTAGCCATTTATTTTAGTGAGCTTTGTCAAGGGAAGCTTCTGATGTGAACATTTGCTGTTGCTGTTTAAGCTGGTGAAATCCAAAGACTGTTATCGCCTCTCAGAGGTAATAGCTTCACAGTATGAACCAAGGTTAGAATTAGCGTCTTACAAAAAAATTTAAATAAAACAATTGCAAAATATTGGAGTGCATTTGCATTGGTTGCTTCATTTTTTTTAATTATATGTCTAGTGTGTCGTATGTCCATGATACATAAGAGGTTGAAAGGACTTACCCTACCAAACTTCAGAGCCTTCCTTTTCAGTAATTCCCCCAAGTTGTTTTAGAAAAATAAAATCGGGTAAATAGACCACAAGTGTGTACCTAGTTCAGAATTTGATGGCTTGCTTAGTCGACCTAATCAGGGCTGCATTTTAGAGTGGGGTACAATTCCTCCTATTACAATGATGAGCTCTTTATCATTCCAAAACTTGTGCTCCCCACCTGTGCTCATAAAGATGAAAGCTGATCTATGAATGCAAGATACTAGTGTGTTATTCACTCTTTAGTTGAAATAGGCACATACATAGTCTAACTATTTCAGAGAATGGATGCATAGACCTTATTAGTCTACCCAAAAATGGAAATGAGTTTAGTTATGAATGCACAAGTAATACAAAGATCATGACTTCTGGCTAGTAAGGAGAAGACAGAAATGGAACTAACAAAAAATTGTATGCAATAATTCACATCCTAGTCACCAGAATTCAGAATGGAGGTTTGAAACAGTTTTGTGACTGGCATTTGACTTAACCCATGCCATTGTTGTCTTGAAGAACTTGTCTTGTCTTGCAGAACCAACCTTAGCAATTGTTCCCTTGGGAAGGAGCTCTTTGCAGCAGACAGCAGTGATAGTTGAATTAGTTAGAATGTGAATCAGAAGAAAACTGAAAACAATAATCTAAGTATTTGTGGTGGTCTGCCCATAGCTCCTTTACTGTCCTAGAAAAGTAAAGGCATTACTGGCTCAGATCTGAAGCTGTCAGTAGTTCTACTCTTTGTCCTTATCTCCGTCTTTCACATATTGCATATCAATAAAATGCTGATCTACATGTATGAACATATCCAAAGCCATCTACATTCCTGTCACTGCATAAACTAAGTTATGTCCTTTGGCTGAAAAATTGCCGTATCTATGTAACAAAGCCCACTATGTTAGTATGGCATTTCATGATCACCCCAGGAACCTGAGGCAATGAAGAGGGCTCTTATTTTACTCTCAAAGATACTGGAGGTGTTATGCAATTTGAATACAAGCTGCTGAGCTTCAGGCTATCGCTGAATCAGAGCGTCTGTTCACATCAAGGCTTTAGCCCAAGTGAGAGCAGACAGCAGCCTCAGAAGTCACTTGTGCCGCCTGCCTGGTACAAACAAAAGTTACATTGAAAAGCTTACCTTTTCTGTTACTTTCTCAACCCCAGTCTCCAGCTCCTGAACCATCTTGCTGATTTGCTTAGCTTTGCTAAGGCTGTCATCAGGTAACTCTTGATGGTGCTCAATGTGCTGGTTAAAGTGGGAAAGCGGTTCTTTCCAGGCTTGCAAAAGTTTCAGTATCAAGTGAGTTAGTTCTTCTCTCTTGTAAGTTGAAACAGGAAAGAATTTCTCTTAGTTTGCAGCAGCTCATATGAACACAGACAGTCTCACAGGGAAATCTCTGCAGGGATAAGAGTTATGGGTGCAATAGGGTAGTTTTGATATATTCAGAACTCAAGGGCCTAGTCTGTCCCTGGTTATTTGCATAGGTATAAGAAACACAGAAATTTCTATCTGCCGTCTTTTCAGCTTTTTTAGACTCCCATGCTCTGGAGCACAGCATCAGCAAACTGGTGGTGCTCCTGTCCAAGTTACCTGGGACTGAAAATGTTTCAGGAACCCCTGGATGTCTCACGAGCCCAAGAGGCCTCGTCTAGACATTCCAGTTGGCTGGCACGGGAGTGCAGCTATTGCCTCACGCCTCGCACGAGTTATAGCTTTGTCACTTGAAGGTTCACTGCAGACATGCTTCCAAGAAAAGTGCCCGATGCTCTGGATGGTTGCTTCTCTAACAGAAGCTAGATGGCTGCCCGACCTCTACTTGCAGCTTCAGCTCTGAAGTGAGGTTGAATGCTTCAGGCTTGCTGAAACAGGCAGCGCCTCAGTTCCCATTACCCTTCAAGGTGAGCTTCTGAATGCCTCGGTGAAGCATCACACCCAGAGCAAGAGGATAACACTCGTCTCCCTCTGCCTCCTCCTGGAGGCAAATCTCTCCTACCCTCGGCGTTCTAATCTTTTTCTGTCTAAAGAAACTCTTCCGGCTTTTCTCTGAACTAAGAACGATTTTTTCTCTTTGCCATTCCACATCTAAAACTGCTGTTTTCCCCTTACTATTGATTCATAGATAATGACTGTTCGTTCTCCTGATTGCTTTTTCACTTCGCAACGGCACTGATTAATCTAACGTACATCCCATTCACAGATTTCTAAGTTTCTATTTCACAGAAAAAGCAACAAAATAAATAAATAAATAATAAATAAAAGCGCACACAGCCTTTACAGCAGAACGAAGTAGTGACTGACCTGCAAAGCCTCAGCGACGCGCCCTGTTTGGGGTCAGAACTGGCCAGCCTCTTCAACCCAAACCGCCGAGGAAGCACCAGAGGCTGCAAACCTCTCT
>VXAA01001064.1:241-10991 GCA_013399115.1 Anseranas semipalmata
TGTTGCACTTGGGCTGGGGCAATCCCAGGTACTTATACAGACTGGGAGAAGAAGAACTCGAGAGCAGCCCTGCGGAGAAGGACTTGGGGGTCCTGCTGGATGAGAAACGGGACATGAGCCAGCAGTGCGTGCTTGCGGCCCGGAAGGCCAACTATGTCCTGGGCTGCATTAAAAAAGGGGTGGCCAGCAGGGAGAGGGAGGGGATTGTCCCCCTCTACTCTGCTCTGGTGAGACCCCACCTGGAATACTGTGTGCAGGCTTGGGGCCCCCAGCACAAGAAGGATGTGGAGCTCTTGGAATGGGTCCAGAGGAGGGCCACTAAGATGATCAGAGGGCTGGAGGACCTCTCCTGTGAGGAAAGGTTGTGGAAACTGGGCTTGTTTAGCTTGGAGAAGAGAAGGCTGCGGGGAGACCTCACTGCAGCCTTCCAGTACTTGAAGGGAGCGTATAAACAGGAGGGGGAACGCCTGTTTACATGTGTTGATAGTGTTGGAAGAAAAAAAAAAAACTAACTGAAGCTGCATTAATTTTTTAATTGCCTATGTATACTACATGCAAAGAATGTTTACTTCCAAATTGTTAGAAATGCAAGGGAATTCGGTCATTTAAACATACTCTTAGCTTGTCTGAACTGTGAGAACTATTGTTATATTAGGATTAATTTGTACCACCAGGAAACATGACAATTTTCCAGTTTGGAACACACAAAATGAAATACACACTTTTGGTGAAAAGTAAGGTTGTGGAACTTTCAATTCTTGATGCCTCAAAATACCCCTCTTGAATAGCCACTTAAACTCTTAACAGAAATATTGCACAGACATGAAACATGCTAGTTCTTGTGTTGCATTACCAGTATCAGTTGTTTTAAACCAGAAAAGAAAGTACCTGTGGTAAGCTTGCAAAACTTTTGATCACGATTTTCTGTTATATAAACCAAGTATCAATTGCTTTCTCATTACTTGAAGCATGTTCTCCCAGTTTTTGAAGTCTTTGCAAATGCTTAGATTGAATTTATAAGAAATTAGTCTAATCATGGTAATAATTAATAACTACAGACACAAATTTGGCCTATTCTCTGTGAAACAAAATTTTCCCAACAATTTTAAACTTCAGAAATGTAACAATCTACAAAATTGGAGCCTGTAAGTATATATGCATGTACTGGGGGGAGGGGAGGAAGGGAGGGTGCTTCTTTTACTTGCTCCACCTTAAGAATAGGAATTTCCAGGGAAGCACATTCAAACTGATGTGCCACCTATCACTGCAAATTCTCCCAGTGAATCAACTTTTCTAACAACAGGGAGAGAAGATGGTTGCTTGTAAGGGATCTTTAATTCTGTAGAGCTTAGGACTGTTTTGGACTTTTATTCATTGCCTTCAATGGCTGGGTGGGTTTAATCCTTTGGTGAGGGAATCTTGCTAAAATGCATTAATGATTAGTGTGCCTTGTAGTGTTCAAGTAGGAAAACAACATTTATTTACCAAACTATAGCAAGGAACAATAATAACGCTGCTGCTCCTATCAAGCATATTTTGCTTGATTGTGGATTCATGATCTCACTGACAGTATCAATAAGTGGGCTATATTTGCTTTCTGAAGCTTTTCAACACCCTTAATTCCATGCAGAGATCTTAAACCATCCAAACAAGCAATATTCAATCTAACTCACCAACGCTTAACTGAAATGTTGCATCTGCAATGCAAAGGCAGATGTAACAAGTTTTGCAGGAACATACTTTTTAAGGTGAGACATTTTCTTCTGCAATCCCACAGCCATTGACATGGTAGGCCAACAGCCAAAAACACTGCAGTTTTTAAAATGGGCTGATACTACTGTTTAATCCAATTCCAATTCTTAAAGAGAGAGATCTGAATGGGAGATTTACAAAAGGACTTATGTATTATGTGTGACTAAACTATCTATTCTGCAAGAAACATTAGTAGTTCAGAATAACCATGCACCACAGAGATTCAAATTAAACATCTGAAGCAATTATTTGGAAAAAGATATATCAATGAGAGTAAAAAAAGTTGAATTTTTCTTCAGACAATTAAAATTTTCTTATTACCTACAATGGGGAATAATTGTTTATGTTAGGATTTGTTCTCTCTAGTATTAAACAAACATTAAAATGTTTTCTTGAACGTTCAAGTGTTGACTGAATACAGAAGTATTGATCTGCTTTTCATTTTGCAGTTACCTGTCACTGAATGTCCCTTTAAATAAAATCTACTTCAAGGGAAAGGTGCCAATAAACGATTTAATTCTTAAAGTTAACTTCACAAATTGTGTCTATGGTGATCTTACAGAGAGGTTCTTTACCAGACTGCCTGATGATTAAGTGAGTTATACTGATGCAGCAAGTGATACAGGAGGCAGGAAAAGAATGACCTCAAGCCACCAATATTTATAAATTTAAATTTTCAACTTTTCCATATTGTAAAGATTAAATCAACAATATATTTAGAGAAGGATTCTGGAAGACTATAGAGTGTAATAACACTAAGACTTTACTCAATGCAATGAGTTACTTAGATCATAAAACAGAGGATGCATGTTCTTTGGCAAAATGCTTGAATTCCTACAATTTTGTCAACTATATTTGAGATGTGCTGTTCAGTATTAAGGGTACTTTAAACAAGACTTTGACCATATACCAATAACAGTTAGTCCTCTATCACATTTTGAATAGAATTAGGGTGTTTAGAATTAGGCAAGAGCTCTAGCCACATAGCCCAAGCCACAGAAGGCAAAGGCATGGACTGCAAGAATGAAGAACTGCCCACCGTAGGAGAAGATCAGGTTTGAGACCAGCTAAGGAACCTAAAGGCATGCAAGTCTATGGGACCTGATGAGATACATCCATGGGTCCTGAGGGAACTGATGGATGTAGTTGCTAAGCCACTATCCATTATATTTGAGAAGTTGTGGCAATGTGGTAAAGTTCCCACTGACTGGAAGAAGGGAAACATAACCCCCATTTTTAAAAAGGGAGAAAAGGAAGACCTGGGGAACTAGAGGCCAGTCAGTCTCACCTCTGTGCCTGGCAAGACCATGGAGCAGATCCTCCTGGAAACTATGCTAGGGCACATGGAAAAGAAGGAGGTGATTGGTGACAGCCAACATGGCTTCACTAAGGGCAGATCGTGCCTGACCAATCTGGTGGCCTTCTATGATGGGGTTACAGCATTGGTGCACAGGGGAAGAGCATCTGATGTCATCTACCTGGACTTGTGCAAAGCATTTTACACTGTCCTGCACAACATCCTTGTCTCTAAATTGGAGAGACATGGATTTGATAGATGGACCACTCAGTGGGTAAGGAATTAGCTGGATCGTTGCACTCAAAGAGCTGCGTTTAACACCTCAATGCACAAGCGGAGATTACTAACGAGTGGTGTTCCTCNGGTTGGGGCAATCCCAAGCACAAATACAGGCTGGGTGGAGAATGGATTGAGAGCAGCCCTGAGGAGAAGGACTTGGGGGCGTTGGTCGACAAGAAGCTCAACATGAGCTGGCAATGTGAACTTGCAGCCCAGAAGGCCAACTGTATCCTGGGCTGCATCAAAAGAAGCATGACCAGCAGGTCGAGGGAGGTGATTCTCCCCCTCTACTCTGCTCTCGTGAGACCCCACCTGGAGTAATACGTTCAGCTCTGAGGTCCCCAGCACAAGAAGGACATGGACCTGTTAGAACGAGTCCAGAGGAGGGCCACAAAGATGGTCAAAGGGCTGGAGCACCTCTCGTATGAAGACAGGCTAAGGGAGTTGGGGTTGTTCAGCCTGGGGAAGAGAAGGCTCTGGGGAGACCTTATAGCAGTCTTCCAGTACCTAAAGGGGGCCTACAAGAAAGCAGGAGAGGGACTCTTTGTCAGGAAGTATAGTAATATGACAAGAAGTAATGGTTTTAAACTAAAAAAGGGTAGATTTAGATTAGATATTAGGAAGAAATTCTTTACTCAGAGGGTGGTGAGGCACTGGAACAGGTTGGACATGTTCAAGGCCAGGTTGGATGGGGCTTGGTGCAACTTGGTCTAGTGGAAGGTGACCCTGCCCATGGCAGGGGGCTTGGAACTAGATGATCTTTAAGGTCCCTTCCAATCCAAACCATTCTATGATTTTATGTTTTTGAAAAAAATTCAAATGACTATGTCTGACCAACGTAAGGCTTACTATCTGAGAACCACTGAACTGTAAAAACTTAAGTCCCAAAATTGTTAAAGCAAATGTCTCCAGAGTGGGAACTGGAAGAAAGCTATAGGAACAGTGGATATACTGGTTCATTTAGGATGAGATGTGCCTTAAAATTTTGCACAGGAGTCTGCAGGAGTCTTTTTTGGCAGCAAGAGTGAAAGCAAAAGCGTAATTTCCATCTTCTAGCGTAGTGACTATTAAACCAAAGTGCTTTTGTATTTGAAAGAAAACACTTAAAAGAACCAAAGAAATTCTTAAGGAAGTACAAAAAAATACCATTGCTTTTAGAAATTCAGTAAATGGGAAGAGAAAAGACAGTTGAGGGATTTCTGAGATTCTGAGCGCAGTTTTCCTTGCTAGTTTGTTAAGGCCTTTTAACGGATAGCTGAAGTTTTAGCTTACATCTTGAACCATCTAACACAGTGGTATTTTAGTTAAACCACTGTTCTCATTCTTTAAGACAACAAAGAATACATGGATTGACAAAACCTATTTTGGAAGAACTAGAAGGACAGCTTTAATATGCAGACTCTTTCTGATCAGACAATCAAAGTAAGAAAATTTGCTTTAGTTCAACTAAAGTTCAAAGGTTTATTCTATGTAGAGTTTTAAAGACTGAAGGCTCTCTGAAAGACTTCAGATTGCTACCAGTCTGTAGCAAGTAACTTAAAATACTTCTTTCCTGAATTAAGAAATACATACCAGAAACTCAGTGTGTACGCACAAAACCAGAAGGCGTTTCTGATGCTTTGAAAATAAACTCTAGTTTAAGATTAAAGTACCATTTCATATGCATCTGTTACAATTTATCCATTTGTTCTTAAAATTATGATTTCTCCATCAGTCAAAAATAACACCTACTCCGGATTGATGCAAAAAATGTCTGTAAGTAATTTTGTTACAGGAAACATTTCACTGAGCTATACTTTTTACAAAGGAAGTTTAAATTCTGCAAGAAATTATTTTGCTAATGGATTAGATATTACTTCCAGTTATCAGATTTTTTTCTCTCCAGTTATTCAGAGGAGAATACTTCCTTCTTAAGCTGGAAAACACGTATGAACACACTAATTATTGAAATTTCCATTCCAAAACTAAGCAAATTCTCAGCAGACCAACAGTTAACCCTTACATCTGTTTTACACAAGCTGAAATTACTACGACTGGAACTAAATGCTGTAAAAACTTGGTATTGTAATTTGACAGCATTCAGATAGAAGATTTTTAAAAAGATACCAAGTGTACTGTACAAAACCTCTGATAATGAACCGAGAAATACATGCAAGACTTCAGTGTACACATGGTCATATATGTCTGACATGTGAATTCTAAGCAAAGTTAACTGCTTTAGTGAAGCATTTTATTAACTGTTTCCAAAGTCTATTTTGCATCAAGAAGAAAGGCAAGTATATGAGAACAATTATATTTGCTGTACAGGGTTTTACATCTCCACTAGAAATTTCCAGAATCTAGAAACTGAAAGAGGCTAAAACCCCACCTTCTACATATTGCTTGGCAAATTTTCGTAACATTGTTTGTTTCACACACCTGTTGATCCTTCTATTCAATATATTCTTTTGACATTGCCATAACCTCTCACCTGATTCTTCCTCTTCTTATGTACAAAGATCAGTATTGAAGGATACTAATACAGAATATTTGTTCAAAACATTATTATAACTACTTCCTAATATGCAAATTTAAGATAAGGGGGGGAACATGCAAACTAAGAATGTGTTTGCTATCACTCAAGTCAAATTAGAGACAGCAGAGTGAAATCAAAATGCACTTGAAAAATAAAGCAAACTGTACTGACTGCTAAATCTTCTAATATCTCAACTAATTAGACAACACTTGTTGATATGTATATACTATACTATGGAAGCTAAACATCCAGTTTTCTCTCACCAATTATGTTTGTACTAGTTTCAAAAGCTTTTTTATATTTTGTACCATTAATCATTACTAACACTTACTAAAAACACCTGTACACTTTCATGATTTATGACTCCTTATTCATAACTTACAGCAGTAAATTTAATGTGTGACATATTTCAGCTACATTTAGTGGAATTTTCATGCTAAGTAGAAAATGTTAGTAGAACCATGAGGGGACTCAGTTCAGCTCCTGCTGAAGTCAGGCACCTGTTTGCTTCAACAAATGCTGGATCAAAGCTCTAACAGCAATTCTTCTATTCTACAAATTATATAAGAAGCAGCTCAGAATAATACAATCCACAAAGATCAAGAAGATTTAAAAATAAAAACTCGTTTACCTCATTCAGATTTTCTAACTAAAAGTAACCTGAAGACGTATTTTATTGTTATGTAGGTCATAATGACAAGACGCAGATCAAATGTGAATAGTACGAACAACTATTTTTTTTTAATTGACGAATTTCTGATCCAACTTTTTAGACAACAATGCTCATGTTCATTGTTTTACCTATGCAGTATCCTTTTAACATGACATTTGTTAGATAAAGGTAAGCATTTTATCAACTTGCACAAGCAGCTAGGATTTAAACAAAACAAAACACACTATGCTGTCAAATGACAACCTAACTGCATGATACCTTCCAAAAGTCACAGAAGGAAAAGGATGTAGGAAAGACGTTGAAGTTTTTTTCTCTCTCAAAAATAGCTATTAGATTTCTCAAAGATTATTTTTTCCTAATCATGAAAACTTTAGACATGGCACCAATCAGAGAAACAATCAAGGTATTCTGTAGATTTCCACACTAATGCTAACAGAAGTGCCAGTGTCAGTAATTGCTGAAAAGGTGTAAATGGAGTATTGCTTACAAGAAACCTACAGTCTCTGCAGGCTGCATTTCTGGCAGGAATGAGCTGAGCCAGAATATGAGAGTACTGGATCATATTTTGACTGCCTTCCTTTTTTACCTCTTTTTTTTTTTTTTAATTTATTTTTATTTTATGGATTCTGGAGACATTAATAGCTAAAATATGATCATGAGGGTGATCACAGCAAGTTGTGAAATAATGATTTAAAGGCTGATCCAAGGGTGGATTTACATAATGAATAGTTGCAACTAGCCTTTACAATACAAACCATCTGTTTTCTTAATGTGGCAAGAGGTGATGGCGTTCATGGTAACAAATAAATTGTGACTCCAGGCTCTATGACAGAGCAGAAATAACTGAAAATTACTAAATACAATTTCAGCCTCATTATGCTCCTAACACCTCAAGGACTCTAATTTTCAGAACAGAAGCTTCTGATCTTGCTGGGACATGTATGCTTGTATAGTGCTTAGTTTTTAGAAATGTGGCCCTTAGAAACTGTAGCTAGTATTTGTGTTGGAATGGACTAAGCTCCTGGAGATTTTAGTCCTGCTGTTTAACAACTGTTCTTACGTTATTTTTTTTGGTATAGTATATCGTGAGCACATATAACACTGATTGACCATGAAAATATCTGTTTACAACTTCAAACCTAAAATGGAATTAGGATGACAGACAGAGACTCGTTTCTATCAAGCAGAATTTCCTGCCTAGCAGACACTGGGTCAGTATCTGAACCAGCACTTTGAGATTATGTTTTCCAAGCACTCCATTCAGGTTCAATCTTGAATGCAATTTAACAAAATGACAGGGAGAGGCAGAAAGGTCAGAAATACAAAAGTTACTCAGGAAGCCTCTCAAAGACTTCATTCTAGCAGCAACACTACTATAGATACGTGATTGATTCTGAGTGCAGAAGTATCGCCAGCCTTACTTACAAACTTTCCTATATAGAGCAAAAGTTAATTACAAATGCACTTGCTCTACCTTTACAAACCACACATGGGAAAAGTATTTAGCAATAATCCTCAACATTATTCCTTAATTTTTATTTTTATTTATTTATTTTTTAGAATTTTGTGCATTTTCTATGCAACAAAACATCATAGTATTAGAATAAACTAACAATGACATGCCACCAACATGTCTTGCTATTTCAAAATGGAATTCTAGAAGTATTCACCATTGGCTTGCCTTTCTTCTCCCAAACTTCATTCAGGAGGCAATTTGTTAAAATTCCATTTTAACTATTTGAGACAGATTAAGTTCTTATACCTACTAGACACACATTTTTCTAACGATGCTCACTATTAGAAATATCCATGATGAATTAAAAGGTTTGTGCAAATTTCCACATGTGGCTCTTTCTCCAACAAACCCCTGACACACAGCAACCATCCTACCACAATCAAAAATCTCCTAATGAGTATCTCTGTAACATATTCTGTGGTGGCTTTCTCAATTTCTCTCACATATTCTTTGTGTGGTAGAACAGAGCTGGCAAACTCACGTTTAGCTCTTATTGTGCAGCAGTCAGTAACTTTTACTTGGACTGCAGTGCTTGCTTTAATCTTTAAGCAGATGCCTCCAATTTATCACGACTAGCTCACAAAAGTCAAAATAACGTAAATAAATCACTTAAGTCCTAATACTCACATTATCCACTGTTAAGGAAAAACTATTAGTTCATTAAAGCTATTGAGCTTAAATTCTTACAGCTGAAAACAGTATGTTTTCATACAGTTAAGTGAGCAGAAAGAAGCTACAATGCACATCTGAGTCATGTTTGTATTTTTAACGCTTGGTGGTACAGGATGATAATCCCAGCAATTCTAAATTAAAACTGGTATGACCTTCATCTTATATTGTCCTCTCTGTATTGCCAGGCTTAAAGACTTAAGGGGCTGCAGATTGAGAACCATTCCTTAACATATTTAAAATACGTATTTAATTCATCAAGTTCTAGTTTACCAGTAAATTGGTTTGATAGTCATTATTCATACACTCAACAGTGGGACAGTAAGATCATTTTCGCAGAAGAGACTAATGAGTTTAAATTAGTTTTTAAGGGACTAAAGCATAAAACCATCTTAACCTCATTTTTAAGAATTTCCCCCCAAAACAAAACAAACAAACAAAAAATAAAAATAAAAAAACCACCACAGTTTCCCAAAACTGTGCTTTATTTCACTCAACGTAACACTACAGAGGACATTGTCCTGTACCTGATTCAAGATCAAGTCAAGTCTTTAAAATAAGCACAGTTTAGTGATCTTCAGCTTTTTCAAAACAATGAGATCCCGGTTCTCAAGAGATAGTTATTACGACCATTTCTTTAAAACAATCCCAAAACATTGCAGAGATAAGCATGACAATTTCAATTAGTTACCAAAAAAAAGTTACCTACATACTGAGGTTAACAACAACAAAGATTGTATTGTCAGAAACCACACTAAATAGCACGGGAACACAATGAAACATCATTAACGCTTCTTTTTACATTTGAAAAACTCATACCTGGGCACACTGCCTGTTAAGCTTTTTTCACTTGATGATGACGAAGATGACGATGATGATCCAGGTCTCTGATCTGTTTTCATTCCTATAGTCTCTGTTGCACTAATCTGAGGTTTTTCACCTTCCTCTTCTGGCTTTTTTTTTTCACTATCGCTTTCATCACTGCCTTCTCCTAAGATGTCATCAACCTGCCAAAGAGCAAAGAGTCAGTGTGTCCTCTACAGACTATAATATAATCAATCTTCCGTAATTACTAGATAGCTCTTCAGTAATCATTAAGAATATATTTCAACTTTTTTTGACTCCTTGAAAATTCATATTAAACACCAATAGCTTCAATGCAGTTTCTGTAACAGCTCTAGCAACATTCTATTCAAATTAAATGTATTTAGTCTGTTTAACTTGATATACATATACTCACATACATGATACAGTCACATTTGAAGTTGTTTTACTTAATTATAATAATACTGAAGCTGTAAACAAGAAGCTATATTATGTTACAAATGCTATCCATTTACAAATTAGAGGGATAGATATTTTATACTATTATAACATATACAAACAACCACTTGTGCAAGGCATATTAAAGTCTCTAGCTAATAACTAGACCTCCAGGTATTCCTAGGTAGATATGTAACTTTAAAGAAATGTATTCCTAAATACTACAGTACTAATAGAACTGAACATAAATAATCCTGCTGTAACCAATTTATCTGCTTATGCTAATTAATAAAGGCAAATTTATGAAAACATTTATGCATTTCATTAAACAATTGTTTGGCCTTTGTTTCTGAAAAGTTAGCACAGGATTTCATACTCTTCCAAAAACATGTTAATTTGCTCTGTCAGGTCTGGAACTGCTGAAACTAACATTAAAAGCAAATCATACTCAATGACCCATCCTGCTGAGCTTCAAAAGGTTGTATTCTTTTGGTCAGCATTCAACCTTCAGAAAACGAGGAAAACATCAGAAAACATAGGTGAAGATCCCACAGGAGGACATGGAAAGAAGCTAAGTGTGAGTATTCCACTATAGATATATATATATCTTTTTTCCTAAAAGCAGCTTATCTCAGCATACATTGAAATATGCCTCACTACTCTCAATTCTCACTAATGCCACACCTGCTTTATCAAGACAAAAAACTCTGTATATGAACATGGACCAAAAGATTTTACACTGCTTGCAACAGATAATTCCAACGCCCCACTAGACCTTCTGTTCAC
>VXAA01001069.1:0-10462 GCA_013399115.1 Anseranas semipalmata
TGAGCCAGCAGTGTGTGCCTGCAACCCAGAAGTCCAGCTGCATCCTGGGCTGCATCAAGAGAGGCATGGCCAGCGGGTCGAGGGAGGTGATTGCCCTCCTCTACTCTGCCCTCATGAGGCCCCACTTGGAGTGTTGCGTTCAGGTCTGGGCCCCCTGGAACAAGGAAGATGTGGACCTGCTAGAGCGGGTCCAGAGGAGGGCCATGAAGATGATCAGAGTGCTGGAGCACCTCTCCTGTGAAGAGCGGCTGGGGGAGATGGAGATGTTCAAGCCTGGAGCCTGAAGAAGAAAAGTCTCCAGGGAGACCTCATTGCAGCCTTTCAGTGCCTAAAGGGGGCTTATAAAAAGATGGAGAGCAATTTTTTACTCAGGCAGATAATGACAGAACAAGGGAGAATTGTTTTAAACTAAAAGAAGGGAGATTTAGATTAGATGTTAGGAGGAAATTCTTCACTGTGAGGGTGGTGAGACACTGGAACAGGTTGTCCAGAGAAGTTATGGATGTCCCATCCCTAGAGGTGTTCAAGACCAGGTTGGATGAGGACCTGGGCAACCTGATCTCATGGGTGGCATCCCTGCCCGTGGCAGGGAGGTTGGAACTAGGTGATCTTTAAGGTCCCTTCCAACCCAAACTGTTCTGTGATTCTACGATTCTATGACTATACTCTGTACCTTAGCACCACATCTATGGACTGTAGTTAAAATAAGTGTGAAATAACCTATGTACTGAGGTTAAATTCAGCAAATCGTTCTCATAAATAAAAATGAAGCAAGCACAGGAAATACTAACATATTTTATTTTGACACTTTCAAATAATGAAAATAGACTGTGGATGTTGAAAGGAAATTAATCTCACTGAAAAATAGTTTTAAAAATGGTGTGCATTCCTCAGCATATTCTCATATTTGATATCCAAATACAAAGGCAATACAACAAATTGCCTTTCTGCTTGGTTTACAGCAGAGATTTCTCCTGAGATCTCCTACATCTCAGAAGACTGCCCTTCCCAAGGCAATCCCAGAGCTCTATTTTTATTTTTTTCCAGTCATTCCTATTAGCATTGCTCTACCTTCAGAAAAAGTTTACAGAATGAAACAGTATCAAATCGTGGCAACTTATTTCCCAAGCCTTAAACAGGAAGAGAAACATTCTTTTTGTCTTCTAGTGAATATTTTCAATCTACAAAAACACTCTGAGGAAAATAAATAATCTTAGATGAGTAGAAATTGTTCTCTGAGCTCTCCAAATCAATCCTTCATGGAAGCATATGTGTAGAGAACAGCATATGAGATGTTGACACTAACTCACTAGAAAGTGGAATATAGACTGCAATGTGAAATGATATTCAACAGCCCTTTATTTACACTGTATATGCATACTTATTAATATAACATGGACAAGAAACACATGATCGATGTTTTATTTCAGAAATCTTGAACGACACCAAAGCCCAGGTCTCATAAGACAACTTCACAAGTAGAATTGAATCTGATCAAGAGCCAAATAAATACTTGACTTCTGTTGAAATGCACAGTTTGCTTCCTGAAGTTCTGCATGCATATGGAATTCTGAGTGACCAAGAGATCACAATAATTATTCTTCCCAAAGCCGAACACCAGTTTACATTTTAAGGATGTAGGAGTCTGTGTATGGCAGTGCCATCTAGTAAGGTCTGAAATGCCTAGAGCTAGACCTACACCTGAATATGGTCACTGCAATGCTGATCTTTGTTTCACCTAACTTCTTGTGACTCCTAGGAGTAAATTTCTTGGAACTTCAGATATCTTCAACTTTAATTGTTGATAACTGCATACTTCAGGGGCTAACAAATCATGACTTTGAACAACATCTACAGTAGTAGTTAGGGCTTAAACATGAAGAACTTTTTAACCAAATCAGTCCTTACCATGAAACATCTAGGAGGGATTCAGTAGATGATAAATTCTTGAAAAAAAATTAAGATTTTATCATTTAATGGTGGTCATTTTGATTTGGACATCATTTTGAAGATTCAAATTCAAAATGTAAAAAATGTTTCTTTGTCTTTGTTTTTCTCTGCTTAGCAACGCTCTTCAACAAATGTCTGATAGCTTGTTGATACTCTAACCAGTACATGGCAATATAAAGGACTTAAACTTCTTTTACATCTTTTTTTACATCTTTTACTTCTTTTATCATACACAAGAAGTTTCTTAGAACTATATGTATGTCTCTTATTACTGTCCCAAAGTAATTCATTCTTCAGCATATGCATCTTGTTTACAACAGATAAATCAGTTTGAAGAGAAAACCCTGTCATCTGCTTTTGATCTAAATTGTATTTCTATGGGGTAGTGCAAAACAATTTCGTTTTATACAACATTCTTATATTACTATCACAAAACACTTTAAGAGCTAAGTCAAACACCAGCTAAAGAGAAGTAGAAAGTGTTAAAGTGAGGTGTAGAAGAGAAAATGTGCAAAAGGATCACAGAAGCAAAGCACCATAGACAGGTAAAAATAATTCATGTACCTTTAGCTGCAGAGTAGATTGGAAGAGAATAGTTGTTACAGCATGAGAAAAGAAGCAGGGTAGAGAGTTTATTTTTATAAACTCATTCATATGGTTCCCATCACTATAATTTTCCATGCCTCCTTATACCAACACAATATAACAGTTTTCTTCTGTTTGTCTTTCTTTGCTTCCAATGTAATTTATTATGTATTGTCCTTGTTATGTGTTGTCATTGTGGGAAAACAGGGGTCAAAGATGTGGACTTTCCAGTTTGCACTGAAGGTAACGAGGTTGCCGTCAACTGGTTGTGTTCAGGAAAGAGCTGTAAATTCACAGTAAGACTGCTCCCTGGGGAAGTCCCATCCCTGTATTCTGAGGGCTGTAGGGACGTATTGCTGTCAAATCCCTTAGATTTTATTCTCAGTTAGGAAGCTCTTAGTGTTTTCCTTTGGGGGGGTGGGGGTTCTATTTGGCTAGATTCAGTCTTCAGAACAGGTATCCACCAGACCTGTGAGCAGTTGTGTCCTATCCTCTGACTTAGCTGTGTGATGAGGGATAGCTTGTTATAAGGGATAGGTTGTTGTAAGGCCAGTAGTATAATATCCCAGAGTATTCACTCAGAGCTTATGCTCAGAAATGCTTGGACTTTTTTATCAACTATTATCTTGCTGGATTTAGGTTGTGAGTTAAGCCAAATCACATATTTGCAAAGGGATTAGAACATGTTCAGCGACCAGATATCCTAGCTCAGCTGATGAAGAGAAATTTGTCAAACCATGGTAATTTAAACAGGTATTTGAGAATATCTTCATATCCAGCAGGAATGTGGATTTTTGAATTTTCAGTGTATTTATTAATCAAAATTCAAAGAAAGTTATTTTCTATGAGCTTCACATGAACATGTTATAATATCTTGAAGCAAAGAATAAAATAAGCATAACAAAGTGAAATGCTGTAACAACAGATGTGGTTTAAGGTAATAAAAGTTCAGAGTTCAAAATAAGTTCAAAATAAGTTGTGAAAGTTGACATTAAGAACAGATTATATAGGGAAAGCAGGAAAGGTAATTGTAAAAATTCAGTTTTCAGGGATAATACAGTCAATGGATGATTCATCTTTCTTAACTTCCACCAACTTTCACCTTCCAATTTAAGTGTCCATCTGTATTCAAAGAGGAAAAAAAAATGAGCCACACAGCATAGCAATTGATTATAAAGAGGGATTGATACAGAACTTTCCACTGTTGCTTATGTTCCTTTACTCCTATTGATCACAGACCATACTTCTACCCTAAACAAAACACCTGTTTTTTACATCATTAGAGTGAGGACTTTCCAACCCAAAATGTGTGACCAAATCGTGGATTTAGTTATTTTCATCTTATTAGCTTTACAGTTAGAAAATAAGCCCATGGA
Source organism: Anseranas semipalmata (assembly GCA_013399115.1). NCBI lineage: Eukaryota > Metazoa > Chordata > Aves > Anseriformes > Anseranatidae > Anseranas > Anseranas semipalmata. Next base: position 3,912 of record VXAA01001069.1, read on the forward strand.
ATATATTGAATCTTCATCTTCACATATTGAAACAGTCAAACAATCCAGAGAAAATAATTTACTTACTCTTCACATCAAATATTAAATGCTGGAATTAAATAGCTGATAGTACTCCTTGCAAAACTGGTACAGAATTATCCTTTGTGCTATGGAGGAAAGAGTGATTTTACATATTTTCTTTAAATTCTTTTTTTTTTTTATTTCTTTAAGAAATATGTGTTACCTATTTTCATGGGTGTATAACCGTGTCAGAACTGTATGTTGGAATATAATTTTTAAAGGAGAATGCCCAGTAAGAACTAGTCAACAGGCAGTTCTGCTTGAATTCTGTCAGTGCATATGAGAAAATTGGTACTCTGATCCTTGTTACAGAATTACAAAACTATTTTACATTCAAATAATGCTAAACAGCATGCTAACAAACACACACCAATGGAAATCCAAAAGGTTTCTCGTATTGATAAAGAGGAATGAGACATTTAAGTTGCAGTGGAATACTTTTTATTCACATAGTATGAAACTATGAAAATGTGTTTTTACATCTGCACACTTCACTGACTTAAAAACAAAACAAAACAAAACAAAACAAAAAACACAAGTTCTGAAATTCATTTTGTTTTAATGATTATTTCTAAATGGTTTTTAGATAATATTTTCATTGTGTTCTATCCAATTCAAATGCTTATTTGTTCATGGAAAATAATTAGGCTGCCTATCTTGACTGGATCATCTGTGGTTTGTAACACTATTATTTAATCACATAAGAAAACAATTTAATTAACTTAACAAATATGATACTTCCTTATTTTGCATTGAAATCTCAGTGATTTTCATACACTAGTAAGCCAAAATATTTCTACTACAATGAGACTTGCCTGGCAATACAAATTATAAAATATATATTACAAAACACATATGAGAAAAAATAATTTATATTGGTTTTCTAATATTCTCTACTTTTTTGAGTGAACCTTTTGACTAACTGAAGACAGCTGTCATTTACTTATGCCATATTTCTATTCTTTAGACTAAATAGCAGTAATTCACTCAACTCTTTTTCCACATGGGCTATGTTTTCTAGCCTTCTGACCACTCTCCTTACCTTCTTCTGGGGTATCTGGAAGTTTCACTTTCTTAAAATGCAGAGCTAACTTGCTAACACATCCTTCTTAAAATGGGGCCTTGATAGTCTTTTACAAATTCCGGTATAGCATCTGCATTTTTACAATGGAACTGTGGACTGATAATCAGTTTGTGGTCTAGTATAGTCGTAGACAGACAAAAAATGACACAAATATAGTTAATCCTGCCTTGAACATGTTGTGTGATTTCTTGAGATCCATATCAGCCCTAAAACTTTCATTAGGAAAANGATGTTTGTTTCAGCAAATCAAGTTGTCAGTCCAAGTTAGCATGCATGTAATGTTCTCACTCATAAAGATATCAGGCTCCTATTTTAGATACAATTTTTTCTGCCTAGCAATCATGTTTATTACACACAGAGGATCCAAGCCTGTTCACACCAAAGTCAGGACAGAACCTTCTACAACCTTCAGTAATGCATGACTAATTTGAGTCTTAGACAAGTTTTATTCTTGGACAAATCTGAACCAGAATTCAGGCAACAATTTTGATATGGAAATTTACTTTGTCCAACATTTTTTTTCCTTGAAGAAGTAGGCTCTAAACATATATATTTTAAGTGTTCTACGTGCTAGTTATGTTTCTTACACAAACTTTTATTTTCCAGTTCAAAGTTTTTCTGTTTCCAGCACATCTCCTTTAGTTTTGTGGTACCAGAAAGACAAACAGAATTCTGTTCCTTTTTCATATAGTTCATTACATCATAGTTAACCTTTTGTCATGCTCATTGTTAATCATTTCCCTAAATGATATAGCCCTAATCTTTTCAATCACTTTCCATAGAAAAGTCTTCAAATAATTTTTCATCTCTTAAATTCAAATTAACATCATTTTTGTTGCTATTACTGCTCAATCTTTCTGGAGGTTGAAAGACCAGAATCAAGCATACTTTTCAAGATGAAGTCATGCCATTGATTCATCTAATGGAATTCACATTGCAGAAAAATACAAGACTACATTCTGCCAGCAGTGATGCTCTGTAATCTGCTACCTCTGCTGCCCCAAAGGCACCTTTTGTTACTTTGACTGTTCACTCTTGGTCAAGGGCAATGCTTTAAATATTCACAGGTTCGCATGAAGAAAATCAACTTCTGTTTTAACAGAAAACTACATTTATAACAAATATGTGAAAAGGTTACTGAATCACTTCATCTTTTAAAGAGTGAAGAAAAATGACTGAGAAATTATTCTGCAATAAATAAAAGATTAAAAATCTCATTACAGAGGCTTTGGAGAAGGCTGAATGAAGGGCTTTGCAACAATACCTGATACAAACAACATTGCTTAGTTTTAATGAACGAGGAACAGAGGAAACTAGCATATAAATTCTATGGCTGCAACAAGAAAAGTTACAGCATGTTGTTGTAGGAAATTACATTAAATATTATGGAGAACATGTTTAATAGCTTTCAGTCTAATTAGTGTAAATCTTTGGCGTACTCTCAACAACAAATGTGCTATAAGCTTGAGGAAGTACATTTGCCACCTAGCAATGCAATAATTCTTTGAATAATGAACTAATGTCCCTTGCATTACTCTATCAGATTTCCTGGACACATTAGGCCCACTTCACATGTCAGCAGGTAATGTGTAATGTATATAACCATAAAGCTGATTTGTGCTTACCCAGAAAGTCTGGTAAGTATAACCTATTAATTTGTGTATGTGCAGGGTGCACCAGAGTTATAACCTATGCATTTGAAAATACAACTGCTGGAGCCAAATAGTTTTGGTTCACTCTTCTAAAAGGTAAACAATTTCTAACTGCCATTCAGGAGGAGAGATATTTAATGTCTCACACACAAAGCTGTGGAGTTGCATATGGCCAAAGATCCTGCAGGTGTTCTACTGTACTGAGGAAACCAGTCAGCACTAGTTGCCTCAAGGAAATTGGAGAGAACCTCAAAGTCCTTGGTACCTGCAAGTGAAGCTGTAGTAAGAAAAAGGGTTCAGAGGGAACCCCCTAATTATAGGATTGTTACTTCACATCATAGAAGATCAAATTAAGGTGATATTTTCAGTCCAGACCACCAAAATAAATAAATAAAAACAGTGCATGAAGATCGGCATTGCTAGTTGGTCGAGGGAAGTGATTGTCCCACTCTGCTCTGTGCTGGTGTGGCCTCACCTTGAGTACTGTGTGCAGTTCTGGGCACCACAGTACAAAAAGGACGTGAAACTATTGGAGAGTGTCCAGAGAAGGGCTACCAAGATGGTGAAGGGCCTGAAGGGTAAAATGTACGAGGAGTGGCTGAGGTCACTTGGTATGTTCAGCCTGGAAAGGAGGAGGCTAAGGGGAGACCTCATTGTTGTCTACAGCTTCCTCACGAGGGGGAGTGGAGGGGCAGGCACCGATCTATTCTCTTTAGTGGCCAGTGATAGGACCCGAGGGAATGGTGTCAAGCTGTGACAGGGGAGGTTCAGGCTGGATATCAGGAAGAGGTTCTTCACTGAGAGGGTTGTCGCGCAGTGAGCTAGGCTCCCCAGGGACATAGTCACGGCACCAAACTTATCAGAGTTTAAGAAGCGCTTAGACTGTGCTCTAAGTCATATGGTACGAATTTTGGGGCAGACCTGTTTAGTGCCAGGAGTTGGACTCGATGATCTTTATGGGTCCCTTCCAACTCGGGATATACTATGATTCTATGATTCTGTGATTAAGAACTCCATTGAACTCCATTGTAAACACAGGAGTGACTGTCAAGGAATAGTCAAAAAATGTGTCTGGATTTGTGTCCTTGCCACAGGGCTACTTCAGGACATTTAACTGGTGCCCAGGAAAGGGCACCAATTCAAAAGATTTGGCTACAATGCTCTGTTATGTTGGTTGAAGGAAAGACAGAGCTATTCCTTACTCTCTACTTGTTACAAGGACAACTTCTTATGATAGCTCTAAAAACAACTGTGTTAGCAGTACCAGAGAGGCTAAATCTGTCTTTCTATGTGGCACCTGGGGTGAAGCCTATGGGGAAAATGTTCACCATCTGAACTGGTAACCAAATGGAAAGATGTAACAGATTTGAAAGAGGATTGAAGAGCTTGACAGAGCCTAGAACCAGAAGAACATTGCAGAATGGGGTTACTGAAGGTTTAAAGAGTTTTAAGCTCTTTTTGAGCATATTAGGAGTTAAAAGGAAGCTAGGAAACTAGCATTAATACTGGAATAGAAGGATCAGTACAACACAAAGTCATGGGCAAGATGAACAGAGAAAGGAGAACTGTCTGGAAATGGTATCTAAAGTGTAATTTGGTGAGTACAGATTAATAGGTAATTAGTCTGTCTACAGAGGATGTCTGTCAACAGGAATGAAGGGTAATTGACCCAAGCCATTTGATTTGTCTTTGTCAATGATCAGGATTTTGCAGTCATCTGGCAATGAAAGAGTAAGTCTACCTCCTGATTACTTTTGCTGCACAACTGAGATTTCCAATGATCAAGTTTTAGGTTCTAGATCTATGTCCATTGAAGGATTGCAAACCCGTGCAACACATGAGTAATATGAAGTACTATTGTTGAAATGAATTATGACACTGAAGGCAAGATTGCATCAGATAGCTCATTATCTCAATGATTTCTTATTTGTGACATAAGAAGCAAAAACTGTTAAGCAAGGTTCTGGTCTTATTTATAATGGCAAGAGCACTTCCATCCTTCAATGAGAAGTGAACAGCAGTGTCTGTTACACAACCTCACCTGTCTATCTTAGGTATCTGTGAGGCAAGGTATCTGTGAGGCAAGGTATCTGCTTTCTTTAGTTAAATGAAGGACTGCATCCACGTATAAGCGATGCACTAAGAAACAGGAAGTTTAAATTTGCTGTTGGAACACCTAAATTTCCACAACTTGGATAGTTAGTTTCAGGGAGGGTCTACATGGTAAATTGTCACAGTTGCTGGGATTAAAAAGAAAGCTGCATCATTGTCTCAGTGGTGTGATGAGCATGAGCAAGGTGTCAGATGTATAGAGGACTTTTGTGAAGTATTAGGAGAATTTATCCATGGAAAACTGGACTAGTGCTGGAGAGAAAGCAAGTCAGATGCTCGTAATTTCAGATATACTTCAAGATGGAAAAGGTAAACTAAGAGGTTGCTTTGCTTGGGCAGTTGAGAGCATTAGTAAAGATATAACACTCTTGCAATTATTCCCCTTCTGGACATCTGTGACAATGTGGCTGAAAGAGTTTACCAACAGTTATAGTTAATTTATATCTGGCAACATGCTAAAAAAAAAAAAAAAAAGGCAATATAATTCACAAACAGATGGTATAACTCCCTTAACTCCTTAAGTCCTGTGCTCCACTGACTGTGCCAATACATACTTTTCTAACTCATGGATCAAGGCTGAAAAAGGGCATAGGGGATTCTTTTTCACTTTCTGGAGTGCAGATTCAGGCAGCCCCATGTAGATTCCGGCAACCCCAGCAGACTGAAGGCCAAGGCAATGTCCACACAACTCTAGAGTTTGGGACAAACTCATGGTTTGCAAAGATGCAGGAAATACTTATACCACCAACACTGAAGATGTATAGGACTGCCTAGAAGGGAAGTTACAGGAAGGGTTACAGTTTAAATGTTTTTTGTTTCGTTTTGTTTTTGGTTTGGGTTTTTGTTTTGTTTGTTTGTTTGTTTGTTTTTGTTTTTCTGTGCAGGAAGCATGTTACATAAATATGGCATGTTAAAATAGAGTGTTTTCCCGGTACAAGAGAGACAGGGATCTTCTGGAGAGAGTCCAGCGGAGGGCCACAAAGATGATACGGGGCCTGGAGCATCTCGCCTATGAGGAAAGGCTGAGAGACCTGGGTCTGTTCAGCCTTGAGAAAAGAAGACTGAGAGGGGACCTTATCAATGTATATAAATATCTGCAGTGTGGGGGACACAGGGATATGGCCAACCTCTTTTCAATGGTCTGTGGGGACAGGACAAGGGGCAATGGCCACAAAATGGAGCACAGAAAGTTCCACACCAACATGCAAAAGAACTTCTTCATGGTGAGGGTGACGGAACACTGGAACAGACTGCCCAGGGAGGTTGGGGAGTCTCCTTCTCTGGAGATATTCAAGACCCGTCTAGACGCCTACCTGTGCAGCCTGCTCTAGGGAACCTGCTGTGGCAGGGGGGTTGGACCCGATGATCTCTGGAGGTCCCTTCCAATCCCTACAATTCTGTGAATCTGTGAATCTGTGTTTCTGACAGTCTCATTCTGCATCAGATTTACTGGGATGCTCAGACCTACACACAGGGATTGTAATACCATCAGGCCTAGACGGTATAGGCACAGGTGCACTGCTTAATTAAGGAGGTAGAGCTTCCTGTCAACATTAAAGACAGTGATGGCGAGGAGAGGAGAGAGGAGAGGAGAGGAGAGGAGAGGAGAGAGGAGGCGAGGAGAGGAGAGGAGAGGGGAGACT
>VXAA01001072.1:0-10800 GCA_013399115.1 Anseranas semipalmata
TGAGCCCCCGGCAGCGGAGGGGACGGGAGGTCAGGGCGGGATGGGGGGGAGCAGGGCTCTGGGAGGCAGCTGGCGGGGAGAGGCTGGGAGGTTTGGCGGATGCCGAAGTTTCCTCCTAATCCCGAGCCGCCCCGGGCCAACTTTGCTGCGGTTTCCCGCTGCTGTCATACGCCTGCTTTATCCGAGCCAACCTTGAGGCCATCAGAAGGCAGTGAGTAATTTATCTCCTGGGGGGCCTTCCCCGGCTCCGCCGGCCTCCTTCACCTGTTCCTCTTCTCAAGCAGGCTGGCTCCGAAATAATTCAGGCTCCCAGACGAGCCCTCCCTGGGGTAAACTGGGGAACGCTGGGACGGGAACGCTCCTCTCCGAGGCCGCAGAGCTCCGGGCAATGTGTCCCGCGGGCTGGGGTAGAGGCACCTGGGAGGCTGGGGAGAGGCTGGCCTTGAATGACCCGGGATGGAGGCTGCTGTGCATCCCGGGGCTCTGCCCCACGGTTTTTAGTGGCTTGGCAAGCGGCGCGGTCGTGCAAAGGAGGTGGGAGATGAACTGCTTGGTTCATTTTACTAGCCAAAAGCAAATGTAGCGCTTTCAAAGGGATTTTTTTTTTGCCCCCCCTTTCCCCAGCTGGAGCTCTCTGGTGGATGGCACAGCCGGGACCCCAAAGGGGAGCCCGCAGGTCTGGAGCATCCTGTACAATAGGTGGGACCAGGCTGATCCCCAGCCTCCAGCTTTCTGCCTCCACGTCCCTTTATTTGCTTTCCAGGATTTTCTTCTGGCCCCGAGGGGTCACGTCATCCGGCTTCCCTGGGCCAGCCCGAGCAATGCGAATCCACCCTTTATTTACTCTAGCTGGAGGCTGACATCCTGCTCTATTCTCATGACTCCAGGACCTGGGGCTTTAGCACAAAAATGTTAAATATTAGAAGATTCTCTATAACTTTGCAGGAGCTGGTAGCATTTTTGGAGCAGCTGGGGAGTACAGCCCTTAAAAAGCGCAGTTTGTTTGTTGAACGGGGCCAACACTCAAACCCCATCCCCTTCTTCTTGCTTGGGGGTTCCATCTGCACTGTGGGAAAGTCCGGCTCTGGAGCCGAACGTGGGCTCTCCACTTCTCTCTGCCAATTTTTTCTCCTCCTCTGCCCTTTTCTCCTCTTCATCCCATGCCCCAAAGTGGAGGACCGAAGGTAGGTGATGCCGGGCTGTTATAGCTAAACATTTCCTAAAAAAGAAAAAGCAAAACAGGTCAGTGCTGCCTCCATTCCCCATTTTGCCTTGCTTTAGCCTGTTGGGTGTGAGATCTCCTGCCAGAAAGGGAGGATAGTGTTTGGGCTCCATCCAAGAAATATTGCGCTCGCTAACAAGGTCCCTAACGAGGTGCATTGAGCTGCCAGCGAGCCCAGCCCCAGCCGCTAAGGGGAAGCAGGTGGAGCTATGGGGTATCATTGGGGAAAATCTGCGCCCTTTTCCCCATCCCTCTCTCCCTGAAGGAGACAGCAATTTGCTTTCCCCATCCCCGCAGGCAGGGGAGCGTCCCCGGGGGCTGCTGAGAAAGCCTGGGACCCCCCCAGCCTCCCCAACACGTTACCAGCTTCAAAAAGCCAACTGTTTAAATAGCATTAGGGGTCTGATTTGAAGTCACAAAAGCCATGAAATTCAGAGTTAAGGCTAAAAATCCACTTGACACCCTGGCCTTAAGTCCTAAAAGGCGTGAGCCGAAAGCAGTGGCTTGGGAGAGCGCTCGGCACCTTCGCCGTAACTCCCCGAATCGCTGGCTTCCCCGAGAGGGAGGCAGAGCCCTTAATGAGATTTAAACAAGCTGGAGGGCTCGGGGATGCTGTTTGGAGGAGCTTTGGGGTGCTCATCCCAAATTCCTCCGGAACGGGGCAGGAGAGCCTGCGCGCACGGCAGGACCAGCGCGGGGCAGGGAGCTATAGAAGAAAAATAATATAGAGAAGAAATAATTCATGAAAGAACACAGAAAGTTTTTCATAACGTATTTTATTGCGATTTTCATCAGTTAAACCTGGATTTGCAGGTATTAATGCAACTCATTCTTGACCTGCATGCTGAATACCTGCCCAGGCATGGACAAGATCAATACTTTAATGCTGACTGCAGCAGCCATACCAGGGTTAGCCACACTATCTGCAAATCCTGATAATTGACCAGTCAGTAATTGGCAGTGTTACAAACGCGTGTATTTCTAAACCAGAAATGCTCCTGGAAGACGCAGGACGTGGTGTCCAAGCTCCCTGTTCCTCTTTGCATTGCAGGACCCATTCAGCAAGAGCTCGCTGATGGGGAGGAAGAGCAAATTTAACAACTTGATGCTGAACCTTGGAACTCGGTAGCTTGCAGAGCCTCAGGGCCAGGGTCCTGGGCCGAGCACAACAGCCTGGGAAACAGATTTTGCTTCTAATTATTGCAAACCTCCTCTTGCTGGCCCGGCCTCTCTTCCTAAATTCCTTCTGGGGGTGAGGGATGCTGCAGCCACCTAAGCAGCTTGCGCAGGAACGTTGGTGAAACTTCTCTAAAATCTTTGCGCTTCCTTCCAGCCGACATCCAAGGATCAGAGCAGCCAAAGCAGCCGATGAGCAGCAGTGGGAAGCGCCGGGGACAGCCAGGCCACGGGTAAGGAAGCACGGGGACTGAGTCAGGAGCCGCCGAGCCCGTCCTGGCCAGTGCCTTCACAGGTGGAATAAGGCACTTGGGCAATCTCTAAGCCGCGCTGTGCTCGCAGCTGCCCTCTCTTGGCAAAATGTGACTTCTGGAGGCTTAGCTCTTGCTCGGGAACAAGGAAAAGACACGGCTCAAGGCTCCCATCGCGTTGTGCTCTGGTTTAAACCAGGCTTCGCGGCTCTCTCGGAAAGTCCTTGAATTCCAGTCGTTTTGCTGGGCAAGGCTCCCCGATGGTACTGCCTGGGCAAAGATGCTCTGGGGACAGGACGCTGCTTTTCCAAGTGACAGGGATGCGGCCAGCCTCTGAACGCTGCTCCCTGCCCAGCTCCAGCGCTCCCAGCCTGTTGGGCAGGCGCGGATGGACGGGAGGACAAGAGGAGGGACAGGAGGATAAAGGGAAACTGGGATTCAGCACCACTGGGTGAGCCCAAAGCCGTCTGCAGAGGCACAGTGCTATTACGCTCTGAGATAAGTGATGGAAAAATCCTTATGTGTTGGAAAAAGTGCTATTCCTACCCAGGTTATTTCTCTCTTAAAGCATGTAACAGAGAGAAAATCACTTCTCAAATGACGGTGCTTTGTGGAGTTACTGCAGACAACTTGCTCCTCTTGTTCCCAGGCTCGGAGTTTCGGGTACCAGCAGCGCATCTCCGCTGCACTCCTCCTGCAGCTGCAGCACCCACAGCCTGCTTCCAAGACTAAGAAATCACAAGGGCTTGTTCTTTTTTTTTTTGGTGTGAGTTAACGATTTAATAATAGAATTATTCAAAATAAAACCTTAGCTTGCTGTGCTAAAGATCTGTCGATTTAAGTGCTTTCAAGGCTGCGGCCGCGGAGCCGCTGTGCGCGTCGAGCTTCAGTAGTATGGGCACGGCTCTGGGGAGAAGGCATCACTGCATGTAGGCGTAGCGCCAGTCCCGCAGCGGCACGTGGGTCTCCTTGATGGCCTGGGGGGACGTCCAGCGCAGGATGTAGTGGGGGCCACCAGGCTTGTCGTTGGTTCCTGTTCCAGAAGGAAAGAAAGCAGCTGGGACCACCAGGTGAAGGAGGTGGCCGGAGGGGACGCGTCCCATCGCGCCGCTGAGTGTGGGAGTTTTTGGAGAGGAGTTTTTTTTGGTCTCACCTGAGATGCGGGAGCCCCCGAAGGGCTGCTGAGCCACGACGGCGCCCGTCGACTTGTCGTTGATGTAGAAATTGCCGGCCGCGTTGCGCAGGCGGCTCCTGGCTTCCTCGATGATGCTCCTGAGGAGGAACCAGAGGACCGTGAGCAGGACGGGACAGCAAAGACGCACCCGGAGGTCTCTGCCCCGCTACAGCAATCGCACCGGTGCGAAACATTCGTGTTTCTTTGCACGTGTTTCTGGGCTGCATGCTGCAGCCAAGGGAAGTTCAACACCCGCTGCAATGGGACCTGCGTGCTTAAAACTCAACTCAATTGCTGCAATTTTTCTTTTCATTTCAGCTTTTCATTTCTTTTCATTTTTTCTCAAGATTTGTTGGTATAAAATGAAGTTAACTAAGTCTAAGGATAGCCTGACTTAATGACCTTGTAAGTTAGCTGTTCAACGCCTGCTGTTAGTTTCACTAATATTTGATTGATTCTTAGGTATTTAGAAAAATTAAGTTCCCCATCTGCTTCACGGTAGCCTGAAACTTTCTCATAACAAAAAAGTGTTAAAAACAAACAAACAAACCAAAAAAAACCACTTTTTTTCATGCTATCCAAATAGCTTCTGCCTTTGCTCATAGCTTAGAGAAAGTCTATTTTATTACAGGCTACTTAGCTCCTCTCCTTAGGTAATCAGATAACTCATTCTTCTCTTAATCTCCACTTCTCATGGAAAACTCAGGAAAGGGGCCTCAAAACCAGCTTCTAACCAAAAAAAGCATCTCGGACTCAAAGCCCCGAGGGTCCCGTGGCTGGGAGGAGGACAGAAGGACCCCGAGACCCCCGGACGCCCCTTCCCTCCCGGTCCAGGGCTGCGGGCACTCACTTCTCCTGGGCGAAGACCGCCCCCGTGAGGCCATAGGGCGTCGTGGTGTCGATCAGCTCCAAGACGTCCTCATACTGCTTCTCTGGGTAGACGTACACGGTGAGGATGGGGCCAAAAATTTCCTGTAGAGCAAAAAAATAAATAAGCCAGGCACGCAGACCTCCTCGTACAACCCCCAGCCTCCAAACTGAGTGCTGGATTAGCCAAAACCATAAGAAAGATGGAAGAGGACCATCCCCGCACCTACCTACCCTACAGTACCGGTCAACTCGTGGCCCAAGACGTGGATCCACATCCCATGCCGTAATTTTCTCGCCCTCACCTCTTTCATGATGGGATCCTTTGGGTCTTTGCTCTCCACGATGCACGGCTCGATGAAGTACCCAACGCTGTCGTCACAGCCGCCTCCAGCCAAGATGGTGAGGTTGGAAGAGTTCTTGGCATGCTCGATCCATTTCTTTATACGTGCGAAAGACTGAGGAAAGGAAAGAAGATGTGTGGGGCTGGGGGCTGAAAAGGAGACCTGGGCGATGCCTTTCAGGGCTACGCCGCTCTTTGCTCGCTGCCAGCTCAGGAGGAGGGCTGGGAGCTGGAAACACAGCCCTGGACACTCTGAACCATACATCTGAGGTGGCTTCCCAGCAAAACAACCCACTTCTCGAGAGGGGCAGTGACATGTGCAATATTCCAGGAGGGAGCATAAAAGCACCCTGCTCCTTAGCACTGGGACTCTTCCTAATCATACTTTGCTGAAAGCAACAAAAAGCATCTCGCCAAACATCGAACGGAAGCCTGGCGGCGTCACCTTCGAGCACGAGCAGAGGACGCGTGAGCTCACCTTGTCATCGATCACTGCCGAGAAAAATGTCCCAAAGTCCTGGGCAGGCTGCGGGGACGAAAGAAAGGAGGCAATATAAGCCCACACCGTGCCAAAAAGCTAACTCTAAAATTGAAATTCCCAGAATCACACGTCCCCCCGCTCCAAAGCACACCTCCGTTCGAGGGAGCGAGCTCCCCCTTTTCAATTAGTCTGCGGCATTCAGCGACTTACACAATCCTTCCCGCAGACGCTGGCTACAAGTTAATTTCTAATCACTAAAAAAAAAAAAAAGATGAAGGGGGGGNAAAAAAAAAAGATGAAGGGGGGGACTCGGAGGGGTGGTGGTGGGGAGAACCAGTGGATAAAAAGCTCGGTTCAATAGGAATTAGTAGCCAGTTACCGCAGTCTCTAATCCCATCAGCCACCCGCTGAGCCGCAAAGCCCTTCAGCAGCCCGGCAGCTCCACTCACGTCTCCCACTTTGATCTTCTTGGTCTCCTCCAGCAGCTTCTCTTTGATCTGGGGCCACAGCGAGTCCGGGGCGTAGAGGCGGGAGCACGCCGAGCACTTCTGGCCGCCGTACTCGAAGGCGGAGCGCAGGGTCCCGTTCACCACGCTGGACACGTCGGCCGAGCTGTGCACCAGGTGGAAGTTCTTCCCACCGCACTCTGGTCGCGGAGGAAAAGGAGCAAGTGAGGAGCTGGCCCCGCTGGAAAGCACAAGCTACGGCTGGACCCCAGTGGGTGACATGGCATCGGTGCAGCAGCTGATGGAAAAGGGCCCGGACCTGAGCCCCCGAGCGCTTGGCGCAGCGCGGAGGCTTCTGCAGCCCCACCGCTTCCCTTCTGCCCATGCCCGTCCCGATGGGCCACCCCGTCCTGCTCCAGGCCGTCCCTTTCGGCCCTGGCTTCTCCCCAGGCAGGGAGGCCAGCCCAGGTGCCCCAACTCTCAGCAAGGGAAAAGCCGTGCCGTGCACCCCAACCCCTGCCCGGCCTCCCCCCGGAATGAGAGAGCCCCCGGGTGTGAGACGCGGCCGTTACCTCCAGCCAGGCGTGGGAAATTGCGGTAGCGATCCAGGTTTTCGGACACCTGCTTCCAGAGGCGCTTGAAAGTCCTGGGAGAGAAAGGAGGAGGTGGTTAGCACGAGAAGGGAACTTGGAAAAGCTCCTGACCCTGCTGAAGACAAACCCCTAGGTCCATCCCCAGAAGGGATGCTCTGCGAATGGGAGATGCCAGGTGAGAACGAGAGCCTAGATATCAAAGCACTGGGCACTACACAAAACCCCCAGCGCTTCAAAAAAAAGTGCCACAGGAAGACCAGAGAGCATCCAGCAGAAGTTTCTGTTCTCCTCCTTTCGGCCCTTCTTTCTTGGTTCTCGCTGTGACAAACCCCTTGGCTGCAAAACAATAAAAATGCTAATCAACTCCCACCAGGAGGCACAGCCGCTAATTTATGAGCTTCCCACCTTTACAGCACCATGCTCACCAGACCATGGCACCCGCCGGCGGAGCGGGTCCCTGGGGTTTAATGGCCTCTGGGGGCGAGTGGCTAACCTGGCAGAGCACGGGCTTGCAAATCGGCCGGGGGAGAAGGCGGCGGGTGCTTGCGATGCCCGCTGGCAGGAGGAGGGCGGGATAAACCCCGCTGCCCTCCGGCATCGCTCTGCCAAACCGCAGCATCCGTGGGAGACAGGTCGGTGCCTCCCTTGCTTAACCTGCAAATTTATTCTCTGTGCCTGGATTTTAGCAACAGAAACTCCTTGCTATTAAATGAACTCCTTATGCTTAGACCCTTTTTCTTTCACCCTACAATAAGGACAGGGTGTAAGGACGGCTGCTGCCCTGCATGATGGACCAGTGGACGAGCATCAGCAGCGCCTCAGCCACCAGCAGAGCAGCTCCTTGTGCTTCCCCTCCCCGGCTTACGGCACGCTGCCGGTGAAGTTGAGCCCGCAGAAGTGCTGGGAGCTGGTGACGGTGTTGCCGAACGTGGGCCCATCCGCCGGCACGAACTGAATGACGTTGGGAGGGAGCCCGGCTTCCAGCAGGATCCTGTAGACGGCGTAGCTGGAGAGCAGGGCGGTGTCGCTGGGCTTCCACAGCACCACGTTTCCCTGGGGGACGGGGGACGGTCAGCGCGTGGGAAAAGCTTCCAGCCCCAGCACGGCCCCACGGGGGTTAAATGCGTCGGGGAAAGGCCATCCCACAGCCCGCGGCACCTCTGGGAGGATTTAGGGGACGGCGCAGGGGTTCTGCTCCGCAGGTGGCTCGCACCTACCTTGCGCCCCGAGCAATGCTTTGGAAAGGACTCTGATCACCAGCCCAGCTAAAAGCACCAAAATCCCCCCCTTTCGCACCAAAAGCTGCCACCGGGTCACCGTGCTGCCCTCCTGTGCTGGCACCACTGCCCCGCTGCATGGCCCGGGAACGGCGGGATCGCTGCAGAAGCCGCTCACGGCCCCGCAGGCGCCGTCCCTGGGCTTGTGCACAACCCAGCGGGCGCCCGCGCCGGCCGAGGGAGCGAAACAACATCCCGAGCCCGGATTAACCGTGCCCAAACACACGGCACAATTGGCTGGAAAACACGGCACGAACGCCCCGCCGTGGCTCCACACCCCTCTGGCTCCGCGCCACCGCCCTCATTTGGGTTCGGTGACCTCCCCTGCGTCACCGTCACCGTCACCGCGCGCGGCCGGGACAAGCATGCAGAGAGCAAGGCTCAATCCCCTGGGAAGCGCGCTGCAGAGGCTGCAACACCCGCTGCCGGGGCACTAATTAATAGCCACCTATTAGGAACTTCCTCCCGCAGCGCCCCAACCTTCTCTCCATCTAAAACCCTCAGAACGAAAGCCTCAAGCACAGACATGTCCAAGAGCAGCTGGGGAGGGTTTTTCCTTTTCCAACACTTCCCCCGTCACAGCTGTTCAGTGAACAGGTCTAAACAGCAGCCAGGAGAATGCCTGACGGTAATTAAAGTCACCTGAGCCTAATTGCACACCAGCTGATTGAATTCAAGAGGGGGTCCAGAAGCAGGACCCCAGCTGTGCCTGATGCGGCCGGGCTGCCTTTGTAGGTGTCCAGTTTTGGAGACACCTTTGGGGAACAGCCCCAAAGGGCTCCTCCGTCCCCACGGAACAACAGGAGCACAAATCGCTCCCGAGACCCGCAGTCGGGACCTGGGTTCGGTGCAGCGGACAAGGCAGCAGGAGGCTGCGCAATGCCAGCAGCTCCCCCAGCGCACGCCGCCGGGCTGGCACGGCGCCGGCGAGGCTGGATTTGGAGAGACGCAAGCCCGCGGTGATGCTCACCATCAGCGCCGGAGCCCCCGCCAGGTTGCCGCCGATGGCCGTGAAGTTGAAGGGAGAGACGGCCGCCACGAAACCCTGCGGATGGGAGAGGAAAAGGGACCGGCTGCGGGCGCCCGCAATCGCCACGAGGGAGCCACCACGAGCGGCCCCAAAGCCGGCCCCGGCTCCTCACCTCCAGCCCGCGGTACACCATGGTGTTGGTGCTGATGTCCACGCTGATGGGCTGGCTGCTCTCCAGCTCCAGGGCGTACTTGGCGTTGAATCGGAAGAAGTCGATCAGCTCCGCCGCCGCATCGATTTCCGCCTGGATGACGGTTTTGCCCTGCCGGGAGAATAAAACAGCGAATAAACACCACCACGGACGGCACGGACGGGGGGAACGCGATGCAGCCCAGCGCATCCAGACACGGTTTGTGGGTTCGTCCTCTTCGGAAAGAGCTCGGCCTCCTGTGAGCCCCCATCCCACCGCGGTTGGTGCAAATTCCCTCCCGTTCGCCCCATCCCACTCACCTGCCCCACCATGGTCTTGGCCAGCACCTCGGCTCGCCGCGGGCCGCTCAGCATGTCGGCCGCCTTGAGGAAGATCTGGGCCCGGTCCTGGACGGGTTTCAGGTCCCACTCCTTCCTCGCGGCCAAGGCGGCGTTAATGGCTTTGTTAATGAGGCCCTGCGGGAAGGGGAAAGGCAGCCGTGAGGAAGCCACCCCCCCACGGAAACTGGGAGGGGACAGTGAGGGGACATCTGCCCCAGACACGAACCACGGCAGCCACCTTCCCACCGGTGCCGGAGCTCCAGACACCGCCTTGTTCCAGGGCCCCTGGGACTTGGAAAGCCAAAATCCGCCCCTGGAGCCCCCTCGGTCATAATTTGAGCAGCGATTCGTGTCCCACCAGCAGTCTGAGGCCTCACAACCCCACTACGAGGTCAGGGTGACCAAGGATCCCTAAACCCAAGCATGTGCTGCTGTTTTTTTTGGAAAAGCCACCTGCTTTTTGACTCCAAAAAGCCATTTCAGGGCTAGGCAGGAGGTCAACCTCTCCCCTCTGAACCCGCAGTCAAGCTGCATCAACGCCCTGCGGTCACCGTCCTGTCCCCAAAATGTCCCCCACGCAGCAAACCAAAGGGAAGAGGGCCGGGCAGCGGGACGCGCTCACCTCGTCGGCGTAGCAGAACTTGGCCACCTTGTGCGCGTGATTGAACGGCTGAAAAGAGAAGGAAAACCTCGGCAATTCCCCGTTCGGCTGCCACCTCCCTCACTCCCTTCTCCCTCATCGGGGTTTTTCCCCCCCAGGACTCACCGAGAGCTGGTAGCGCACCGCCGCTGTCCACACCTCCTCCCCGCCGACCACGCAGGGGATGGCTTCGGTCCTGCCCTTCAGGTCGGCCAGCGCCTGGGCGAGGGGAGAGCGCGGCGTCGGAGCTGCGTGGGTCCCCGGCTGCTCCGTGCCGGGCCAGGAGCATAAAAGGGAAGGGGGGAAGCCGAAGGGCGATGCCCCGCGGTGGTACCTGCTGCAGCGCCGCTCGCTCGGGGCTGCCCGGCTTGAATTCCAGGATGGGCTCGTTGGTCACCTCGGTGGCCGAGCGGTGCAGGCTTCGCAGCCTGGGGGAGGAGGGAAGGGGCTGAAATGCACCCCCGTGCTGCCACCAAAATGGGCTGCCATCCCCCGGCGCGGCGCTCCCAGGCCGCAGGAAGCTCTGCAGCAGGTGCTGGGAAAAGGAGTTCCTATGGGATGGGAAAAGGAGATTCCGTGGGATGGGAAAAGGAATTTCTATGGGATGGGGAAAGGAGATTCAATGGGATGGGAAAAGGACTTCCTATGGGATGGGAAAAGGAGTTCCCACGGGATGGGAAAAGGAGTTCCCATGGCAAAAGGGGTTCCCATGGGACGGGAAAAGGGGGCTGCGCGGGGCTGCCCCCGGCTGCCAGCCCCCGGAGCGCGGCGGCCCCGAGCTCCGCGCTTCCCGCTGGCAGCGAAGCGGAGCAGCGCGGGGGCGGCGGGG
>VXAA01001074.1:0-130335 GCA_013399115.1 Anseranas semipalmata
GGGTCTATGTTGTATGAATCTCTTATATCATTCAGAATCAATACAGGCAAGCCTTGCCAAGTTAAAGGAATTAACTGGGAAGTTGAGGGAAGAAGATGGTTGGAATCCTTTTACAGGATTGATCACGGGATTGGAAACATGAGCGAGCAGTTGATTGTCATGGGTTGTCTTATGTTGGTAATTTTTGTATGTGTCTTGGTTTGTGTTCCATGTTTGATCAAGCTTATACAATCGCTTGTTAGTAGAGTTATTGATAACGTTATGATCGTGCAATTTGTAAACAAAAAAGGGGGAGATGTAGGTAGCGATCAGCAGCAATTGTTTAAGTCTGATATGCCCTGGCAGGACGAGTCACATACTGCCTGTGAGAATCCCAGTTGATGTAGCAATTCAAGAAAGTAAACATCACTTGCTTTTGGGAACAAAGATCTTGGCTCGGGAAACTCTGAAAACAGAAAGCCCCGGCTAAAAACAGCTTATGCGCTCCGGGTATAAATATGTGAGGGATAGGCATTAAAGGTGATTCAGCATCCACCACAATCTGGGTCCATGCCTTAATACACCACACAGAAATGCACTGGTCATCTCAAAGTCATCTGCATCCCAACTTTATCCCCTCTGTATCAGAGATTTCTTTCTTCACCTTTCCAGGTTCTTCCACCCTCTTCCTCTTTTGCCAAAATTTTGACTTGCTTGACCAACCTAAAGATTTGTATTTCTGTTCTCTGAAAGTCCCAGCACAAAACACTGCTGTTGCTACTACAAGAGACCCAATACAAGGTACTGCTGTTGCAGTAGCACTACATGAATACTGTGTGAATGAGCAGATCCCTGTGGTCTTCCTCTTACCTCTTCCAAGTAGATCGTGACTTTGTCTGGTTTTATCTCTGTCTTTTTCACCATGAGTACCTTCTCCAGCTATGTAGGAAGACAAGAGATGAGCTTGGTTAGCATCAGTTCATTGGTCTTGCTTGTTGTCTCACATATAGTTTGGTATTGTCAGTGTACCACTGCTGATTATGGCACTTAGCCTAGTGAAGGGAAGGCCTGCATTCCCTAACTGTAAGGGCATTGATATTTGCCGGGAGCACACAAAGCCTTAGAAAAGACTTTCTCATATTTGGAACAAATGTCCTTGAGCTGTGATCCTACTTTCAGTACTTGTAGCAAAGGTAAGCCATTTAACAGGAAAATATGATGGATCTTCTAGCTACCTCCTGGAACACTGAGACATGTATTAAACAACTCTATGGGATTCAATGAGGATTTATGGAGTATCCATCCAAATCAAATAGCACTGGCAACAGAGAGGACTTTCAGTGCATCCCAGATGGTTCTAACTAGGTGTTTTTCAGCTCCTTTCTAACTTCTTACCTCATATGTGATCCTCACTAGTGAACATGACAAACTGCACAATCTGTTCAGTAAGTAGAAAGTTGCCTTGTGAAATAGCCCACTATATCTGCACTTGGTTAGTTTAGTTAACTTATATTAAGATAACCTCATAGTGGCTACCGTACTCCATCAGTTCTTAGATGTTTGGATATTTCTGGCTGAGCTACATCTGGAAAGCAGATCTTCTTATCTTCAGGTGAGGCCAGAGGAAAAAGTCTTACCACTTTCATAGACCTCTTCATAGCAATGAACCCTGACAGCATCTCCACGTCCACCAGGGCCATGTTACTGGTCTCACGGTCCCCAGTGTAACTGAAGAAAGGCAGGAGAGAAGCACATTAGATGTGGAAGGCATCACAGCATTTCCAGTGATGAACTATGGTCCAAATTCTGGTACGGTCTACAGTGATGTGAAAGCGCAGCAGCTTGCCTAGCTAATAGGAGAAATGAATAAAACCTATCCCCCCATCTACTTGCTCAATATGGAGACAGATTGTGCAGCAAATGTATGATGGCTAATGTTTGCACTGCCTTCTACAAAGATGGAAGTTATCTTTGAAGTTACAGATTGAGAGCAGACTGGTCTCGTTTTCCTGTTTTCCCACCCCCAAAAAAAAAAAAAAAAAAAAGAAAGATGTTGACATTGTTCTCTTTCAGGACAGTAGAGCATGGAGAATATAGATCAAGACACACTGGTTCAGCCCAGGCCTCCAAATATTCCCTATGATGGGAGCTCTGGCTGTTGGGAACACTGCCATCTCATCTGCCAGTGCTCTGGGAGCTGCTGAGCTGACTGAGATGGTTGCTGTGGTTATGTAAGCCACTGCCAATGCATTCCCTCGCTTCCCCAGGTCTTAGCTCTCACTTCATGATCTCCTTGGAATCTATAGAGAAGAAAAGTGTGCCCTGGTGTTTGTTGCCACAGAGAGGAGGTATTTAGGGGGTTCTTTCTGTTCATACTGTTGGGGCTCTCACTTCTTTCTGCTGAAGGAAGAGCTTTAAGGAAACCCATACCTGACAGACACATGGCTGTCAAGCTGTTTCCTGACACCATCACATTCGCTTGATACTGTTTGCACATCCAGGACAAAGACCTCTTCTGTTTTTGGTGGTGGGGTGTTATAGTACAGAGTGCTCTAGTGGAGGAGAAAACATGTCTGTGAAGTGCCCCGGAGCTTCCCTGTATGAGCCAAAGGTCTATCTGTGCTTCCAGCTTTTAACAAATTAATAACCAGTAACTAACACAGTTGGCCCCAGCTGTGCTTTCTGTTCAGACATGCTGTGTTTAGCATATAGGGTCTGATACATCTGCCAAATGTAACCCTCAGCTTGGAGGCTCAGCTATCTGTAATCCTCATTCAGTACAACACTGTCTCAGTTTTACTGAAAAAATGAGGTGTGAGAAAGCATATTAGCTAAAACCCTGCCCATAAAGTTAAAGCCACATCCTATACAGAACTTGAGGCTATAGTGCCTATCTAGATCCAAACTTCACTTAAAGAGTCAGTGGCAAAACTTAGCAGCTCTTTTCCTTATATATGCTCACCTGTACATAGACACAGCCACTGCCAGTTGCCTGCACTGTGTACATCCCTGGGACTGCAAGGAGAGATGCCTGATGCAGGACCAACTTGTTGTTCCTATGCATGTGGAACTCCAATGGAGAAGCCTCCTTGCCTTTTACTGTCACCTTTACATCTCTGATCTCATGAGGAATCAGGGCTGCATACTGAGCCAGGGCCTGCAGGCTAACAACTGTGTCCTGAAGGTAAAGAGAAAGTCACTTTGCTGTGGAGCAATGCAGTACAAGATCCAGCACACTAAGCCAGGCACTACAGGGAGAACCACATACCTCATGGCCCTGAATCACGCTCTGATGCAACTGGGGTATATGCCACTAAGTGCACAGGTAGCAGGATGACTTCTGTTAGTTGGCAAGGGTGGCTCCTGAGCCCTGGGACTAGGAGTCCCAGACCTGGGTGATCCCAATTACACCATAGAAAAGAAGGGCTTCCCCATGGCATTCCCCTTTCCAAACAGGGCTCATGTATGCCTCTCTGCAAAGGATAGATCTGGAGTGATATGCACATGCAAGATACATGCACATCACTCCAGGTACAGTATCTCTCCTTCCCCCATAACTTTACCCAACTTGTTACCTGCGTGGAAGCAAATCCTCCAAAGGCATTTCTTTGTTCACTGAGCCAGTGCACAAGCTTGCTCACTGTGCTTTCATTGACTGCCAAGTCTGATTTGGAGACATGAGCCAGAAGGATGTAGGCTGCTATCTCAATCATAGAAGAAGAAGATTCTTTGCTACTGGAATCTGATGTCAGATGCTCTGCTGATGCAGGCAGAAACATGTGGAAGAGGAGGACATTAGATCCCTATGAACATCCTCATCCTGTCCTGGTACCCCTGGAGGACTGGCAGTTTCCTTTACAGCATCAGAAATGCCTGCACCTTTCTGGAGCATCTCAGAGTGCAGAAGCCAATACTTCCTGTGTTTGTTGTTTTTTTTTAAGCTCTGAAGGGCCATCTAGCTATGTTAGACTCCATTTCTTCCTTTGAAAGCACAGAGAGATCCAGGCTGCAGATAAGGCCCCAAATCCTCATCAGTTCTTCTAGAAAACAGTTCCTCTAGGAACTGATTGACTCTGAACACCGGCATTTTGTTTAAAGTGCAGTCCTGGTCTTATTGAGCTCTGTGTATGTTCAAAGCTATGTCCTGTTAGTGGTGACAATGATGAACCAGTTCTCATTCCCCTCGTCCCAGCCGAGGATGAGGGAGTCATGCTGGTTTTCACTCTGCATCCAGGAACTGTTTTCTCAGTGATGTGCTGTGAGGAGAGTGGATTCTGAATTGTGACTGTAGTTCATTAAGATCATTAAGTGGTGGAGAATGCACAGCTTGACTCTGAGAGCCTGAGGACATTTTTGGATCTGGCATGTAAAGACAACTATTTCTTGCCCTGGCACCTAGTTTCACACTCTTGTAGAAGTCCCCAGTGCAAATTATCCCCATCCTACAGTATTTTTGCTGTTTCTGCATTTACCTGGGATAATCTAACAGGGCTTTCCATACTGAGAAGCTCTAGGACTCATCTGCAGTCAGTTGCATCTATTGTACAATAACTGGTCACTCCTTGAGGGAGAGTTACTGGCACGCAACTGCAAGAGCAAGACTACCCAGCTGATTTTGTTGGCATCCTCCCTGTATGGTGGATAGGCTAGGACAATTTAAGATACCACTGGGTTCCCACCTATAGTCCAAGCCTACAGGCGCTGAATGCATTTGAGTCTGGTTGAAAGCTTTGCTGTAGTGACAGTAGGAGGTAGCTAAAATTCAGCTAAGGATTTAGCTTAATTGTGCTACTGTAGACATCTTCTGCAACTGTACATATGTGGAAACCTGGAACACTAAGTCAGTTTTCAAAACAAACCCTTCACTTTTAAAAAAAGAATCACAAAATCACTTGTTTGCATAAAACCAGCATAAAGACTTTAGAATTTAGCTTAGGGACTCTAAAGATTTGTATTACTTCATTATGTTTATCACAGTGGAAAGTTTTTGCATGAGGGATTTTTGATTTGTTACTTCCAAGGTAACATGAACAGAACAATTTTTTCGTTAAGTGGTAAAAGGCCTCTGGGAGATACAGCCGTAGATAACCTATGGATTAACCTTGATTCTTTAAAAAGCACAAAACTTCTCATCAGGATCCAACTGTAATCCTGTTAGTGAAGATAACAGAATCCCAGTCACCCAGCCATGGAAGATATGTCTCCAGCCAACAGAAGGTAGTCCTCTCAGGCAGAGATTCTCCAGCAGACAAACTGGCTGCTGCTGGTAGCTGTACTCACATCCTCAGAATCAGCAGGCAGAACACAGACACATTTAGACGTATAACAACAACTTTCCCTCACTTACAACTCCATTGCTCTTGGCAAGTCATTGCTAATTATTATCAGTGGAAGCAAGAACCTAAGAAAACTATTGTTTGGCCCACAGGCAATTTGTAGTGTTCCATGCCCTAAGGTCTTAAGTGGATATTTTCCAAAGTGCTCAGTAAGTTAGAAACATCAGACTGACTGAACATCAGTGAGGATATGTTCCAGTCACTCATTCCATATGTACTTTTTCAGCAGCAGCTCTAGTGTATGCAATTCTACTCCTTCCAGTTCTCACACCTGCCACCCTGTTAAACCACCTTGGCAGCTTGAATGGATACGCAGTGAACTGCTCTGGTAGCTTGTGTGGCTGAAAAATCCCCTCTCCCTTTTTCTTCTGTCATTTTTCAGTTTCTAGTGTAGTTCACCATACTGCCATATGAACAGACATGGGGAAGAACTTACTTAAGCCAAGTCAGGTAATATTGTTACAAACTGTATAGCCATATGCTTAGGTGCTTTCAAAACCCTACCTGGAATCTTCATTCAGGATAGAAGTCCAGTTGTTTGCAAGTTAAAAAGACAAAAGGAAGAACTGAGCTCAGCAGAGTAGCAATAAAGATTCGTAAACCCAAGATCCCTGAGCTAAGGAGAGCAGCAACGTGAGAACGGTCAAAAGGTTTGAATTCTGAATGTAAATGTCTTGACTAGCAGCTGAATAGACACAATAAGGCAAGTTGCCTCTGTGAGGTCTCTTGTACTTTGTATGAATTGGTGAGGAATGATGTGGACACGATTTGCAGCTAACTCTTCCAAAAGTGAAGTGAGACTTTGACCACACAAATTAAGCATGGATCGTGTCTGCTCCTTTTGACCAGAAATATTCTCTTGGCCCAAGAATTTGTCTCCAGAATTCTCTCCTGGATCCTAGAGACTTTTCACAGCTTCAATAAGTTATCATTATCTGACACAAATACCAATGTGAGAAAAGTTAAATTTCCCAATCCACTACAATTAAGTCCTAGCAATATCAGGCCTTAAACACACACATTATCTCTTGAACCCAAAGTCTTCTAAAAGGCAACAACATACCAGTTTCCTCCTCTAGCTTATCCAGGAGCTGCTGTCTCATCTACATGTCCTTGGTCAATGTGAAGACATAAGCCACCAAGGCCTTGTCATAAAGGCTTGTCTCATTAAGCGTTACATTCTTGAGGCAATGTAAAGCATTATCCAGCACTGTGTCCTGAGAAAGGAATCCAAACACAGTAAATTTCCCCTAGGATTTTTTGTTGTGAAAATGTATCAACAACCCTGAGTTACATCCTTCCTGCAAGCCCTGCATTATTTTCAGAGACAATTGTTCCCAAGATTAGTTGGAAACGGCAGATGCTCCGCGTGGGGCAAATCAGGCCATAGACAGTACCCATGTTAAAAATTTCCTTTTGAGCTTATCATGTACAAAGGTGGGGCATGACAGAGCCTTTCACCAGCTCAATCTGAGTACTCCCCGAAACCACAGACCCTGGGATGAATGATGGGTGGAGCATGCTCCCAAGCCCTACAAGAGTTCAAATGTGACTTACATTCTTCTCCAGGTGGAGCTCCACAAGTGCAGCAGTGATATAGGCTGTTAATGAGAGCGTATCATCCACACCACCCTGCGAGTCACACAGACAGGCATCAGAAAGGGACAAAACCAAACATTGCTTGCCTACAAGCATTGTGTGGACTGTCATTGTTTAACCACAGAAACTGCCTATGGATAGCATATCTGCCAGAGTATAGTAGCATGCCTCTGAGCAATCTTGATGTGGGAACTGAAGAAAAGCACTCCAAGCTCATTTACTGAACATCACAAAAGTCTGGTGCTGAGGACAGCCTCAGAGCCATGCAGCATAGGCATGCAACCTAGGCATGTCTTCTCATAGAAGGGCATGAAACAAAGTGTTTATAGCATCACAGAATCTTAGAATGGTTTCGATTAGAAGCAACCTTAAAGATCATCTAGTTCCAACCCCCCTGCCATGGGCAGAGACACCTTCCACTAGACCAGATTGCTCAAAGCCCCTTCCAACTTGGCCTTGAACATTCCCAGGGATGGGGCCTCCACAGCTTCTCTGGGCAACCTGTTCCAGTGCTTCAGCATCCTCATAGTGGCAAGCTATTTATTTTATTAAATATGTTACAAGTGGACACTAGAACAAAGGTTTTATGATGCAGGATTTGTATACAAGAAGCAATGCAAGTTTACATACAAATCAGTTGACCATGAGAAGCCACAGGTTAACATGGGTGAACAGGCATCCAAGAGTCTATTTCCCTTTCAGAGAATATGTATTCTCAAGGAAGTTTTGCCTGCAGCCTCAGGCATGAGACAAGACTGCATCATAAATGAGTGGAGAAATTTGGACTGAGATGCTGTAAAGCATTGATCACACTGATAGCAGAATCTTCAAAGTGCAATGGTCAAACAAACAGAAACTCCCCCACTGGCACGTGCAGAAGGGAGGGAGGGCAATAACACAGAAGAATGGAAGCTTGCAATGGCAAGGACCAGCAGGAAGAAGTCTTCCCCAAAAGCCTAAGGTGTTTTTGCAGAACTGCTTCACTCCTCTGCTGACTGAAAACGAAAGACCCATTGCAACAGGAGAGAGGCTGGAGCTGAGTAAGGCAGCCTGATCTGCTCCCCACATAATAACCACTGCAACTAAGAAAAGGTGATGGGTGACAGTAGTAGGCAACTCTATTCTGAGAGGTCTGGAGGCACCCATTTGCCAACCTGACCCACTCTCGAGAGAATTGTGCTGCTTACCAGGGGTTCATATCAGGGATGTCACCAAGAGACTACCAAGCCTCATATAGTCTACTGACTATTATCCACTGCTGTTGTTTCACATGGGCACCAATGACACAGCTAGGAGCAGCCTGATGAGTATCAAGAAGGATTACAGAGCCCTGGGAGCAGCAGTAAGGGACTCGGGAGCACAGGCAGTTTTTTCATCAATCCTCCTAGTCAAAGGGAAGGGGTTTGAAAGGGTCAGCACAGGTCAGCAGGAGAGCACCTGAAGAGCAGCACAAAGGAATTCCAGCCACTCCAGCCAGTAAGTCAGCTGCATCAGGGGCCCAACTCAAATGTCTGTATGCTAATGCATGTAGCATGGGGAATAAACAGAGGAGTTAGAGATGTATGATGTCCGCAGGGTTATGACCTCATTGGCATTACAGAGACATGGTGAAATGGCTCCCATGACTGGAGTGCTGGAATGGAAGGATACAGGCTCTTGAGAAAGGACAAGCAAGGAAGATGAGGAGGGGGTGTTGCCTTCTATGTCAATGAGCAATTGGAGTGCATGGATCTCTGCCTGGGGATGGATAAGGAGCTGACAGAGAGCTTATGGGTCAGGATTAAAGGGAGGGCAGGGACAAGTGACATTGTAATGGGAGTCTGCTATAGGCCATCTGACCAGGAAGACCAAGCGAATGAGACCCTCTATTAGACAGATAGGAGCAGCCTCGCATTCACAAGCCCTGGTCCTCATGGGTAACTTCAACCACCCTCATATCTGTTGGAGGGACATCACAGCAGGGCATAGGCAATCCAGGAGGTTCCTGGAATGCACGGATGATAACTTCCTTCTCCAAGTGATAGAGGAGCCAACAAGCAGAGGTGTTATGCTGGACCTCATTCTCACCAACAAGGAGGGGCTGGTGGGGAATGTGAAGCTCAAGGGCAGCCTTGGCTGCAGTGACCATGACATGGTGGAGTTCAAGATTCTTAGGGCAACAAGGAGGGAGCACAGCAAGCTCGCTACCCTGGAGGGGTAGCAGACTTTGGCTTCTTCAGGGATCTGCTTGGTAGAGTACCATGGGACAAACCCTGGAGGGAAGAGGGGCCCAAGAAAGCTGGTTACTATTCAAAGCTCACTTCCTCCAAGCTCAGGAGCAATGCATCCCAACAAAGAGGAAGTCAGGCAAAAACACCAGAAGGCCTGCATGGATCAACAAGGAGCTCCTGGACAAACTCAAGCAGAAAAAGGAGGCCTACAGAGGGTGGAAGCAAGGACAGGTAGCCTGGGAGGAATACAGAGAAATCATCCAAGCAGCGAGGGATCAAGTTAGGAAAGCTAAAGCCCTGTTAGAATTAAATTTGGCCACAGATGTCAAGGGCAACAAGAAAGGCTTCTGTAGGTACATTGGTGATAAAAGAAAGACTAGGGAAATTGTGGGCTCTCTCTGGAAGAAAATGGGAGACCCAGTTATCTGGGATATGGAGGAGGCTGAGGTACTCAATGACTTTTTTGCCTCAGTCTTCACCAGTAAGAGCTGTAACCACATAGCCCAAGTCCCAGAAGGCAAAGGCAGGCACTGGGAGAATGAAGAACCACCCACTGTATGAGAAGATCAGATTCAAGACCATCCTGAAGGTGCATAAATTCATGGGACCTGATGAGATGCATCCGTGGGTCCTGAGGAAACTGGCAGATGAAGTTGCTAAGCCACTATCCATCATATTTGAGAAGTCGTGGCAGTCCAGTGAAGTTCCCACTGACTGGAAGAGGGGAAACATAATCCCCATTTTTAAAAAGGGATAAAAGGAAGACCCGAGGAACTACAGGCCAGTCAGTCTCACCTCTGTACCTGGCAAGATCACGGAGCAGATCCTCCTGGAAACTATGCTAAGGCACATGGAAAACAAAGAGGTGACTGGTGACAGCCAACATGACTTCACTAAGTGCAGATCGTGCCTGACAAATCTGGTGTCCTTCTACGATGGGTTTACAGCATTGGTGAATAAGGCAAGAGCAACGGATATCATCTACCTGGACTTATGCAAAGCATTTGACACTGTCCTGTACAACATCCTTGTCTCTAAATTGGAGAGACATGAATTTGACGGATGGACCACTCGGTGGGTAAGGAATTGGCTGGGTGTTCTCACTCAAAGAGTTGGAGTCGACAGCTTGATGTCCTGCTGGAGACCAGGGATAAGTGGCGTTCCTCGGGGGTCAGTACTGGGACTGGCGCTGGTTAACATCTTTGTCGGCGACATGGACAGTGGGATTGAGTGCACCCTCAGCAAGTTTGCTGGTGACACCTAGCTGTGCGGTGCGGTCAACACACTGGAGGGAAGGGATGCCATCCAGAGGGACCTGGGCAGGCTTGAGAAGTGGGCCCATGCGAACCTCATGAAGTTCATCAAGGCCAAGTGCAAGGTCCTGCACCTAGGTTGAGGCAGTCACAAGCACAAATACAGGGTGGGTGCAGAATGGATTGAGAGCAGTTCTGAGGAGAAGGACTTGGGGGTGTTGGTTGGTGAGAAGCTCAACATGAGCTAGCAACGTGTGCTTGCAGCCCAGAAAGCCAACCGTATCCTGGGCTTCATCAAAAGAAGCATGACCAGCAGGTCGAGGGAGGTGATTCTCCCCCTCTACTCTGCTCTCATGAGACCCCACCTAGAGTACTATGTTCAGCTCTGGGGTCCCCAACATAACAAGGACATGGACCTGTTGGGGGCTCCAGAGAAGGGCCACAAGGATGATCAAAGGGCTGGAACACCTCTCCTATGAAGACAGGCTGAGGGAGTTGGGGTTGTTAGCCTAGAGGGACTCTGGGAAGACCTTATAGAGGCCTTCCAGAACCTAAAGGGAGCCTACATAAAGCGAGAGAGGGACTCTTTATCAGGGAGTGTAGTGATGGGACAAGGGGTAATGGTTTTAAACTAAAAAAGGGAAGATTTAGATTAGATATAAGGAAGAAGTTCTTTACTATGAGGGTGGTGAGGCAGTGGAACAGGTCGCCCAGGAAAGTTCACTTCAACTTCACAATCACAGAACTTCACACAATCCCTGGAAGTGTTCAAGGCCAGGTTGGATGGGGCTTTGAGCAACCTGGTCTAGTGGAAGGTGTCCCTGTCCATGGCAGTGGGGTTGTAACTAGATGATCCTTAAGGGTCCCTTCCAATCCAAAACATTCTATGATTCCATCCTGCTTTCACGATGGACAGCAGTCAGGGATTTAAGTTCCATACCTGTAGCACAGAGAAAGGCGTTTTGTGTCTTCTTTTGTGGTACACCTCCTGGCTGCGGGTGGAGAAAGAGTAGTTCAGAAAGGGAAGGCAGGAAAGGAATTCTCCATGCCTTAGTAGGCCTGTTTCCAAGAAAGGGCTAAGCTTGCTCTTGCTAACTGCCTCATGGAATAACCCACTGTCCCTGGGTGTTCTCCACCCTGAGTCTGACTAACCTTCACAAGCAGAAGTTTTATCACTGTGTCTGTCTCTCCTCGCAATGGTGTCACAGCAACCCTGTTATCACACAGATCATGTGAATCTTCTGCCACACTGCTCACAGTGACAATCAATTTGCCTGCAAGAAGCACAGCAGCACATCGTTGAGCACTTGCAGCAGATATCTGTACATGAAGACGACAGGAACAGACACAGAGGCAGGCAAATTCCACACTTCCTCCCACTAGCTGCCATACATCCCTCTGTTAAACCTCACCCAGTCTGGTGGCTGTCACATTCCACACAAAGATTTTTGCTTCATTGGCACAGAGGCAGCTGGTAAACTGGCAGCCTGGACAGGCATCCACCTTTAGTTCTGGGGTGTCTTTGAGGGTGGTCTGCATCTGAATGTGCTGGGGTGTACAAACACACATTGACATAGAGTTAGTACCAGGCACTGCTCAAATGAGCAAACACCATAGGTCGCAAAATATGAGACTGTGCTTTGTGGTCCAGATGCCAGTATCTACAGCTCCTGAGAAGCTCACAGCTTGCGTTTGGGCCCAAGCTCTTGCTCTAACAGAGGCTATGGGACTGGGGGAATACTCACTTGAATACAGTCCTTGAGGTAGTTGAAGACAGTGGCTTTTAGGCTGGAAGTCTCTCCTTGGGTCACAGAGTATGGCAGGGACAGAGCTACAAAGAAAGGCTGGAAGACTTTAAGAGTGGCTAGAGAAGACAGCCCAAAGCCAGTATCAGCAACACAGAAGGTATTGGCATTCCATTCTGAAATAGTGTTAGGTACGGTAAATTGGAGAGATGCTTGCCCCTCATCACTACCGCAGGAAGAGAGAGAGGAGAACTTGCTCAGAAACAGTCAGAAGTTTTCAGGGGTCTCTCTGGGGAAGGCAGGCAGAGGCTACTACCAACCCAACAGGGACCAAATCCCAAATCCAGGTTTCTGGGAAACATGTCCGTGGTTTGGGCTTCTTTGTGTCATCTGGCTGAGGTACAGAATCAGCATGGCCAACATAATTGTCTGCAGAAAAGCAACTGATACATCAGAAAATAGTATGTGTCACTGCAGATAAAATTGCTTCTTCATTTGCAGGCCGTAAATGACAAACCGTAAATGACCTGTGACACAGAACAAGAGCACACAGGATTGACTTTTCAGTGAGAATATGACACAGAGTCTGTATCTTTGGGGAACACAACTTTAGGGAGAGAGAGTTGGATGGACTTTAGCCTGAGGCTCAGTCTGACAAATCCAGCAAGTTTGGTCTGGATCCAGAAGGGGACAGAACACTTAAATGGAGTCACACTGTTTTAAGTAGTCTGCGAAAATAGTGGTGGAGAATACACTACATTTTCTGTGAAGAGTACAGAACCCAGGGACAGCCAATAAAGCACAGAGATTTGAGCTTTTACCTGTAATTTATAAATCAGGTCCTTTGAACTGAACACAAACGTCATTCCTTTCATACACACACAAAAGAGAAACACAGCAGGGTGGAAGTCAGCCCTCTCAGCTGCAGCTTGGCAAGGACTGGGAGAGGAGAGCCCCTTCAGTCAAGGAGATGAGCATTTCATTTCCATTCTTTACCAGCAACATTGTCTTTGCTAGACAACATCTTTTTCTCAAAGTCTTGTTTCATACAGGAAACTGGTTTCTTGATTTTAGTATTTGTTAATATGTTCATGTGCAACATCTGGAAAAACAGTAAAGAGAGTAAATCAGTGATAAATAAAAGGGAACAAGGAATGTTGAAAATATCTTAAGATAGCAAGTATAAGTGAGTTGTTAGTAGCCAAAACACTTAAAAAGGCTGCTTGTTTGTATACATATGCATAGACTTACAGATTCAGACTCTGGGCACGAGGAATGCACTATGCTTACTTGTAAGTTTCATCTTTCCCCACAGTCCCCAAATGAGTGTGGATACACTGGAGAAGAACAGGGCACAGATGACTTGTAGCAATGAAAGTCAGGGCAGCTGAAGTTTGCTAAGAGTAAATTCTTGTAGGCATTTAGGATGGCAAACTGGCAACCACTCGCTCAGGAAAAGTTTGGTACAAGTGTAGAGACTCACCTTAAACAGAGTAAAGACATCAGCATCACTTTGGTACCACAGTGCTTCCATCTGAGTCTTTTTATGGAGACCGGATTGCTGGGGCAGACAAGGGTATGCATCAAAGTCTTCCAGGTGATAAGGGAACCCTCGTCCTCCAATTATAAAGCTGTCATCAAAAACCTTCTCATGCAACTGCGATGGAAAAGCAGAGGTCTTTATAAGGAACTGGGCTACACGCATGTATTTGTATGGGTCTAATATTTGTATTGTAGCCCCCTATTATACTTCATAAAGCTTCACATTTGAAGAAGTTGGCACTGGCCCAGCTTATACCAAAGGACATGAAGCCCAGGAGTGGATGTAGGCAAGAAGCCCTTAGTCTATAGACTGTCACCTCTGACAGTTCAAGTCTTTTAACTCTAAAGTGCAAGATTTGGATGGGACACATGACTCAGTTTGAGCACAAGGCATTGGCATATCTGACTTACAAATTTAATGAGTACTACTTTATATATCTGTTAGATGATATAAGTGCTCTACCCTAGAACAGCATTCCTGTAAAACAGAATGCCAGATCACACTGAGGTACCTACCTACAGCTGCAGCAAATTCCCCTGGATTCGGATGAGGCTTCTTTGTAATAGGCTGGCCTGCTATAGCTTAACTTGCAATTTTGTCTGAGGCATGCCCATGTGTATTATCTCTAGTACACATTGTGGAATTATGTCAGAATTTTCCATTCTTGCAGTATTTTGTTCTAATAAGTCGTAAATTCATTCCTCTGAAACACATGGCTGCTTTAAGGTAAGTTCCTTCAAGCCTTCTAGATTCTCAGAATGCACCTGGGTGCTGACAAAATCCACCAGCCACTGTGTGCACCTCATGACCACACTGGGCTCTGTCGCCTGGCTACTGTTTTCTAAAGAAGTGCTCAGGTGCTCAGCCTAAGCTGTCATATGGTTATAACTCAGCAATATTTTGGGCAGAAGGACAGGAGGACCCTACCTGGGCAAAATTCACTTTTTAAGTGAATTAAGTGAATTAAGAATTTTAAGTGAATTAAGATCACTGCTTGGTAGCAGATGGAAGAGCAGAGGAAGGTGGATGTGATGAAAGCACTCTCCCTCTAAGCAGAGAGCACGAGCACCTCTTTGAAGCTGCTCTCCCCACCTACCCCTGCAGTGGCGTGCAGCTTCCACCACTCTCCAGACAGAGGCCCGCAGTGCAGGGCAGATGCACTAGGAACATGAGCAACACATAACTGCTCAGAAGAGGTCTAGGAGAGGGAATGCCAGAGCAGCCACCTAACAATGCAGCCATGTCCTAGGAAGGACAATGGGCTTCCTTCTTCCAGGAGCCTCCTGCCAATGCATGGAGACAGAAGGCAGGCAGACATTAGGGGGCTGGCCACGGCAGGCTGCACTCACTGTGCCTGCTGTTAGGGTATTGTTCTTCATCAGGAGGATACTCTTGTGAACAGACTGGACAGAGCACAGGGACCCTGGAGCAGCCTTGAGATCCAGACTGACTTTCGACCCTGGCACTTTCTCCTTGCTTGAGAAGTCCAGTGCCACCTGCAAAAGGAGATGGGGTCAGGGGCTTACTGTTGGAGAGTAGGACCCTGTGAGTCTTAGCTGTCTAGACAGTAGAGTGAAAGACAGAGAATAAGGTAGGGAAGGAGGCTGAGATGGTGAGAGAAACCATCCTGGAAACCTATTGGGAACGTTACTGGGGCTGCAATGCATATAGCCCAGTCAGAATTCCCCTACCACAACACAGCCACCTCCTGCTGATCCAGGGCTGCCACAGGTAGCTAGGCAGGCAGGTTTTCTTTTGCATTAGGGAGAGCATGGGGGACAGTGTTTTCCCAAGTCACTCATGGGGAAGGTGGGCAGAAAACAGAGTTCAAGGTGGCCTGGTTTACTCCTTGGGAACAGCTTGCCACTCAGTGTAGGGGAGGGCAGAAATAGGAACTTAGGGAAGAAGGAGGTTACCTGTTTTGTTTCCCAGTCAAAAATACTGGACATGTGGTTTAGCATGTATCCAACTGACACCTTTTGGCTGAGGATAAAACAGAACCAGGAATGACAGCAGGCCAGAGCATATCAACAATGCGATTATCCTCTCCTTCTGTTTTGTGTTACTACCTACCTTGTGTCTAAAGCACTTTGCTACTTGAAACTCTTCCACATCAGCCACCACTTCTCCATCCAAGAAGAGAGCATACACTAGAAGCTTGATGTCAGGAAGGAAGTCATTGCCAATAGTCAGAGTCAATGAGAAGGAGCCCTGTAGATCTGCACAAGATAGCAGCAGAGAGGGAAAGCACTCACTTGAATCCACACCACACAGAGTCATCTGATTGGGGTAGGACACACAAGAAGAATCAAAAGAGGGAATTCAATACTTTCTACATATAGAAAGGAATATCTCACACAGACACTGCCACAGATAACAGATTAACAATAATCCCAGTATACTAGCCACTTCTTTGGCTCAAGGTTGGCAAAAATATCTCTCTTCCCTCCTGCACCTTAGATAAGTAGGCAAGCTACACAAATTTTATATCTTCTCCAAAGATACAAGCTAGCACCAAAGTCATAAAGTTGGGTATTAGATCAATTAGACAAGACAGGAGAAGGACACTTGCCTAGAAGGCCACTGAACTGGTGAGAGTGTGTTGGACTGGAGATTGTGTTGGTCTAACGAGGGGGACCACACACTAAGAACTCATTTCAATAGCTCCTGCCTGTGGATAATAGTAGAGAGATTGTCATTGGTTGGCAGTCACACTTTTCTGGGGTGTGTTACGGTGCACTTAACTTTCATGATGTTCTACTCACTCTCATGCTGGAGAATTGATACACGCTTCTCTCCACTGAAAAGGATCTTGCCTTTGGCTATCACCTGAAGAGCAAAGAGCCATTGAAGGGCCTGAATTCTGCAGGCATGAGGAGAGTGGGAAAAGAACAAAAGAAGGGAGAAGGAAATGTCTGACATATTGTCACTGAAGCTCCTCTGGTAGGACATGCCCTAAAGAGCTCTGCAGCAGAGATGGTGATAGCTGAGAAGGGACTTCAGAGGTGTTGGTTAGGCCATGAGAAGATGTGGCCACTTATGAAGCCAGAGGTACATCTGAGTCTAGCACTAGCAGCTGTTCTTAAGCACCAGTGAAGTCTGATCTTCACATTGTTAGGATACAATACTGTTTGACCTTATGAATGAGCCCAATTCAGCAATCCAGATACTCATAACTCTCAGCTAGGCTGAGAGTAGTCAGACTCTTGCTTTGGACTCACTTTCCTGTAAGAGGACTTCATCAACACGTAGTTATGTACCTCTGGAGTGCATCAAGGCCCTGCGCAATTTCAGGTTTTTCCTGCACAGAACCAGGCCAGGGGAAGTCATCTGCCCCAGAGACTGTCTCTGAGTTCACACAGATGGAGGTCTGGGGCATACCTGCTGGGCAGAAACCAGGCCAGAGCCCCAGTGCCACCCATGTGAACATAATAGAAACTAAGGTGAATGGCAGGCATCTATCACCCAAGCTTAGGTCAAGACAAACAAAGCAAAGCAGCTGGAGGATAGGAGAAAGCCTAGGATCTTGAAAACAGGAGAAGGAGGTTGGGGCAAAACAGAACACACAAACTGACTTTTACTGGCCTGGGAGTAGTTTACCCTTTCACAAGAGTTATCTACGTGCTACTGTGAAAAAGATAAAATACCAGTAAGTGTGATCTTGCCCTGAGATTCAGATGTCTTCTTTGCTCACCAAGTAGTAGAAATCAACGTGGTCTGCTTCAGAGCTGAGTTTATTCTGGTCAAGGATATAATCCACTTGCACTTCCTGCTCTTGATCACAGGGCATCACATCATTCCTGTCCTTGATCTCAAGGAAGCTGTTGCTCTCAGAGTAGAAAGGTTTCAGCCAGTGGAAGCTATCCTCAATGCCTGCCCTCTGTTCAGAAGATTTCTCCTCAGTATCATTTCCAAGGTAGTAGGTGCCCTTCAGAGCAGAAAAACATGAGTAAACAGTCAGTATGACCTGACAAGGGAGCTTGTACACCTTGAGTCTGCTGAAAATACTAAGTTATTACCTGAGCTGGTTGGCAGATGACACATCTGAATGCTTAAAATGTTCTTTTGTTTAAGGTCAATTTTGAAGTCAATAATACTTTCTCTTATGAAGTTTCAGCAAAAATCCAAGTTTAGTAGGTTTGCCCACAATCTTACTTTTCCTCCCTTATCTTTCCATGGGAACACACTTAACATCAGACTTTAACTGTCTAGCATGAATACAACAAACACGTTTTCTGTTTGTATTTCTGTTTAGATGCCCTGAAGTACGACAGATGCTGAAACAGCTTTTGCATGATGAAGCTCTACTTCCCTGCAGAGAATCTAGGGCTCTGTGGACAACAGCCGTGGGCCTAGGAACAAAAACTAAAGCCTGCACCCTGGCTCCCTGGGGACAGAAATCTATCTCCCAAATTACACAGCCTCTAATCACCAAACCATCCCAACCAAAATTAGGGAACCTCACCCTGGATAGACTGGGGTCTCAGGGGAAAACATCCAGAGCAATAGTTCCTTCCAGTCTGAGAAACAGATAGCAATGGGAGATCATACTGTTTGGGCATGAATCCCACATCAGCTGCAGGGATGCAGGTAGTGGGAAGATGCATGTACTGCCAGGCTGGCAACAATGAGCTCCAGGTGTAGGATCAGAAGTTGTGAAGAGAAGACAAACGCTTCAAAGTCTGGTATTGAAAGGGAGGTCAAGAGCAGCTACCTGCCAAGCTGAGCCTGAACAGTCTATGTGCTGTTGCAGGGAGAGCAGCCACTAGAAGTGGAGTTCAACAGAGACAGATGTCAACTGCTAGTTCTGCTGAGCCACCTCCAGCACATCCCAGAGTAGAGAAATGGGAGATTTCCTCTGAGGAAGTATTCAGCTTAAAGGATGTTTTTAGTGATGTCAAAGAAAAGTGAGGGGGGATACAAAAGATGGATTAGGATCATGCTCAAGCTCAGGACAGCAGAGCACCTTTGGTGAGTGAGCAAAGCCTCCAGTCTCCTGGGGAAGATGGAACTGGAGAGTAATGAAAGATGCTTCTGCAGATATAGTCAAATGAGATCAGGAGGTAAAGGAGTGTGCCCCAAAACCTCAGATGTCTTCCACTTTCCATCCCATTCCATCTGCCCTTACTTTATTGATCTTTTTCTGTGGCTGATGCTCACCTTCAAAGATACCAGCGTGCTGTTCCAGCTGGTGGTATCCAGTGAGAAGTGGACTTCCCCTTTCTCATCTGTGAGGAATGACAGGTGTGTCTCCTCATCATTGATGTCAACTGTTAGGTAGACTGTTTCATTTTTGAGGGGAGAGTCAGCACTGTGGCAGAACATCTGCAGACAAGGGGAGGAAGTTAATACCCCTGGTGCCACATTCCCAGGCCTTGCCAGTGCTTAATACTATTATTTCTATCATTAGGCTTTCTAAGTCCTTCTAGCTTTCAGACAGGTTGGAAGGATCCAAATAAAAACTAAAACACCAGTGTGCAGCGGTTCAGGACCAGAAATAAAGGGATAATAAGGAAATAAATGTGCAGCCAAATAATACACCTATATTGGGGAAAAAAAAGGTAATTGCCTTGGATGCTGAGCTTTATTGGACAATGCTCCAAGATCCTAGAAGATCAGAAACTGTCTTGTCTCTGGCAACTTAACTCTTACTGTTTCTTGCCCTCCCTCATGCTGTGGTTAGTACTGGCCCAGACGGAAGTGTTCCTAGCCCCAGTGGGACAGCAGTCCTAGCATCACCCTGGGGATTTGGGTCAGAAATGACTGCCAGTGAATAGATACACAAGGCTTTAGTGGTTTCTGCCAAGCTTCCATAACCATTTCGACAGCTGTCTACAAGGAATAGTATTTCCCTGCTGCTGCCACCCCCATCCCATATGCCTTATATCACACAGACTAGTTTCAGAAGCTGCTCCTGAGGAGGCTTCCAGAGACTGCAGCTGGCTCTAAATTCCTTTTCAGGGAAATTACTAGGTTAGGGTGGGGAGAATAAATTGCTTCTGTAGAAGGCTTCACTCATAGTTGCTGGACATTGGCAGAGTAGCACTTACTTTCCTGGAGATTGTTTCTTTCTGACTACAGAAAATTAGACCTATGATGTATTCTCAGCAGAGAAGGGACCCATGGGTGTTACCTGCCCTGTGTATGGTAATCCACGTTTGTAGAATGGATGGAGATTGATAAACTCTATAGACTTCATTCTCATCACAATAGGAATTCCAGATAAACTCTTAGTCTCTGCTCCTGTGTGGAGAGATAATAGATCTGTTATACCCTAGCAGTGTTCTTAGGGAAGCAGAAGACAAGAAGATGCTTCTACACTACCTACATTTAAGTTTAGAAGATAAAATACATTTTTCTAGTGCATGATTCGCTTAATCTTTCTGGGCCATCTACTTTGTGACAAGATGCATCATACCTTATAAGCACCTATTTCTCTTTATTGCAGATTAAGAGAAATCAGATGACTGTTCAGTCATCAGTTAAGACAACTACATTGTGGATGCCTAAAAGTGACCTGAAGAACCCCACCCACAGTGTGGTAGTTCAAAAAATGGACACCTCTAGTTGCTAGAACAATGGGACATTAACACTGATGCTGAGAACCTACCTCCTTATAGTCAATATTGTAGCAGACTAAAAAAGACCAGAATGGGATTCCTGATAGCAGAAGTGTACATAAGCAGCCCTGCCTCAGGCTTAGGAAGTGAGAGGACAAGAGACTCTATGGGTATGAACTACCCATCAGGATGGTGCACTACAATTAGCAAGAACTGTGAGGGTTTGTTGCAGACTTTTCCATGACTAACCAGGGCTTTGCAACTGGCTGAGGAACACCTCGGTGTCCAGGCAATCAATAAAATGACATCTACGTGCTAGTGGAGATGAAGGGTAGAGAGGATTAGGAAATCTGGTAATAATTGGTGGAAGAGGTATTAGAATAGAGAACATCATCATGGCAGAAGACTAGGGAACTGTCATCATGAATTCCTTTCAAAAGGAAGAAAAGGCCAAAACCAAAAAAAATTCAAAGAAAGAAAGGAGAAGCTGGCTGCAAGGAACGAACTCTTCACATGACCTCCAGTACCTGTTCCAATTTCCTCCATTTCTCCTATCACAAATATGTAGCTGTCAGATTCATTTAATTCCAGAGTCCTTGTCTTCACTGTAAAAGTAGTATAGCTGTTGTTGTCTGTATGGAGAAACAGAGAAATGAACAGAGAGAAAGCATGATCTGGAGGTAGAGGAGCTGTTTCACGGATGCTGGGTAATCCTAAAGAAGTATCTCCAAATACTTGTGGAACAGAGGGAAGCTCAAAAACCTATAACTGCAGAAATTCATCATGGATACCTTACCCAGAGGAAAAACTCAGCACACTCAGATCAAAGTCACCAAAAAAGTGGCACAAAAAAGTGCTTCAGACAAACCACATAATGGTTAATTGTGTCACAGACTCAGAAAGAAACTGGATTAAGCCCAGATCCTGCATCTGAAAGAGCATGGGTGTCCACCTGAGCTAGAGGTAGCCTTCTCCCTGAAACCGTGATCCTGATTAATTAAGACTGATGTGGTGGCATTCCAATCATAACTGTCTCTGTGACATGGGCATGTTAAACAAGGGCATCCAACCTGTTACAGATTTCAAGAGCTGTGCCAAGCATGAGGTAGAGACTGGGTACAGACAGTCTGCCCTGAGAGTGGGGGTGGACAGAGTGTTTCTAGCTGAGTCTGTTAAGTTCTCTGGAGAACCTTGCAGGGCTTCTTGCATGCTATGTGAGAGGGAGCTGGCATTCATTTGGCGTTTTGTACAGCCAAGACCATGCAGCATTCCAGCTGGAGATATTTTGCTACAGGATGGATTTTAAAAAATGCAGAGATCCAAAGGGATTTTTATATTCTGGCTTGTTGCTGGCTGGCCTGACATTTAAAAATATTTTCTTGTGACTTTCAGGCTAAAAGAGCTGCATCTGAAAGCTGTGAGAAAAAAAACTAAGCTTGGGGCTTAACCACAAACATATAGTGAGCACAAATGTGCAGAAAGTGTAACCAGCACTGGGCATAATATTTGACAGGAAGCTAGTAAGCTTAAGATAATCTATAAAACATGTGAATACAGCATGAAATGCATTAAGCCACAGACCATCTGATGGTCTGATATTCTGTTTATTGGTGGCAGTTACAGGGCTGAATACACCAGTGATCTGATTCTACATGATATGATACAGATTCTTGGGAAAGGCCACAGGCACCATTACTTACACAGACCTTATACCTGTTCCTGAAATACTGAGTCAGATATGGGCAGCTAGAACAGTAATTCAAGCAACAGAGTCACAGGAAGAGGAATCAATCGTCTGATCAGGTCTAACAAGTGGGAAGACACCATATTAAACAGATTTATGTACATCAGGGGTGCATCCAGGCAGATTAAGGGTACAGAGAGACAGACATTTCCAGCAGGTAATACCTTCCACTCTCTTATTTTTTCACCTACCCGGCTCTGTTGCTTCTTCATCTTAGTAGAATTTGAGAAATCTGTCTTCACAAACTGTAACCATGTGATAGAAGTAATATATATTTTCCCTCGAGCGGACTTGCCATAGGTATACCTGTGTCATAGGGGGGAAACATACATCTGAAGATGAGCTGCTTCAGCAGAAAGATTGAACCAGGCTCCCCACTTTATCAGGGATGAAGTGGAGCCTGGGAGAGTGTTGTATCTTGTTTGTTCAGGAACTTCACCTCATCCCTTGAAATCAGTTTGCATCCCTCTAAACACACTATACATTGGGAATGTGTTTCAAACCACCATCTCAAGTGTGCCCTCTAAC
Organism: Anseranas semipalmata; assembly: GCA_013399115.1. NCBI lineage: Eukaryota > Metazoa > Chordata > Aves > Anseriformes > Anseranatidae > Anseranas > Anseranas semipalmata. Next base: position 22,498 of record VXAA01001074.1, read on the forward strand.
CAGCATCCTTAGTGTCCTTCAGCCTCACAATAAATGACCATATGTGAGAAGGAGACAGTTCCCCAGTAATCTGTCTCCCTCAACAACAAGGTAATGCAAGAACATCGTACTGGAAGACCAATTCTCCGCTACCAGCAATCTAGAGGTGATTGTGGAGCCAAAGAACGGAGATCACAATGGTACTCACTTGCCACATAACTTCAGCTGAAATTCCTCATCCACTGTACTGATAAAGGGAAAGCGTTCAATCTTTAATTCAATTTTTGTCAGCTCTGCAGACAGAGGCATGGAAGAGAGGAAGATATGGATAGAGGAAAAAAAGCAATACTGAATATGGGCACTGACCGGAAATTCTGCTATAGCTGCAGTCAAGATGGAGGGAAAGATAGTAACATCCCCAGTTATTCATCCCAATGATGTGATAGCGCTTACCCCGTTCGCCTACACCTGCCTCTGCTGCTACAATTTCACAAGGAACTGCTTTCTACTCCAGCTCAGTCAAGCAGAAACATTGTAAACAGCACAGGGTTTTGTTCTTACCTATGTCACTGCAACTGAACTGCACTAAGGCATGATGCAGCTCCCTATTATGGCAGCTGACTGGAGTGAACAGTGCATTTAGCTTAGAAGAGGATGACAATGAGCAGCAGAAAGTGCTCATCACAGGGCCTAGCTGCAGCTAGAACAAGATGACAGACTACAACCTCTGCCTTGTACCCTACTTAGCTGCAGAACCTCCAGACCAGCATGAGATGTGTGCCCATCTGTCCACGTCCCCGATCTGCTGTTCTCCCAGGACAAAAGGTCTGATGAACACGGCCACATCTCTTCTCTAGCTACCCACACTGCTTTTCCCTCACCTCTGTTGTCCAAGTCTCACCATATTCTTTAACGCTGAAGGTTTTTTGAGCCCTGTCTCGTTGCAGTGAGATGGTGTACTCCCCAAGGGCTGCTTCAGAGGCCAAGGGGGGAAGGACAGATCCACAATGCCATGTCTTGACTTTACATTCAGCCACTCAGCAATACAGTTATCTTCAGGATCCTATTTGGGAAAGAACATTCATAGCCAACAAGTCACATGGAGAGCATGGGTACTTGGAAGGTTCAACCATGCTCAGGCACAGGAAGGCACTACCAGGGCTTACCCTTGCCCCAGCAGAGAGGATCCCTTGCCACAGTAGAGACCACCAGGTAAGATTCCAGTACCCTTTTATCAAACTTTTGGATTGCAAAGGCTGTCAGTAAAGCTACTGGGAAGTGTTAACACCATAACACCATAGGAAGGAGAAGCATCTGTGCTGTATCTACTGAGCATTTTGCCTTGTGCTTTTTGCTCTGTGCAGACAAGCTTTTGGGCAGAGATTCATTACTGCCCTGCCTCTAGCTCAGCTATGTGCATCACAGAGATGCTGGTTTGAATGAGGAACCCAGGCTGACCAGGTAGAAAAGAATTCAGCTGACTTATTTAGGGCATTACATTTGTGGCACAGCTCAGTCCAGGAGTGAAAGGGCATGGTGGAAGAGACAGACTCCCTTTGGTCAGTTCTTTGTCACTTACCTGCAGCCATATTTGGGGATACTGTAAAAAGAAGAGAGACACAAGCTCAGTTTTGTATAGAGCAAAATGGCATCCTCGTGAACCAGAAAAGTTCTGCCCCATCCAGACCCTACGCTATGTTTCCTCCTTCTTCTGTGTTAGCTTACACTGCAGTCTTTTGCCAAGGGACCAACGGATGAGTGGTTTCCTTTCAAAGATCACTTGCCCTTACAGCTTAACAGGCATGCAGGGAGAAGGGAGATATCTCTTTCAAGAGCCTCTCAATGTGTATCACACTGAGGATCCTCCTTCTAGAAACGCACATGGTGATACCTCATTTTTAATGACTTTAAGGCTATTGTCGAGGTTCACAATTCGAAATTTCACTGGAAATACAAAGGAAAGGATAGTAAAGCATTCTGGGTGCAACATGTCCTCGCACAAATCTCCTTCTCCCTTTCTGTGCTCCAGTATCTGTGTCTCTCTTTATTTACTTTAGAGGTATTCAGGTCTTTCCCCAAACAGCCCTCCCCAGGACCTTTCCCCCAGCACCCAACCCCAGCCCCCACCCCACCCAGGACTTTGACTGGGAGGTTTATATGCAGCTGCAGGCTGTAGAAACTCACTGCTTTTACCTGGAAAGATTATCATGATGTTAAAAACAGTGGGGTTGGTCTTTCTGCAGTCCGTTCATATTGTGAAAACTGCGAAGAAAGTCTCCATATTTCTACAGCTTGGAGGTGCTCTAAGAACAAAGCACCTATGCAGTGACTCTAAGCTTTACTCAAATGTAAACAAGTATTCAAAAAACGAAAAGAGATTGCCCAGTGTCCTGGAGAGTTCTGGCTTTCCTTTTAGGCCTCACAAGAGATACTTCACCAGAACAACACCCAGGAGCAGCAGGCTGAGCATTTGGTACAGCATGGCTCATAGGGGAACATCCTGACTCACATTGTTCCTGGAAACACTGAAAATAGAGATCTGCTTTCTTCTAGCTCCAAAAAGCTTAGCTTGGTGCACTTGATGAAGTCGTCTCCAGAAATGTGGCTACTACCTTGATCCTTCTCTCCCTATTTCCATGTGCCACCTTCTTGCCTTACCTGTTTCTCCAGGTTTGTATAAGGCCTTGTCTGTCTCTACCAGAATTACATTCTTCTGGGGCTTGATCAGAACTTTCTTACAACCCTCAAAAGGCACATTGTCACCGCTGTGTATCAGGACGTGCAGAAAAAACACCTCCTCTGACTGTCAGGTTAAAAAAAAATGCCTAAGTAACTTGTCAAGGAAACTGAAGCTACCAAAATCTCCATCTTCCCTCTTCTCTCTTCCCCTCCTTTGATTTATCTCCCTCCTTTCTTTAGTCATAGTCTTCTCCACGTTCCCCAGTTTCCTCATTCTCTTTTCTCTGCCTTTCCCCTTGTCATGCTTGCGTCTTTCTACCTTTCTTTCTCCCCCTTACTATCTTTCCCACCCCGCTTTTCCTCCCTTTAATATGGCTCAGACACAGGAGAGGCTGAAGCCCTCTAGTTTGTAAGAGGAGAGGCAGCCAAGAGAAGTGTCTTACTTGTGAAGTTGAAGCATCTGTTTCCCAGGGAATTAACTCTGGCACCTAGGTTGATTGATGTAAGGAAACAGAAAACAAATTTATCAGTGACTTTGCATCTTATCCCAGATGTGAGACATCACCTCACTGTTAAACAATCCTGAAACTTCAGAGTCCAAATTCCACTGCATGAATCTGTCTCTAATCCACTTGATGTTATTTGAAGAAGAAGCAGTCACCATCTGTCTTTTATTCATGAATGTAAGAGTGAACCATCTGACATGTCATTCTCCCGCTTTACAGAAACTGAAGATTTTTGACAAACAAAGAAAAACCATAGGGAAGACAGATCTGAAGCTGACCAAGGCAGTAATGGGAATCAAGATACTGGTCAGGCAAAAACTTTGGACATCTCACTATCAGAAAGACTAAGCTTACCAGGAGAAAGTTTTTTGTTTTTTGTTTTTGTTTTTTTTCTTTTTCTAACCTCAGATGTCCCTGGCTTTCCAGAACCAGGACTCACTCTCTCCTAGGTCCTGGCACCAAACACTTTGTTAACCATTGTCTTGTTGATACGAGAACCAGAAGTGACTACAGCCCCTTCTCAAGTTCTGCTGAATCTGTAGGACAATCAGGGCATAGGCACAGTGACTTAGCACAGTGCTGAGGAAGACAGGAAGAGTTTCTAGAGTCTCAGCACCTGACAAAAATCCATGGCTCTCCAGAGATGTAACTGAAGTTTCTGTAGTCATGTCACAGCCTCAGTGTGGCTAGTTCAGATAACTACAGCAGCAAGGTTGCAGCAAACTCAAGCCACCCATGAAATATCCAGACTACCTAGGTGAAACCCAGTTCATTGTGGGTTCAGCACCACCACCACCCATCACAGCTAAATTAAAGCATGCTCAATGTCTATGTAGGCTGCAATTACAATTTGCAGTATAGATACGGCTTTGGAGCAGAATCATCCTTTCAAAGCTAGAAGGGCAGACTTCTGAGGAAGCAAGAATAAAAAGAATATATTCCCTATGCATTGACTTGCACTGTGATATTACAAGCATTAGTATAGACTAAACACTGAGTAAACAGAAAGTCAGTGTTTTCCAACAGTAGGATGAAATGGGCTGATATAGATAAAAAAGCAAGCAAGCAAGCAACAACAACAAAAAATAGTTTTTTATCTACACTAGGAAAGATTCCTTACTTTGCTGGGTTCCAGGACACTGCCGTATTTTGCCTGGAACTGGTAGGGAAATACACTTCACCTGCTTGGAACCCCATGGCAAGGCAGAGAAGGTCAGTATGTCAAGAGAGCACTCCTGTCTGAAGTGAGAGTGAAAGCGTCCACCGACAAGTCAGCAACCACAGCTACACTCACCTGGAAGGTGATGCATTCAAAAGTGCCTGGCTTCTCCACATCCTGTTCCACCAGTGTGTGATTCTGGCTTTCCACCTCCAGGGTGACAGCCAGGTGGACAGCCTCGGTCAGGGAGCTGAGGTGAATGCAGAGTTTCTCCTCTTGGGAATCGTGAATGACAGCAGGGAACACCACCATGTAGTGACTAGAAGAGAGCAGGAGATGTTCAGAAACAATTCAGAGGCTAAGGTGGACAGGTCAGAATCCACCTCTACTGCTTTCATGAAGAGGTAGACCAGAGGTCAGAAATATCTAGAGGCCCGCAGTGAAGGAACTATGGCACAGATCCCTTTCCATACCAGAAAGAAGCAACATGCCCAGTATGGAACCAGATGGCTCCTGGTATATGTCTGTCACCACCTTGCCACCAGCCAGGACACAGCTGCCCAGTATACGATACCCCAGTAGCAAGTACACAGGAACAGAAAAGTCATGTGAGGAAAGAAGCCAAAAACTCAATGACCAAGGCACAAGGCTTCAGGCCTCACACCAAATTTCATCTCCACCAGCACAGGGTGAACAAAGGCAATACTTGTAGGTTCTGTAGCTTTTCAGTGTGTGCAGTGCCTGCACTAGCATATACCAGGGGCCTCACCTGCAATGGTGCTTGACACCCAGAGCTCCAAATTAACTCAGTAGGAGTTGCTTCTGCTCAGCCTCCTTAATAACAAAGTTCCCGCCATTCAGCTCCGTGATGCTAAACAGTGCAGCACCTCAGCACCACACCCTTCAATGACAGTCCTTTCCACCAAGCCCCCCAGAATCAAAAGGAGATAATCTCACGGTTCCAGGCTTGCTTCAGTTGCAACAGGGAATAGGGTCAGGGCTAAAAGGAGCACTGGGGCTCCCATTGCTTGGGCTGGGACAGACAGATGACAAGATCCGCACAAGAGGAGAGAACAGCCTGTATTGATGGGCTGGAGCAATCCTAAATACACCCCTCAGATGTTCCTAAGTCCAAAGGGTGGGGGAGAGTTTATGTATGGAGATTATATCTCTTCCAGGGTAATGACACTAGCTAATATTTACTTATTTCCACCAACAGCAGAGTAAAGGCCGCACAGCACAGTTCTCCACCCACATCTAAATTGAGATGGCATTCCAGGTGATGGGGTGTCAGAGCACTGAGGGAGACGTAGAGCGGGTAACCTCTAACCCAGACTGAAAGGGACTTAGGAGAAAAGCTCATCTCAGTTTTGGCTGGCCTGGATTCTGGCTGTAGCATCCCATGAGAGACAAAGCAGCTGCTATCTTTAGCTTGTGAAGAAGGATCCTTGGTACTCTGACTGTGCTTTATTAGCGATTTTCCCCTCATCCAGTTTTTTATCAGTGCTTGGATTCAAAACCTTTCAATTCACCTCCTTTCCCTGCACCACCACCTCTGTTCACCCATCCATCTCAGCCATGTCTGATCCTACTGGGCACAGGAACTTTCTCCAGGGCTGCTCCTGCCTACCCCCTGGAAGCTCCAAATCTCTACCTTACACCTCCCCAAGCCGGGGAGTCTTCTGGCAGTTTGTGGTGGAGTTTAGCTGTCCATCAGGGTGAAACCACCACAGTCCCCTCTCTCATTCCACCTCCTCAAACAGGGGTGAGGGTGGGGATGGGGGTGGAGGGCGGGGGCAAGTATGATGGGAAAGAAAAAGGCTCAAGGGTTGAGATAAGGATAATTTAATTAAAGGCAAAAGAAAAAGAGAAGAGAAAAAAAAAACAAAACAAGCACAGGCTGTGCAGAAGCGAAGTGAGAGAGAAAACAATTATTTTCTACTTCCCATCAACGACCAATGTTTGGCCACATCTTGTGAAGCAGGGCCTCAATACATGTAGCAATTGTTCAGGACAGACGTTTTCATAATGAGAGCCCCACTTCTCCTTCCCCTTTCCCAGCTTTTATTACTGAGTATGACATCATATGGCATGGAATATCCCTTTAGTCAATTTAGGTCAGATGCCCTGGTGATGTTCCCTCCCCACCTCTTGCCCACGCCCAGCCTACTGGCTTTGGGGGGTCTGGAGAGAGTCTTGGTGCTGTGCCAGCACTGCTTGGCAGTAGCCAAAACATTGGTGTGATATCAGGGCTGTTCTAGCTACAAGTGCAGAGCACAGCACAATATGGGCTGCTGCAGGGAAAGTTAATTCCATGCCAGCCAGACCCAGTACACAGTTTCATCCAACCAAAAGGTATTTCTACACTGACACCACCACCCATCTCCTCCAGATTCTTACCAGGCACTGCAGCCTTATATTTCCTCTTTCTGGTTGGCAGCAATGGCAGCTGAAGAGAGCAGGACGTGGACCTATTTGCCTTCTAGGTACAACCTAATTTGAAGGTGGTTGTCCCCATCCTGCTCTAGCCCCAGCTGTGCTTTTGCAGAGCAAAACCAAAGGTACACAGTATAGAATGAATTTGCCATCTGCCCACTCTTTGATCCCAGCTGAAGCAATCCCCTGGATTTACTTTGGCACAGTCTCTGTATATGTGTGTCCACTCTCTTAGCTCACAGAGTGATGTAACAGGAATGTACACCTTTAACCTAGGACTGACATTCAGATAATCTGCAGGTTTAAAGCACTGTATGTCACTGATCTGGGAACATATTTGATTCTTTGAAATCAACAGGGTTTTGAGTTCAAGCCTAAAACTATCAGGACAAAAAACAGAATTCTGTCTGATTTCAGAAACATTGCCCATGGCTCTGCATCTCCGAATGGTCATTAAGTCAGCTGCCTCAGAATTTAAATGGGAACAGAAAGACAACTAAAAGATAATAAAGTGCTAAAGTTCTTCCGTCCTTCCAGGGAGAAGTGAGGAACACTGGGAGAACTGCATATGGAGCCCTGGGTTGGTCTGGCCAGAGGCTACAGGGCAGGAGTGAAGTTTCACTAAGAACTGAATAGTACATAAAGAAGTTCTACAGAAGAAATTCAACCCTAAAGCAAAATCCACTCACATCACAAAGAATGAATTTGCACAAGAATGTTTCCAACAAAATAGCAGTAAAGACACCTTTGTAAATATCACACCCCTGTACCAAACCAAGCAACTGAGCACTCCTGCTGCCATTAGCTATGCTGCATAAGATAAGAAGGCAGAGAAACACATCTCCCAGAGAAATATCAACGAGCCTTACAAAGCCTTGGGGCAAGTGCCTTTGGTGTCTAGGCAATAAACACTGTCTCCACCCCTTCCACCCGCCCACATCCCAGACCCAGCCATGCACAGTGTGATTTCCAACTTCTTGGTTTCAAAGCCAAGAGAGAGAGACAGGCACCCTGTCAGGGCAAAAGCTGCATAGTCATTCAGCTCTGCATGAGGGGGAGAGGGAAGAAAGAAAGCAGCAGAAGCAGGGGTGAAGGGGGGACAGAGGAGAGGCTCACCTTCCTGTGGAGGGATTCAACCTGCATTCAGCTATGTGGAGCATCGCTCTCCTGTGGGGCAGCATCCTTCTCCTGCCTAGCACGGCTGGAACATCTGCAATGCTGTAAGAACCTCAGCTGCTTCGCATATGCGCACTGGTCTGGGGGGAATCCTTGGCGGGGGGGTGGCAGTGTAACAGAAACAAGACAGAAGGAGTATTTTTCTAGAGGGGCATCATTTCTCATATGTCCAAGGTTTCACTTGGTTTTCACGCACCCTCCCTACCATACTCGCCGTACTACTTGGCTCTCCCTCTAGTGCCTTTGGAATAGACCATGTATTTCTGCAAGGACTCAGGTCAGACCAACCCTGCCAGCTTTCTGCATGTGTTTAATTCTGACCTGCCAACACATCATATGTCCTACTGTGTTCCAGAATATATTTCCTTCTGGGCTTTGCTTTTCTTCCCAGAGTCTGAAGTTGCCATTTAAATCTTTAGCAGACAAAGCTGGGTGCCTTTACAAACCAGCCAAACATGAGTCCAAGGTATCTAATATGGATGCTCTTTGTAAAGTAGCGTGTTCATTCTGTCTTAGCTGGCCATGTGCTCCCTACAGTAGATGGAACAGCGGGAAATACATCACTGGGTCTTAGCTGGGTTTCCTCAAGGCATGTGTGGTGTGGAATGCACAAGCTTAGTTTTAAAAGACTGTTTTAGTGGTAGTACAGCCTCTTCCTCTTGAACATGTTCTATAGGCTGATACAGCTTCCGCTCAAATAAGGCTTTACTGCTGCTTGTTTCCTACTGTTGCCTTCAGCATGAACCTTTCCTTGATGGTAATACTGCTGGCTTCAGTAGGCTGTCTGCTGTCATGCCTGTATGCCAATGTGTTTTGTAGCTTCATCAGAATGTAATGCAGCCTAGCTCTAGGGATCCTTGAAAAACAGCCTCTCTGAGGCTCATACTTTTGTAGCTCAGAAGGCAAGGACAAGGGATGAATTGGCAAAGGGGGGGTAAGAAAACATCCCAGAGTTGAGAGTACACCCAGGGACCATTAGGAGCAAGTGAGGATTGGGAAGCTCAAGGAGTGAGCCTTTAGTGCACATCCCATCCTTCGGCACAATGGCAGGCGGGAGGTGCTGTGAGTCAGCCTAAGAAGGAAAATCAAAATGTTGTTGGCACCTGTTATCAGCTCCCCTAATATTAGCAGCAGACAGGCTGCTCAAGGCAGCTTGACAGCACTCAAGTGTGAAAGCATTCAAGGCTCCTGGCCAACAGGACTTCGCCTCTCTCTTGCCAGGGTGTTGAGCTCCAACTCAGAACTGCCAGCAGTTCAAGTCCGTGAACTTCACCATACCCCTGCTGTTCTGATCTTTCAAGGCCCTACCCTCCTGCTGCTGCAAAAGTTGCTGATGGCTGACTCAGTCTAGAGGCAGTAAACAGTAGGATTCAGTGATAAGAATTTTCAGACATCGTTGAATGTTGGCTTTTCTTTGGTCCTAACTGCTGCAATGCAGTATAAGGTGAAACAAAACAATATGGACAGTTTGTTGGTGTTACCCATGGGCACAGCTATGATAGTAGCCACAGATGCATGAGGTCTGGAATGAGAGCAAGGACAGGTGTGTGAGGGGCTGAAGAGAAGGTGCTTATGAGACCCTGTGTCTGGGACATGAGGTCAGGACACTGGTCTCATATAACACATGACATTGGTCTTGGGAGCAGTGACCGTCTCTTCTATACCTGTATGCAGCATGTAGTGTAGACTCAGTGGTAATGCCTACATTACCAATAGATGAGAACAGTATGATCTGGTCCCACTGGGAGTATGTCAGTGGAATGAAACAACCAGAAGTCTTATTAAGAAGTACCCAAATCCCACAGTCAAAACCCATCCTATTTGAAAATCAGTTTCACCTGACATTATTATTTCATTTTTTTAAAGAAATTATGCTGTGGCAATACCATCTCAGCTCTACTACCCCTTCTCAGAGACAGTGTGCCTCCAGCTCAGCAGAAAACAAGCAGTCCCAATCCATGTGACAGTAACATTGCAAAGCAAAACTGGGAATCAGACTCTGATCACTCAGTCCATCTCTCAGCTCATCTTCTTTCATTGCACAAGCTTCCAGGTGAGGAGGATATTTTCAAGGGTTGTCAGTAGGATGGATATTTAATGAATTCTGCTCTTGCTGGAGTGGAAAGCCAAGAATTATGCCTTCCCATGGGCCTGTCTTAATCAGGCTCTAAATCTTCTGCTTCAGCCTATACAGGTCCTTCCTGCTGTGTAGCCCCACTGATATTTTAATCTTCTAGAAAACATTCTGAAAAGTACGGTGAGATCTTTCAGGGCATGAAGAACTTGAGCAATAGAAAATCAGTGTGATAATCATTATTCCAAAGCCTGGGAATCCATGAACGGGATTCACCCTGAGTTATGATTACAACTATGCCTGCAGGTCCCTCCTCCTGTTGGAAAGCCTGAGGAAGTGGCTTTTATTGGGATCACAGTCCTGGGAGCCAACTCAGAGTTTCAGAAGAAACAGGAAGTCCTAATCAAGCATGCAGACAAGAAGACTTTAATCCAGACAGACAAACCTGTGTACAAACCTGGACAGATTGGTATGGATAGAACACCAGGGCCTGTGAGAGGAAGAACAGTCCTCAGGCCACAAATTACAGGGTAGCCTCCAGCTCTTGGGCTGGGGCCTGCAGTGCCTCCATCTCCCTTCCAGGCTGTTCCTGCTTTGAGGGATTTGGGGATGCCTCTGTCGCATGTTGGCATGGCACGTTTTCTCCAGTACTAGCCATACTCAGACAGCATGCCAGTGTGAACAGGGCATGTGCATTTTGGCTGAGGCATAAGAGAAGGTCCACATGACTCTGTGTTGTATTCAACAACACAATCAAAACAAACAACTCCAGTCAAAACCATGGTCTGTGACTGCCCTAAATCCTTCTCTCTCCCACAGACTTCCTCAGAAGAGGATCATGGTGCTGCAGACCCCACCACTAACACAGTTCAGATCACCTGTGTATAGCTGTTTTCCCCATACCTCTCCACCCACTCTGCTGGCATGACCTTCGCTGCAGGCAAGACTGAGGGCCTCAGTGCAGGTCCAATGTCCAGAAAAATGCTGTTTCTAACCAGTGCAGTCAGCCTTCCCAGAAACCCCCCACTGCCCCTCCTACCACTCTTTTACTATCAGGCTGGCAGCTCGTAGCAGGTCTTTGAACTTAGGCACTAGTTCTAGCTTCTGCCCATACCCTTTTGGTGAAGCACATTAGCACATCCATACCTATTAGACTTGATTTCATTTCAGCCAATCCTGTTTTTCTTTTGCTCTGTAGTCAAGTTGCGAATTGTAACCTTGGATCAGAACTTAATTGCCAGCAATGAAACGGTAAGTCAAGAGGGGAGAAACCTTAGCAAGTCTGAAAATGCTATGGGCTGCCTCCATGAGTTTTGGATCAGTGTTTGGCCCAGCTAGGTGATCATCTGTGGACAGCTAGTCTCAGTCTTGTTTTTCGTGCTTACAAATAGCATTGGGCAATGCAGATACTGCTCATGATGTTGGGTCACAGGCAGTCCCGGGGAGTTGCTTAGGGAAGACTCATGGATGACNACCTGAAAGCATCTGACCAGTAACTGTTAATTCCTTCCCACAGCACCGCCTAGTGGAACTGAAGGTAAAAAGCACCTACTTTATTGAAAGTGGTGATCTCTTCACCCGTTGGGGAAGACAAAGGTTTGGAGATGCTGGGGGGGAAGATATGGATGCCGAAAGCCAATTACCTCAGAATGAATGAGAACAGTCCTTGACTTCTTGCCCTTGCTTTAGTGTCCATACAAGTTTGGCAGTGCAGTGTTATGATACCAGTCTCATAGGGGTTCCTGCAGTAAATGATCAGTGCCAGTGAGAACCAGTTAGCTGTCCAGCCAACTTTTCTGGAGTGGTCAGAGTACTTTTAGTCCATCTAGCCTGTGAACTCAAAATTTGTGAAAATCCTAAAGTCTCTTTAAGGAGATTTTTACATTTAACTTACAGAAAATAAAAGTTTGATCAGTTAGTGTTGTGGCTACACAGCTTCCTAAAAGAGCTAATCATCCTAAAACAGCTCACAGGATATTGACCTTAAAATGTGTTAGTTTAGTTTTAATATGAAAGATAAAATATGAACTACAATCACCTGAGCTGAGGAAAGATAATGGAAAGCAGTGTGTTCGTAAAAACCCATATGGAGAGGTCCCAGTTCCAAACAGTGACAGGCAGCTGTGGACCAACCATAACTATCAATAAAGCCGCAATAAGCCCTTACAGCTCCACAGCCTCTGCTCAGCCTCACAGGTCTTTAAATTCTGCTTTCTATAAAGGGCCTCATGGTGCCTTGCATGATGTCCTGAACTTATTTCCCCAGACTTTCCCAGGAATTCAAGACAACATACTCCCCAGTAATCACTCTAGTAGATCATGCCTTAGGCAACATGTGCTGTCAGGATTGACCACCTCCACAGTGACTTCGAGGGTATGCCAGCTCAGATCACCACAGGGGCCTTTGAAAGGAACCACCTCTATCTCTTAGTGAGACAGGCAGGCAGCAAACCACAATTTTGCAGCAGTCAGTGAGATGGTAGTGCCATCAGAGAGCAGTAATATGATAGAATGACTTTGTCAATGAGACAGGAGAAAAATCCTATCCTCTTTAAGCTGGGACTCACGTGAGCACTATAGCTGTGTCATAGATCTGGGCTCTCAGGATGACTATGTGTGCTCAAACCATGCTGTGGTAACACAGGTATCCTGCAAGTGTCTCTTTTTGCACCTGGAAATAACCACTCTATTCCTGCCTACACAGGACCCCAAAAGGAACCGAATTGCACAGTGGCTGAATGTTACCCCTTTGGGAGGCATTGTGGATCTGTCCTTCCCTCTGGCTGCAGAAGCACCAGTTGGAGAGTATACCATCAAAACGCCTGACCGCACTCATACCTTCAGGGTAGAGGAGTATGGTAAGGGTCTAGGGACCTCACAGAAGCAGAGAAAAATGTATTCCTCCAGATCCCCTCTCTCACACAGAGATGAATTGGCCTTGCAGCTGTGAACAGCTGTGCTAGTTGCACTAGTTGTGCTAGCATCTGAGATGTCCAACACATGCTAGTAGGTGTAATCACTGACTTTCACTCAGGCCCACTGGCTTTCTTCTCCCACATGTCTTGAGGAGGGACAAAGGCACTGTCCTGCAACTTGCTCTGTGGAGGAGACTAAAGTTGTATACTCACACCACACTGTCTTAGCTAGGCTGCTGGTGCATTCCTACCAGGTGCTGTGCCCGTCCTGTCAGAGACAGAGAACAAAAGGAGAGATTTGTTTTCTGTGAACAGCCATCTGGGAAGGTTCTGGACATGTGGGACAAATGAGCTCTCTCTCCTTACTACATTATATTTCTCTTGCTTTCTCACAGTTCTGCCCAAGTTCAGTGTCTCCATCCAGATGCCTCAGGTGGTCACCATCTTGGAGGAGACCTTCCATCTCCATATCTGTGGCATGTGAGCTGACTTACCTTGGCAGAAGCTGCATTCTTACTGGTTTGGAAACTGAGCAGCTATCAATAACCAAGCTCAAAATGATCTCTGCCAACTGTCCCCCTCCCTGATGTCTGGTACCCTGCCATCCTCTGCTAAGGAATTCTCCTGGACTCTCACCTTTCTCCATATTCTCTCTCCCTACTTAATTCTCTGTGAGTGTGAAAGTAAGACAGTGGATCTCCTCAGTTGGGCATGTGCTATACAGTACAATACCTCTGCTGCATTGATGAGTGCCATTGTGGAGAGGGTAATGACTCAGACTTGTGGCCAGCACAATGTCTGCTAGCACGTCTGGTGGGATTAACATAAACTTAGAGAGAAGAACTCACCCACCACTGCCTTCTGCCTGAATCTGATTAAATCTTTGTAACTTCTTGGCCTCTGCTGAGCTCATGATCCGTGAAGATATTTCAAGCTGCTGGGCTGTATGGCTGCAAACCACAGGCTAAAGCTGATATTGTTTTTCTTTAAGTCAGTGTTTCTGTGTGTATCTAAGTCCTCTCTGCTATGTTTGCCAGGTACACATATGGAAAACCAGTCCAAGGTAGTGTGAAGGCTGTGGTGTGCCGTAAACATATCCAGTATAAAAGGAAGTCTTCCAAAGCCAAGCATAGTATTTGTAAGGACTACACTGGGAAGGTGAGCACATGGGCCATCCACTACTCTTGCAAAAGAGAGGAACAGGGGTAAAGAGAAGGAAGAATGCTAATGTAAGAAGTGGGACAGGCATCAGCTATTGAAGCAGCATGCTCTTCAGTCCTGCCAAGGATGATGGACTAATATGTTCTTAATTCCCCTGTGAAGCAATCTTAACGCCTCTCAGTGATTTATCTAAATGCACTTAGAGGCACTCAGAGGAAGGAGCATCTGTAGGCAAGCTAGCTGATGCAGATTTACCTACAAGGCAGGTATTGTGATAGGGCAATAAAAATACAGATACTGTCCACATGAAGTGACTTCCACTGGATGCTTTTTAGCACCAGAGTTTCATCTGATGTAAAGAAAGACATACGTACTGTTTCCCAGAAACAGCTATTTTGGAAAGACAGAGAAGACCTTTTCTGTCTAAGCAAACAGCTGCAGTTCAGCATAGGCTTTCCTCATTCATCTTTGGGATTGAATAAATGTATCTACATTTCTTTACATGTTTTTAAATAACCCAGCACATATCTTAAAGATAAATCCTGTCATAGCAGAAAACATCATGTTTCAGGGGGAAATGGCAACTAACATTTCCTACTGGCACATGAATGAGTGTGTAAAGAGTGTAAAGCATGTTTCACACATGCTCGTGAAACAGGATTTCCTATTAGTGAGTGCTCCGCAAAGAAGATGCTTCATGCCAGTATGGGAGTTGATCTTTTAACTCAAGTGTCTTAGTCATGTAATTTAGAATTCTGGGCCTTGGGTTTAATCTGCACAACAGAAGGGATTAGTGAATTCATGATTCAATTTCACATCCCCAGACAAATGAGGACGGCTGCTTTGCCACTGAGGTGCATGTTAAGATCTACCACCAGAAGCGTACTGACAATTATGATTTCAACCTGGAAGCTGTGGCTTCTCTGAAAGAAAGTGGAACAGGTAGCAAAAAAATGATTCTCCACTTTGTGGAAGGTCTTTTTATTTACACTCTTACAACATGCTTTCCTTCGGGTTTTCACCTGCAAGACTCCCTAGGGAGTCTTGTGTCTTCCCATCAAACCAGTGGAACTTTCTGCACTAGCTTCCAGGGGCAGGTGTTCAGAGGGTTGTGTCTCTCCTGGGAGCACTGCAGCAGCATGGATGTTCATATGTATCGTATCACTGAGGTCTAACTCAAACAGGCATACTTTACCAGTATGCTTGCTCCTCTACAAACTGGTCTCACCAGTCCAGCTCTGACAGTCACCTTGGTTGGGACTTGGTTGGACTGCAGCTGCTGTTTCCCCTCTTCTGGTTACAGTAGAAATGTGGACCATGCCAGGTTCTTTTGTTCTTATACTATACTTTAGGAAAATCCTTCAGAATGAGAAGAGACTTAGAGCAACCAGTGATAAGCCAGGCACTGACTGTGTACCATTAATAAATGGCACCTCACCAGATTTATCTCAAAGTCCCAGGCAGGGATATGAAGCTACTTTCCCAGAGCTAAATATCCCATCCTGGCAGGCTTCTTCTCTTCCAAAATTTTACAAACCATTCTTTACAAGAAAATGTTTCCCAACCCCTTGCTGAAAGCAATGACAAATTCACTTACCGAACAACTTCAGTAATTTCAAGTGGGCACCACATGACGAGACAGCAGACTGTAAAATTAGTGGTGGAGGCAAGGGAAAATGTGGCCTTCTAGCGACTCTGCTGTGAGAATGGAAGGAGAATGAAAGTGGACAATTGTGAGTGGGACCATCTTAAAGTCAGAAAAAGCATTTAGGAAATGTCTGGCAGAAATGCCCTGGTAGACCTCTATCCTTGTGTGTTAAATGACACCTGAAGCTAAATGGATAAACTACAGTTCCCTATGAGTGATAGTCCATCCCTTACCTCAGTCCATCCAATCCTTCTGCTTTTGCTCAGGCACATGATACTCACCCGCATGCACCTCTTGTCTTTCTTAGGAGTGGAGTTCAACACCACTGAAAACTGCAAGGTCACTTTTGATATCACAACTCTCCAGTTCTGGGGGACAAGCTACTACTATCAGCAAGGAGCTCCCTACTATGGAAATGTAAGTGAACAGAGCAAAACCATGGAATGTCCAGCCTAAGGGGACAGCAGGCACAGAAATACTAAATAGTCCTCTTGATCTGAGTAGTCCAAAGCTCCTAGTACAGCCTTCTGTCCCAGTCTCTCCTTTGATGTCTCTACCAAGAGATAATCCAAAGGTGCAAGCACAGAATAGGTACATAGCTTTGTCAGATGGGATGGCTTCTGCATAAATGGGGAGGCATTGGAGGAGTTAGGGGCCACACTGAGAGTCCCTTTGCAGAGAGGGGAACAGAGGCTTCTATGCGGAGGCAGATTTTCAGTCCCAAGGCCTCCAATTCTCTGATTGTTTTCTGCATTGTTGCAGCTGGAACTCAAAAGTGCCAATGGGACCCACCTGAAGAACAAAAAGGTGATTCTTACAGTGTCCTATGGTAGCAGGAAGCAGACCAAGACCTACTTCACAGATGACACTGGGATGGCCTCTTTCACCTTAGAGACTTCAGCATGGAACAACAGCAGTGAAGTTCTACTGCAGGTTAAGGCACTGGATTTAGCTAGCAATGCATCCCTCAGACCTATAGTCTATCTCATTGTCTTGGTATAGCCAGGGAGGTGGAAGCATGGAGCAGTGAAATGACAGATCTAGGGCAAGAGGAATAGCTCATGGCAGAGTCACCATTCTGATGCCATACACAGTCCCTGAGTGGTCAGGAGACATGATGACAGATAGGGCAGTGGACAGAGACTGCATGGTGTTGTGACTGAGGTCTGTCTACAAAGCACCTGAGGTGGAAAGGGCTCTGTGGGGCTGGGCAGGTACGGAAAGCAGAGGAAGGAATTCCACATGGCATGGAATGGGAATTTAGGAAAGGAGCCAGGAGAGAAGCATCTGAAAATACGCAAAGAGAAGAAAAGATCAGTGATCAGTTTGCATTGTATCATCCTCGTAGCATAAGAACTAGGAGAAACCTTGGATATAAGAGGCAGAAAACATAAGAGAGAAGGAAGGCTAGTAAGAAAGCAGTTGCTGTAAGCCAATCTGGGTCAAAGCAGGTAACCAGGATGGAAGGAGCAGAGTGGAGTCTAAAGATGGCAGCCACCTATGGGGAATTGACAAAGAAAAGTTCTATGTCTGCTTTCCCATGAACAAGGAAGGCTCTTGTCTACTTCTAGGGGTAGGTTTCTAATATGTACAATATCTATACTTCTAGGTCAAGGCACTTCAAGGCAAGTCTTTTCTCTTTATCATAGTGTATATAGTATCTTATATGATGGATCTTGACCTTGCTGGAAGTCTATAAGATGTTAACATCATAGTCTCAGTGCAGATAGATCACAGGTTAAAGATGAGCAAGGCTATTGATCTTCAATTGTCCCCTGCCACCCCTACTCAATGGATCAGGGAAATTGCTAAAAGAAATACAGTGTGTGTGTGGAATAACACTGAACAGTGAAATACATTATCAGGGCAGATCCATGCCCCAGAGTGTTCTGGGGCAGGGAGTGCTCCACAGAAAGGAGCTTTGCTTATATGGAAATAGACACCTTACCCTGGGAGGGTTCAGAGCCTGCTGTCAGTTTTGGCCTGGGGAGATCAGTAAGAAATCTTCAAACACTGAATCACCTTTTCTATGCCACAGGCAAAGACCCAGCCAGAGGACTTCAGCAGTCGAAATGTGAGGGTGTCTTATGGCACTGCATCCCTCACAG
Organism: Anseranas semipalmata; assembly: GCA_013399115.1. NCBI lineage: Eukaryota > Metazoa > Chordata > Aves > Anseriformes > Anseranatidae > Anseranas > Anseranas semipalmata. The sequence goes on from VXAA01001074.1 coordinate 40,339, forward strand.
TGAGGGCCTTCTACTCATCCAGCCGCAGCTCTGTGAGGATCCTACCAGTGCAGGCAATGCTGCCCTGTGGGGACGTGCAGCAGGTCACTGTGAATTATCACATCCTGGCCACCGAGCTGGGGGACGGGGCTAACAGAACAGACTTCTACCACCTGGTGAGTGCAGGACAGCACAGGCAATGAGGTCAGCTCTGCAATGGGTCTATGTTGGCATAGGGCCCTTTGCTGTCCCAGAGACACAGAGCAGTGGCACTTATCAACCCATTGCTCTGTTCATTCCCTTTTAGGTTTTGGCCAGAGGATCCCTTGTGCATCATGGCCAAACAAAAGTACTTCTTGATCCACCACTAGGTAAGACTATCTAAATACCAAGAACAGATTAAGGACCCAACAGGAAAGCCTACATGGGGAAGGACAGAAGAGAGATCTGAGACCAACAGGAAACAACAGAGCTGGCAACAAAAAAATTGAGTGGAATGGCAAATATGCCATGTCTCTTCTGTCTTCTAATTTCCATAATTTTTTTCTGATCAAATGAAGAAATTGTCAGAGTTTAGCTGCCAAGCAGGAATTATCAGAGGCCTCCAAGAAAACTCAGAGAATCTGTTTGCCAGACTCAGGTAGAAAGTCATTTCTCTTCCAAGCACACAATGTTGCCAAGATCCCTCATGATAAAAGGTCAATGCTACAAAATGGCACTAACTTACATCCTGGTCTAGCTATGGCCTCCCCAGAAACAAGACAGAATATTTTTTTATCCAAGTAACTGTACAGAAGTATTGCAGAGGATGACCATGTTGCTGCCATAATCCTTGCAGACAGACTTCCATGCCTCTTCCTATACTTCTGTTTTTCCTTCCATCAGGTCAGTATAGTGGTGCTTTCAATATCAGACTTCCCATTGGCGTCATTTCACCCATGGCTATCCTCTTTGTTTACACTGCCTTCCCTGAGGGACAAGTGGCAGCTGACAGCTTCAGCCTGAAAGTCTCCAAGTGCTTCAGGAACCATGTAAGTAGCGTACAAAACATAAGGGGGTACATAGGCTGGTGGGTAGCTAATTAACTGAAAATTGGTAGTAAATGTCCAGCAGAATCCAGTAGTCACAGACTCCTCTCTCAATGTCTTTTGTCCCTATTTCTTCTGCTGTTTCAGGTGAAGCTTGGCTTTTCAGACACAGTGGCTCTTCCAGGATCAGCTGTCCATCTCCATTTGCAGGCTGCACCAGGCTCCCTGTGTAGCATCCGTGCTGTAGACCAGAGTATCCTTTTCCTAAGGCCAGAGGCTGAGCTATCCAGGGCTAATGTGAGTTTAAGGCTGAGCCCTGCTAATATTAGAGATATGCCTTTTGAATATCTAATTGCAGCCACTGGGTAATCAGGCAGTGGATATATCAACAAGTACTTGAATGGGGACAGGACGTGGCTTCATAAGAAAAAAATGAATCAACCATCAGCCAAAAGTTTCTATGGAGGGATCTAATAGAATAACCTGTCACCCCCAAGTACAAACTAAAGACACATCCTTGCTAAACTTAGTGTACTTTGCAACAGTGGCAACCAGATGGCAAGGGACTTCCATCTCCTGGATCACTTCATGACAGTGTTCCAAAAGAAGAGTTATGTTAGAAGATATGCCCAGTGTGTGATAGGCTTCATAACTTTGTCCCATCTCACATAAATTGGACAGTCCTTTCATTAACAGACTAGACTGGAAATGGTGCTTTGGCAGTTGAAGGGTCCCATTTCTCACCTAGGCCTGGGATGCATCATGTCTGAGGACCCTTGAACTGCATCTTGACACTGTCTTGGTGAATCCAGGATATGCCCTCAGTCAGAGAAGAAGCCTTCTAAGTATTCTTACGTCTCCTTACTGTTTGCATTAAGCTTTCAGGTGAAATCTGTAAGCTAGATGTGGCCACAGCTATGCACCTGTGCCCCAGAGGGGTTTGTGTTCATGTCTGTGGAGGCTCTCCATGAAGATCAAAAACCTTTGGGACTGTTTGTTTGTTTGTTTTTTGTTTTTTGTTGGTGGTGGTGGTGGTTTTTTGTTTTTGTTTTTGTTTTTTTTTTGTGGCAGGCAGTGTCCAAGCTCTGCCTTCACGGTCACAGAGAATCTCTGGATAGAAATGAAAAACTGCCAACTTCTCACACTAACACACTAACCTGTACTGCTTTCATTCTCTGCCTAAAGGTGTACAATATGTTCAGTTATCCTCAAGAGCACCCCAGTATCCTCACAGATGCTTACAGTGACTACTGTACTATCCACAAGAGTCCAGGAACCATCAGTTCTCCTCAGACCACCCTTCCACCAAGAACTACGTCACCCTTCGTGTACAAAAGTTATTCTTATGCAGTGTCCCAACCAGATGTCTATGGACTTCTGAGGGTAAATCTAATTTCCATAAATCCTGAAATACAAGAGCTGAGCCCTTTTGTATCCCAGGTCAGCCTTGAGCAGCTTCATGGATTGTCCTTCCTGTAAACACAGCAACTTCAGGTTCTGAATTTGCCAAGCTTTTGAAGTAGGAGATCTCTGACACCCCATGCTCCACGCTTGATAAATTCTCATTGATCAGGCACATCCCTAATAGCCAGCTCCCCATTTATCCCTGACTCCAGGCCCTCAGACTTTGTAGGGGTAGGAAGGAAAAGGGAGTGTCAGCCTGAGTAAGAGAAAATTGGAGGTTGGAAAAGCAAAGCACCTGAGAGAAAGGCAGTACTGCAGAAAGGAGGGAAAGGACGGTAGTGAGGAATAGCAAGTGAGAGATGGGTGAAATGAGAACAAGTCTGTGTTAGGGTGGGCAACAAAATGTGGTGCCACAATAATGACTTAGTGTGTGTGCATGCACATGTGAGTAGTCATCCGCACAATCCTGACTGGTGCGATCCTCCTTTGCATGAGGAGCCAGGACTTCGGCTTTGGGAGCAGGGTGGTTCAACATTCTCCTTCTTTAAATTCTCAAGTCAGTCAGAGGTGCAGCAATGTGGAGTGGCTGATATGCTGGGAGGCGGGGGCAGAGACAAACCTCAGACATACCACCCCCTCCACTGAAATCTGTCTTCTTTTCTTCCCCTTCTTTCCCCCAGAATTCAGGTCTAACATTTTTAACCAGCCTTAAAATCAAGTCTCCGATTGAGTGCCGCACCCAGACCACTTTCTACGACTACATGTGTACATTTCAGTTTATCCTGTTTCTTTGGAAATCACGGGTAACATACAGGCTGCACAAGGGCAGCTGAGCATGCATTGTGCTGAGGAACTGGGGATGGGAGGTTGCACATGAGATGTGAACCACAGGAAGAAGGGAAGGGTCCTGACATGTGAGTGTCTAGTGCACTGGAGGGGCAGAGAGTTGGCTGCATAGGAAGAACCCACCTGGAAGCTTCTGGCAGACAGGAAGATAATATGGTTAAGGGGGAAAATGAGGTAACTGTCCCAAGAAGGAAGATATGCTTGTAAGACTAGGAAAGGTCTCACTGTAAACCAGAGAATGAGCCAAGATCATCTCTGGGCAATATAGTATCTATATAGAGCAGATGGAGTTCCTCATGGGGGAGCACACACGTGCTGGAATCCACATTCTGGGTAGTCTAGTGGAAGACTGGTGAGGTATGTTAAGGGCATCTTGGAGACGACAAGGGGAACAGAGTGGGAGTGGGAGGGATGGAGAACTGGGCTTTTCCCAGCTGAACTCTATCCTGATCTCAGCAACGCTCTGCCTTTGGATGAATACTTGTATTCCAAATAGCTTATGGCGATCTGGAAGACTTGGAAAACTTGGATCCAGAAATAGATGCTGCTGCTGAACACGCTGAGGCAGAGCACATTGAGCTGGGCAGTGAGGCAAGGCCAGTACGTACCTGGTTTCCAGAGACATTCATCTGGAGTCTGGTCCCCATCAAGTAAGTAATTGTGGGCTGTGGCCCCACATCGACTTCCTACCAGCCACAGCAGACAGAGAATAGGCAGGAGCAGAGCCAGGGCATTACTGACTTCTGTGCCCACAAAGAAAAGGGACGTATGAAGAACTGGATCCAGGAACTTTGTTCAGTTCCTGGATCTTCTTGAGATTTTCCAAATGACCCTGGGGAACTTAAAATCACAGGCTCCCGTAGGATGGAAGGGGTTTCCATAGGTCTGTGGCTAATAATCTTGTGCAAGGCAGATGTGGTTAGCTCAGGTTGCTGTTGTCAAGTTCTGAGTGTCTCCAGGGATGGAGATTTCACAAACACTCTGGACATGTGTTCTGGTGTTTGGCCATCCTCATGGTATTTTTTTTTTCTTATCTCAAGTCAGAATTTCCCATGTTCCAATTTGTGTGTGTTACCTCTCATCCTATCAATATGCACCTCAGAAGAGACTGTCTCCAGTGTCTCTACACCTTCTCATTAGGTAGCTGTAGAAAGGAGTGAGATTTTTACCCTAGCCTTTCCCTTTAAAGGTTGAAACCCCTGATTCTTTCAGCCTCTCCTTGTACATCAAATGTCCCAGCTCCCTGATCATCTTGATAGCCCTCCACTGGACTCATTCAAGTATGTCAATGTCTTTCTTATACTGTAGGACAAAAATGGGACACAGTACTCCAGATGTGGTCCCACAAGTGAAAAATAGAGAAAAATAACTTCCCTCAACCCAGTGGCTGCAGTCTTCTTAATGCAGTACAGAGGTAGATGGCCTTCATTGCTGTAAGGGCTAATGAGATGACTGACACTCAATTTTTTATCTACCAGGACCCCCATCTCTTCTTCTGCAAAGTAGCTGCCTGACCTGTATTGTTGCATGTTGTTATTCCATCCTGGATACAGAATTTTGCATTTGTCCATTTTTCAGGCTCATTTTTCCAGCTTGTCAAGGTTCCTCTTATTAGCAACCTTGCTCTCCAGCATACCAGCAATGCCCCCTAATAAGGTATAGTCTGCTGATTTGCTGAGCATGTCCTCTATTCTATTATCCAGATCATTAATACAACCATTAAGCAGTGTTGGTCCCCATATAAATCGTTTAGGGATGCCACAGGCAAACAGTCAGCAGCTGAATTTTGTGTCACTGTTCACCATCCTTTAACCCCAATGATCCAGCAAGTTTTCCGCACACCTTATGATCCACTTATCTGATTCACATATCACTGTTGTTGCTACAAGAATACTATGGGAGACTGTGTCAAAGGCCTTGTTAGAGTCAAGTTATGCAGCATTCACTGCTTTGCCCTTATTCACACTGCCTGTCATCTCAGCTTTCTTGATTCTCCCGTGTGCCAATGTTCTCCATCTGTAAAACAGGATCTTTACCACTCCATCTTATCTGGCTGGATTAATCACAATTCATGGCAGGGACCATCTTCTGTTTTGTGTATGCGGATCTGTAAGTGACTCTTATAATGATGACCGCCAATCTGTGGTTGGGAGTTTGGGTGGTAGTGTGGTGGAAGTGTCACACAGTACTCCCTGGAACAGGCTGGATGTATAAGATGGCCCCGTGGGAGCCCTTTGTGCCCATGCAAGACAGGAATTTGAGGTGTAATACTGTTTAGAAGCAAATTTTGGTTTCCATTTGTCTCTCAGTCCTTCCTTGCCCACCTGTTTGGTGTCCTTCCCATACCTCTGCCGTACTTCCTAGGAATCCTCACATGCACTTACAGTTCATAGTACTTCTGCATTTCTCTCTCTCCATTCCTCTGCTCACAACTTCACCTCTGATTTATCCCAGGAAAAGCAGCAGCATTGCCATAAACACTTGCACAGTTGAGAGTATAGTGTTACCAAACAAGGCCAAGAAAAATCACTTTTGTAGGGTTACTGCTGAGTCCAGTCACAGCTCATTCTTGTCAGTACAGGGGAAATAGGTATGGGACTCTGCAATCTCCATTCTTCCTGTGTCATTTCTCTATATCTCTGCTCAGATGAGTCCCTAATTCAAGAATATATCTGAAAAATATTTGTAGTATTGCCTTTCCCCCCAGCTGCCTTCCTCATGAACAAGCTGATTGTAAATCATAGGTGCCATATTTCTGTAATTTCCTCTCTAACCTCCATTGGCCACAACAGCCCAACCAATATTAAAATGTACCTCCTCTTTGTAGGGCAACCAAATGTGACAATTGTAGGTATGGTTATTTTTTAATAGACTGAACACATAAAAGTTAAGGCTGTGATTTAAAATCAACAACAGGAATCCTTTTTCTGGAAGTACTGTCACATAAAAATGTGTTCCTCCAACCCTTCTTCTCTCACAAATACCCCAGAGATCTTCCCAAACACCTTAAGGAAAATCTTTACAGGGATGGCGATGACCTCTTCTGCTCTGTTTTCTCCCCAGTGATTCAGGGTCTGCTGAGCTATCCGTCACAGTACCTGACAGTATCACAGACTGGAGTGCCATGACTTTCTGCACCTCAGAGAGCCATGGGTTGGGAATCTCAGAGACTACCAGCCTGAGGAGCTTCAAGCCCTTCTTTGTGGAACCTACCTTGCCCTACTCCGTCTTCCAGGGAGAGTCATTTCCCCTAACAGTCAAAGTTTTCAGCTACCTGAAGCAATGCATGGTGGTGAGTGGCTCCCTCCAGGATGGGTGTTGGGCAAGGAGATGTATGGTAACAGTACTTTAGTGATTGAGGTCCAAACAAGGGGCTGCCTCCTCAGATATTAGGCAAAAGATACCAAAGAAGCTCTTCAGAAATCTCCACACACCAACATCTCCATCCAGGTTATCCCTCCCCATAATCTCACCTCTGTAGGATTGTGATGTCCATGGGCTGTTGGACAGATATTGCAACAGGGCCGTCATCAAACTCACCCTGGGCTTCTGGTCTTGACTGACATTTGGATCAAGGAGCTGAAAATAAAGACACAGCAGCAGCTCTGTAACCTGAATTCCCTTTTGTTTCACCTCTAGCTCCAGCTTAGTCTAATGGACTCCAGCGATTTTGAATTTGTGCATGCAAATGTCAGGTTCACCATTTGTCTGTGTCCCGATTCAGCAAAGGCATTTTTCTGGGATGTGAAAGCTACTAAACTAGGTAAGAGGACAAGGGAGGGGCAGGGTCTCAAGCAGGAATGGAAGACACAGGTGGTACCTCTGGAACTGGTCTGGAAGGGAGAGTGACCTATTATGCAAAATGCAAATGAGTGGCCTTAGGCTGAGCAAACTAAAATGTAGGCACGGATGTGCCACCTGGCCTCTTGATCTTTTGTTCTTTAGGGAAGGTGAATTTCACTGTCACTGCTGAGGTGATTGAGCAGGAAGATGTTTGCACGGAGAGTACAGCTGTTGTGCCAGAGTCTGGAGGGAAGGACACAGTAGTTAAACACCTGCTGGTGAAGGTCAGAGTCTGCTTCAGGTTCCCGGTGGGATCAGAACTGGGTCAGACTCAATACAGCCCAGTGGGGTGGGTCTGGGAAGGGAAAGTACACTTGTCAGTTGGCACGTATGTCAGTGAGTCTGGTCAAGGGGTGGTTCTAAAAAGTTGGGTAGGTATGTGAGCTGAGTACCACCAGTCTGGATATGCTTGGTAGGACAGAGACATCAGAATTGCTTGCTAGCAAGGCAGTGTAGTCAGAGGCCATGCAGCAGCTAAGACACCTGCTTCCCAGCAAAACTTCATCGGCAACACACAGATCCCTGCTGTCCGTGTGAGGCCCTTTGCAAAGCCCATGAGGATGGAAGTCTTGCAGGATGGTGGGGTGCTGCAGCTGATATCTCATTTTACTGCTCCCCCTTCTGCGCTGACTAGCCTTTTCCCCACCAGGCAGAGGGGCTGCTGGAGGAAAAGACCCACACCTCACTCCTGTGCCCTAAAGGTAGGTGCAGGTACCAGAGAGACAGGGACTATCTTGCCACTGGAGCAGTACATGTGTGTGAAGCAAGGAGACCAAACAGAAGCAGTGTGGTCTGTGAAAAAATCCAGGAGTGTCTGGAGTGGCATGTAGAGGGACAAGTCAGGGATTTTGGAGCTTTTATGGGGAGGTAAAGCCATTCAGTTCTACCCAAGCTCTTGGCAGCACCAAGACGCTGCCTAACCACATCACAGAATCACACATCAGTGGGTGGCCTGACCTTTGTGTCACCCTCTCTTTTGAATGTTGACTTCACTACAGATGAGGTGATTCCAGCCTTGTTTACAGCATCTCCTGGGGATGCCTGTGGGTCTGCTATCTCCCTCCTGCCTGTTGCTGTGCTGATGCTTTTGCCATTTGCAGGAACTTCAGCTTCAGAGACAATCACTTTCCCTTTGCCAGAGAACATGGTCCTTGGGTCAGAAAGAGCCCACATCTCTTTCTTAGGTGAGATTTAGGGGGGTCTTGGAATGTAAGATTTTTCCCTGCAGGAGTCTTCTTCTAGTGCCACTGTACCTTCTGTAGCAGAGTAACAAGAGGAAATGTGTACAGTGAGTTGTAATATTGGGTCCCCATCTCTTCCAGAGAGGCATCCAGACCTGGTCTCTCTTGTATAAGTGACACTAGGGTAGATGGACTTGTAATTTCACCCAGCAAGAGAAAGATAGACGAGTACCATATGACTGTTCTTATAGGGCTACTCCTTTGACCATATAGCTCTGCATGGCCACTGCTCTATAGACATTAAAGTCACCCTAGTGTGAACAGAGGTGAACTGAGCCCGCTTTTAGCAGGTTATCTGGAAAATCAGTGAGCACAGATTTTTTTTTTTTATATGCAAGAATATGTACAGCTCCCAGTGCTGTGGTTCTGTCTTACAGGTGACATTCTGGGGACAGCACTGGACAACATAGGTGAGCTCCTCCAGATGTCCAGTGGTTGTGGTGAGCAGAACATGGTTCATTTTGCTCCCAATGTCTTTATCACACGATACCTTGAAGAGACAGGACAACTGACTCCAGAAATCAAACAGAAGGCAATTGGCTATCTGGAAAATGGTGAGTGGATTTCTGCTCATGCTGAGTTATAAAGCTGGTGTTGTTCACTACACTAGGTTGTATGGTGGGGGTCTCAGGAGAGGCTTGATGCTGAACAGGATTTGTGCAGTATCACTTGTGTGATATCATGGGAATTACAGTGGTGTAAATCAGGCTGCTGTGTCTCAGCTAAACAAAAGGTTCAAGACACCTCTTTAAAAGCCCTTTGCAGAGTTCCTCAGAGACAAAGCTTTCTATAATGATCTGCAGAATTATTGACAGGACAGGTTGTCACCTTGAGAACATGACAGATACAGAACATCTTCACTACTTCCATTCTCTTCTTGCAGGATACCAACGGCAACTCCTATATAAACACACAGATGGCTCATATAGTGCCTTTGGGGAAGGAAGTGAGCCAGGGAACACATGGTAAGCAAAGATGTCTAGACACAGTTGAGGAACAACAGCCTGACCTGGTCAGGCTCAAGCTGCCCTGGATTTTGGCCCGGGGAACCTAAGGGTGTCTGGAGGTGTGCAGGTATTTCAAACAGAAACCACATCTGAGACTTTTTGGAAGAGAACCATGAGACAGTTAACTGACTTGAGGTACCCCCGTTTGACTGTTTGTGGCTGGACACCCCAACCAAGCCTGCTTTTGAAAACTTGTCTGCAAAGCCTTCTTCTTCCCAGGTTTTCCAGAGTGCTTTGTTCCCAGAGGGGATTTGGGAAAGGGGCTGAGTGAGCACCCTTTATGCTTACCAGATATCAGCCCTCATGGGTTTAAATTACAGATATGCACCATGTTGGAATTGGTAGAGAAGCACTGAACTGTCAGTGAATTTTCTATCTCAAACAACCTCTTTCTGCAAATGGATGAATCTGAGCTTGAGCTTCAATAGCATCTATCTCGTGTACATTGCTTCCAGTTCTCCACCTGCTCAGAGGCTCTGACCTGCTAGTATTTCTCCAGGGATGAGATAACAGAAGACACAGAGACTTTTTTCTTCTTCTGGAAATGGGTACCAGTGACCAGTTCATTCTGATTTTCTTTTCCCTTCCTTTGTTCTAGGTTGACTGCCCTTGTCCTCAAGACCTTCAGCCAAGCCCAGGACTTCATCCACATAGATGAGCAGAACATAAAGGATGCTGCCAGTGCCCTGCTGAAAAGTCAGACTCCATCTGGCTGCTTCAAGAGCGTGGGGAAGCTCTTCAACAATGGCCTGATGGTATGACATACCCTGGCATTTCAGTGGGTACCTCAGGGCTGCTTCACTTTCTGGCCTAATTTGAGTGCCAAAAACAAATGACCCTACTGCAGGAGGGAGGCTCTAATGTGCTCAAGGTCACCCTTGGGTGACAATCAGGGTTATGCTTAGTCATGGTGGCACTTTTTAAAGTTGTAAATGATGAAGGTTTGCATTTCATGATACCCATGTGGAAACTGTATCAGTGCCCTGTCCCAGGCCCGTGTCAAAGTTAAATACACGCCTCAAAAAAAAAAAAAAAAAAAAAGGTTTTCAAGCTTTTTGTTATTCCCTTGGTAAACAGTTTCCCATTGCTGAGCTGCTGTTTCATCCTTCAGTCCAAGTTTCCCCCTGTACAGAGTCAGAAATGGAACGAATGGTTATTGATGGCAGCCACTCATGTGAGATTCACCTTGCCAGGGATGTGCTCTATAGAGTCAGAAATACAACACTTGTACATGTGCAGACACGCACAGAGTACCATCAAAGCAGAGCCCACAGCAGTTCAGTGGACAGGACCTCAAATAATTACTCGTCCAAGTGAAGAGAATGGTACCTTTCATTTCCCCTTGCAAAAGCTACCTTTTCTTTTTGTCCACACCCTTGCCACTTGTCCTGGACCTCAGTTGAGATGCCATCTTGCAGCTGGCTTGTGGGAATATCACTTCCCCCTGGCACGGAAATCTGGTACTGCAAATCCTTTGCAGGGAAAGGAAAAGGGAAAGGGGAATGTGTTCTGTCTTCAGCAGAGGGGAATCAGCTACACAGAGGATCTTGAGGTGCTGCGGTTGAGAAGTGGGACCTGCAAGAATGGATACCAGCCCTGGCACTTCTTTAGCGGAGGAATGGGACCAGCACTGTTGTCTCTGCTGGCTTGGAGTTCACTCGGGGAGCAGAATGCAATGGAAAACTTCTCCCTCTGTCTTCTCACGGCAGCTCTCCTCTTCTCTGTTTTATGGTGGCTACAGGGTGCAGTAGAGGAAGGACTGGGTCTGAGCTCTGCAATCATCACAGCTCTCATACACTCTGGGATGCCACGCTCTGTGAGTATCAGCAGAAGGAACGTGTTGTATATGCTGCCTCTCTGCAGACAGTACGCTGGCACTCTGCCTTTGTTCACACAGGAGTGCATTACCTGTTTTCTCCCTGTGTGTCCTGTCCCTATTTCCACCCTCCCCTGCCCACATCAAGGCTGCATTCCCTCCCCATATACCCTGCTAGCAATTGGTGTGATTTCATTTGCATCCTAGGACCCAGCAGTGCAGAAAGCTCTGAAATGTATAACGGACCTGGTCAATGAAGATACTGGCAGTTCCAACCTCTACAGCCTGGCACTAGCTGCAAATGCCTTTGCAGTAGCAGGTGACAAGGCAATGAAGCAGAAAATCCTCAAAAGATTGGATAAGGCAGCCATAAGATCAGGTACCAGAGACTACAGTGCAGGAGAAAGGGGTATTGGCAAGATTGTGTGAAGAACCCAGGGTTGAATGACCAAGGGAATGTGGAGCAGGAGGAGGGGGCACTGGCAGAGCTCTGGGGAGAGCCTCTGTTTGCCAAGCTGCAACAGGCTGTACCCATACTGTGAGACAGACTTGCTCTGTGGATCTGTGGATGATATCACAGTCCTGATCTCCCAGTCATCCAAACAAGGGGAGCTTCATGGATATTGTAGAGCTCCTTCCCAGCCTGTAGGCCTGTTTTTATTAGCAAAAGCTGGTTGTGGGGGCCAAATAGGAAGATATGTACCCATATCTTGTCCCAATGCACATCTTCACTCAGTGCCTAGGCACAGGGACTGAGAACTCCAAGGTCATTAGATACAGCTACACACTCCATAAGTCTTCCTACTCCACCTCTAGATGCCCAAATATTCTGGAGTCAACAGTCCAAACAGGAAGAAGACTCCCTACACTGGTATCGGGCTCCATCTGTTGATGTGGAATTGACATCTAGTATCCTCATGGCTCACATTTCAAAGTCAAGTTTGTCTTCAGATGAAATCAGAAAGGCATCCCAGATTGTGTCATGGCTCACCAAGCAGCAAAACCCTTATGGAGGCTTTGCATCAACCCAGGTAATTCCCTGGGGCCATTGGCAGCACAGAACCTCCTGTCAGCTGTGGCCTATAAAAAAAACAAACAAACAACAACAAAAAAAAACAGTATGGACTTATGAGCTCCTGGGTGTTGGTGAGGGGTGAATATTTGTATTCCTCTGAACTAATCCTGTGCTAAAAGTCCAACGGGAAATCTCAACCAGGGAAGGAAAATCTAAGGACTGGGCATGCACAGGAAGCAAGGATTCTATTTTGCCCAGTGTGTGTCTCTTCCATCAGGACACAGTGGTTGCCTTGGAAGCCCTAGCCCTGTATGCAACCAAGACCTTCAGCAAGGATGGCCCTGATCTTCAGGCTTCTCTCTCCTCTGAGAGCTTCAGTAAAAACATCCAAGTAGACAATACCAATCGTCTCTTGCTGCAGACAGTGGAGCTGCCAGCCATTTCCAGAGATTATACTGTGCACGTACAGGGCCATGGGTGCCTTTTCCTGCAGGTAAATCCAGTCCAGGGACAAAAGGTCTGTCTGGGGAAAAAAACTTGAAAGCTGGGGACCTCTCACCTTACTGTTAAGCCAAGACTGAAAACAGACTGTTGCAGTGATTTGCAAGAATGTGGAGCTTCAGGGCTGGTAGGAGTAGCTGGGATCCAACAGGGAGGGAACAGCAGTTCCCCAGATGAAGTCGAGATCATCGCCACCTAGTCAGAGCTGTATTTCTTCTCCAAGGAGTCCAGTGACTACCACCAGGAGCAATGCAGTAGCATCACCTCTGCTTCTGCCACATTGTTTTAGTGCAAGACAGCAGATGGCAGCCGAACACTAGACAAGGATACACACCAGCAAAAAAAAATTGCTATCTTCTGCCAACAAGCTTCTTCCTGTCCTGACAGGCAATTCTGCGGTACCACATCCCTCCGCTGAGGAATGACCTCACCTTTGCTGTGTCTGTGCAGACTGAGTGCACAGCTCCCAACGCCACCCAGTTTCCTGTCACTGTTCATGCTCGGTAGGAGACACTTGGTTGCCCCTTTCCTCTCCTGTGCTACGAGGCTTCTGGCATTACACCAGTCTCTTGTTAGCCAGAATTCCCCATCATTCATGAGGTCCAAGTGCCAAGATTTCCCTGTTCTTTTAACTATGCTCTCCTCAGCTGGGTGGAAGGTACAAGGATATGGAGGGATGAGTTGGGCAATAGTCCTATCTCATCATCAAGCCAGTCATCACAAATTCTCCCAAGCTCTGTGGGTCTTAACCCCTTCCAGGATTAGGTCTCAAAACACTAGTATTGTGAAGGTCCTGTGGGACTGACTGCTGACAATTATGCCTAAGTCTTCTGCCTCCTGGTTAGCTGTCACATCACCCTCCTCTGCTTTAGTTTTGCCTGATCTGGGACAGAACTACCAACAGAGCAGGAGGAGCATGTGATGTTCCCTGCCCTGCCTAGAGAAGGAAACTCCAGAAGCCTTCCAAGGAATTTATTCTCCTAGGCTCAGCATAATTAAAAGAGGAATCAGGGGAAGCACAAAGATTTATCATAGTTCAGGAGCAGGTATGCTTACAGGAGGAACACTGGAAGGAAAGGTAGATTCCTCCACCTGAGTTCCAAAAGTGGGCTGGAGTATCTGTGGAGATCATGGCTCAGAAAGTAACATTAGTGCTGTCCCCTGGGTTCCTGCTGCAGCTACACAGGGAACCGTGTGTCCACCAACATGGTCCTGATCCAAGTGGAACTGCTGTCTGGATACAGCCCCGTGGCAGATTCACTGGAAAAGGTGAGACCACAAGTTTGTGTCCAGCTGGGATGGGAATGGTAGCAGATGTCCATCATGTAGGATTGTAAGCAGAACTGTGATCATTCCTGTGGGCAGAGAAACGCGGTTCTTTTCTTTCTAAGAAATCTTTATGCCCAAAGTCTCTTCCAGGCCACACAGAGGTCTTCACCTTGCCTTTTCTCATCCCAAGCACTTCCTTGGCCATGTGAACATTTTGCCCATGCAAAGGTCAAATATCCCTGAATATTTCTGCTTCCTGCTAGAGTCTTTCTGACTTTTTTTTTCGTTTCTTTTTTTTTTTTTTTCCTATTTTCAGCTAAAGAAAACACCCTTAGTGAAGAAAGTTGAAAGTGAAGCTGATCGAGTCATTCTCTATCTGGAGGAAGTGAGTGGAATTTAGATTAATGTCATCATTAAGAGTACTGTGGACTGGCAGATAGCTTTTAGCTTACTCATGTATTTTGGTTCCCTTAATAGTTTAAGTATTGAGAGCTGTCGCTTCTGCATACCAGACACATTTGCTGACCTGGAGAAGTATGTTGTGTCAGCCTGCAGTATTTCAGCTTTAGAACTGTATACAGGGCCACTTAAGTGAAATGAAGTTAACTCTGATGGTAAAACTACATCTGTTGGCACTGTTCAGAGATTGTTGAAAGTCCATATACAGTGTCTGATCAGGACTGGAGTGGTAGGAGGATCCATCCAGTAAATTCAAGCCAGCCTGAATTCTTAGAAAGCCCTTAAGTGGCCTGAACGTAGTAGGGTGCATCCAAGATTGCACATGGAGTTTGCCAGGATCACTCAAAATTAAACCAGATGGTTGTGTGAGCTGCAGTGCTCACTCCACAGCCTCATTAGTCAACAGATTAACAACCACTCCAGGCTTTCTCTAGCTGCGTGCATACCTAAACAGCACCAGAAACAAGAGCTGGCATGAATTTAAAATCTTCTGAATTTCCAAGGAGCACTTGTACTGTTCTGTGATTCTTTATCCTCAGTTGTCAATCAGCTGAGCTAAGTTAGCCTCATAGAAAGCTGATTATTATCATGTGGATGCTTTAGACTTGCAGAGGGGCTGCTTTTGTTACATCTACAGCACAGAACAGAAAGACAGCGCAGAGAAAGATTTCAGCTCAGGCTGCCTGGCAGCACAAGATGGAACCGACCACACAGCAGCTTATGTAACTACCACCATCCAGCAGATGTTCATCCACAGTTTGGACGTGTCTGCTTCATGGTGGGTGTTGTGTGAGACTACAGAATAAGAGCTGATGCAATAGGACTGCATATAAGCAATTAGCTACTGAGGCAAAATGCATGAAGGAGCCCAAAGAAGAGCTGGATGGGAATGTGGGATTGGTTGGGAACACTAACAGTATATTTATATACCTAATGCACATTTACTGTGTGGATTTGATGTCTTTCATGAATTGAGTTAATTTTGGTGTCCCGAAATGGGAGATGGCCACAGAATGTGAAGTAAAAGGTATTTCTGAAGTGGACTAGAAGGCAGAACAGATCTGCTACACTGGTGATGTCTCCACAGGAGCCTGGGTGAGAGCAGGTGGAAGGGATTGTCTTACAGGACTTTGGTTCTGGCTATAATCTTTGCATCTCTTGGTCTTAGCTGACTCGACAGCCTCAGGTCTACACTTTGCTGGTGCAGCAGGACATGCAAGTGAAGGACCGTAAGCCAGCTAATATCAAGGTCTATGATTACTATATGCCAGGTGAGCTCAGATGCTGTACTGCAGAAATCACACAAAAGTCCCACTGAAAGGAACTTTCTGAAGTTGCCTTTCTTAAGTTAGACTTTCAAGTCTAAGATAATACCATCCCTAACATGTTTATCTAACTGTCCCTTAGAAACTCTCTAGTGATGGATTTACCCTCTTGGGCTTCAAAATGGTGGATTTTTCTTTCTCTGGCCTCAGAACTTGCAAGCTTGAATTGGCATGTGGCTCAACTTAAAGTCTAACTATTCCAACAAGAGACAAGCAAGAAGCTCAGAGCCATGGTTTTGCACACTCATTTTGTGGGAGGAAACAAAGGAAAGGGACTGTAGTGAGGGGATGGCTTAGAAGAATGACAGTAATAATTTGTCCTCCATTCCCTGAGTTCCTTAGTGGGAGAGTTCCTTAGCTGGAAGTGTGTCTAGGATTGTTATTACTTCAGGAAGTGAGGAATCCATAACTATAACAGAACTGTTTGGAACTTATGGTTTCAACAGATCACAAGCCCCATAACTTGGGTGAATCCAGGCTAGCTGCAGCACAGAATCTTTGCAACATACAAGTGGTTTCATGTGTCACAGCAGAAGGGAGTCCATGGCCTGTAAGCTAAGGAAACACCTCTTCTAGAAACAGAGGCACAATGCTGGGTAGCTTTAGTGAGTTTTTGGAAAGTGTATCTCACTGGCACTTTTTCTCTCCTCTTTCAGAAGAAACAACGGTGATCAGCTACAATGCTCCCTGCACATGAGGTGAGAGCCTGACACCTGTTTTGTCAGGCATGGTCCTGATGAGTATGGAGAGGGAGGGAGATGCAGGGAAATGCTCTTCATCAAGAAACTTTCCACACCACAGGTTGAGGGTAGGAAACAATTAGCAGGGTTAAGGGTGAATTCCTGTATTTCAGTGGTTAAACTGAGGAAAGGGAGAATTGAACTTGAAGTGGAAAGTTTGAGGTGCCCAGTTCATGATAGAGTTGAGGGCACGTTGCAGAAAACAAGGGCTGACTGTCCTGAGTCCTACAACCTGTCCTGGCATTATGTATTGAGTATACTTTCCTCAGCCCAGCACAGTTCCTGTTCCTGTCGTTTTTCCCACAATTCTGCAACCCTCCAGCCCTGTACATGCAACATGCTGTGTTCAGCTTTACTGCAGGGCCTGACTTCTTTTCAGTGCCAAGCCTTTTGCAGCCTCAGACTGGCTTCTGAGCCATGCCAAGGAACAGACACCTGCCTCGTCCTGTTTCCAGGCTGGGCAAAGGCAACGCTTGAACTTTGAGTGTCTGGTCCTGTTCTAAACTTTGCTGCATCCCCATGCTTCCTTGTCTGCAGTCCACAAGATGGAGAAAAACATCTGCTTCATGAGTCACCTGTGGGAGACACACAGCCCTGCACTGGGATGCCTGCCACAAGCCCCACACTCTTGGTGAAGATTCTGCTGAAGGCTTTGTACAAGTAGCTGAGACGTGCTTGTAGGACAGTCAGAGAGAGCCCTGTCCTTGATGGCTTGGCAGTCCCGTTTGGTCAGAAGGCACAAAAAAACACCCTGAGTTCCCAGTGGTTAGTTTTAATTCTTCAGGAACACAGACTTTTTGTCCTTTGTTGTCTCCACAGGAACAGGGACAGACATTCTCTGCAGTCTCTGTGCATCAGTCCTTTGTCACCCCTGCTAACAACCACCACATGGAGAAGAGAAGCAAACAAAAAATACTTGAAATTAACTCCTGAACAGTTAGTTTCTTAAAGGCTAGGACTATGCCCGGTGACTTATTAAAAGTCAGGAGACTAGAACTGTCTGTTTACTGTTTTTCTCCCAAATGAGGAAAATAATGTTTAGGAGTACCTGGGCAAAATAACTGCTTCACCTCTGTTCTGTGCATGCATATACAAGTGCTAAACTCTGCCCTGCCAGTAGCAGACTTGCACAGGAGAAGATAAAACACACACCAAGGCAGAGTTTGTACTTGGTGGTGGTGAGCAACACACAAGCTTCGGTTGAAGGCAAGGGAGGACTGGGATATGTTCAACACTTCCTCTGGCCAACAGTTGCAAGGATCTACTGCTGAGAGGAGTTGAGGGGCTACAGTCTTAATCACACTACATTACTATCTGGAGACTGCTTCAAAGCAGGGCTGATAGCACAGGAGCTTGCAGGAAGGACACAGGAGATGTGGCTGTCACAGCATGTACAGTTGCATCTTGTACCCCAAAGCTGCCTGGGTCCTACTGCAGAAAGTGCTGGAAGAAACCATGGGAAACATGAAGAGAGAGCAATGGAGGAGATAGAAGGTTTGTACACTGTCAGTGACAGAAATGGTATCCTCAAGGGCTAACCCTGCAGTTCATCAGCAACTGGCACAATGACAGCAAGGTCGGGGTGATGCTTAATTCTTCCCAAGAATGTACCAGATATGTGACACTCCCCCCTTCCAGCCCAGCCCAGTACAGGCACAACTGCTGGACTGTTGTGATCCCCAAGTCCCTCCACTCAGGCACAAGACCACATAGGCTCAACTTTAATGTAGGCAGTGTGCCAGCTGGGGCATCTCCTTCCATTTGGTCCCCAACCTGAAACATTGGGCAAAGGCAGGAGTCATAGTGTAGCAATTTCTCTCTTTACCACAAATCTGGGACCACCTCCTCCCCTTTCTGAGGAACCATGTGCAATTGTGGGGAACAGAAGGTAAGGCAAACAAGAAGGACATGATTCAGCACATTCATGGCTATCACCAGGCTGTGGAAGGGGTGTTGTGTGGGCTAGTAGTGGTCGTGGCTCTCTAGGAAGATCCCCAGGCTCTGTCTAGGCAGATCCCATGGTGCTCTGTCTGTGGGATTATGTCAGGATGAAGCATGTGCCATGTCAAGATTCTGCTTTATCCTTACAGAATAGACAGCCTCAGACCTGTCCTCACCTCGGTCTGCTACTAACAAGCCATCCCCTCTCTAACAGCTGGTTATGTCACCCCACAAGACAAAATATTACATCTTCCCAGCTTCCGCTTGCTCCTTTGGCTCCCTGAATCCCCCTTTCCTACCCTGCAATTAATGTAGCAGGGGCTGGGAAGGGAATGGAGCAGGGTCTGGTCTGAAGCTCCTTGTTAGCACAAGCCACTATAGCTCTGTATTCTCACTCCACGTGATGCAATCACCATGCTCAGTTTTTCCTTCCTCACTCCCCTTTTAAGACTCTATCTCCACTGTCCACAAGAGCCTTTCAGCTGCCTCCCTGGCCGCAAAAGAGCCCTCAGCCTAGCTCTACACACTCAGCCACAAGTAACTGACTGTTCCTCATTCTTGCTGGATACATACTCCCCACCGACTACCATCCTCCATCCCACCTCAGATTGCTTACATGCTCCCCAGACACTCCCTCTCTCCCACCCAAGACCCATCATTTCTTGATGCCAGTGTTTGTATCACACAGGGACTTACTGCCTACCTCAACTACAGGCAGCACTGTAGTCAGCCAAGGCTTGCTCTTCTGCAAAAGGAGATGAGGAAGATGATTACACATACATGCATGTGCACAAGGAAGAATGCACAATGACTTTTCCCAGTCACAGAGAACTAGGAATCCAGCTCCCAACCTCAGAGTAAGAGGGGAATCAGCAGCCCACCTGGCTGGTAGTAATCGTAGACTTTGATGGTGGCTGGTTGCAGGTTCTTCATCTCAACTATTTGTTCCAGTTGCAGAATGAAAGTCTGAGACTCATCATTGAGCTTGTGGAGGTTGAAAGAAATTAGAAAGAAGACATTGCATCTTTGTCTTTCCTAGCTTGAATGTTTTCCTGTATATAATCTCTCTGATTAGAGATTCTGGATTTTAGAAATGGAGTATGAGAGGAATAGCAAATACTAACCCTACAACAATGAAATTAGGCAAGCTTCCTCCGCCCACTGTTCTACCAGTGTTCTTTCCCCATGGCTAGTCCAGCCTTGGGTTTCCTACACAGTTCCTTGTCCTCTGGCCTCTTGCTCTCACTATGTCAAACCTAACGCTGTCATTCCCATTTACCTTGTCCAGATAAATGTAGACCACGTCAGCTTTCACTTCTATTTTCTTAATGATGTTTTTGCGCTCCAGCTGGGACAGGAAACAACAGCACAAGTAAATTTGTGAGCACTTCCCTTAGGGATACTTGACCTGAGGGACCCACTGTTGCACAGTGTGGAACTGGACTCTTTGTGGATCTGTCTTTTGCATGTACAAGGGTTTTATTGGCTCCATCTTCAGTAGTCCCTCCTGGAGCATTCCTTGCAAGCCTCATCTCAGGGATGAACTATGCTGTCCCTGCTCAGTTAAGAAGAATCTCCCACTTAGGGGGAAAAGGCAGTGGATAGTACATAAGACTGACGCACTGGTCAGCAAACAGGCACCAGTAAAGGCTGTTGCTATCTTATCTCACTGACTGCTAGAATGCTCTTAAATACCTGTCTGGGGGTTGTGCAAATAATTTAGCTTTTCAGTGTCATGGCTGAATTGGAAAGAAAAAAAAAAAAAAAAAAAAGCCATGGCTTGAACTAAAGTCTCTCTAAGAAACTTTTTCTTAGAACTTCTGGCAAACAAATCCTGGCATTTAGCACACCCAACAGCATATAATTCTTGTCCAGAACAGTGTAAGTGGGAGAAGCTGAACCACCCCTGAACTTCCATAGCTTACCCTTGCAGGACCTTGTATGGAAATGAGAGCTTTTGGTTCTATTTCAATAGTGAAGGGTCTCTGCTAATGTAGTTATCTCATGGCCTGAAATGAATAGTTCCCAACAGCAGCAAACACATGGGACCCATTTACCAGAGCCACCCTTTTTCTGATTCCAAACTCCTTACCAACATCTTGGATCCTGGAGCCAGGACGAATCCAGACAACAAGGAGACCTCTATGATCACCATGTTGGATGTCACTCTGCTGCCAATGTAGCTGAAGAAGATCAAACAGTCAGAGGGTCTGACTGAGAGAATAGAGTCCTCCCAGCTCCCCCTTCCCTCCACCACCATATCTTGTATGCAGGACTGTGAGCCAGGGAGCCCATATGGGACTGGGGCCAAGGTGGCCATTTCTCCATCTCACAGGAGCTGAGATGGAGGTAGTCAGCACCTTCCCTTTCTACCCCTTCCACCTGCCAAATTCACCCTCTGTCCTGCCTCTGCCCAGTCCCTCCATTGCAGCCCTGAGGCTTTTCCAGCTGTAGTCCCCAAGCATAGCATGTCTTGATGGAGGAGGAAACAGTCCTCAAGGTTACCTGGCAAGGATGCGGACAGTGAGGATACGCATATTGGCCTGGCTACAGTTGGCCAGGTCTGTGTTGACATGCAGAGAGAAGGTTGCAGTGGTCCGTGGGGGAGACTCGTGGTACCTCAGCACTGTCTGCAGGTTAAGTGTCAGGAGGGGAAAAGACAGACCGAGCATGATTTCGTGTAGGGAGAAAAGGCAGAATTCTCCACCTCTCATCTCTCCCACACTCACTCCAACACCTTACCTGAGCAAAGACACAGCTGCTGCCATGGACCTGCACCAAGAACTGCCCTGGGATCTCTGTCAGTGCTGCCTGCTGCACCAGGAGCCGTTTCTGGCGGGTGACTTGGAATGTCTTCACAAAGCCCCTCTGGGACTTCACCCTCACAAGCGCTTGGCCTGATGTGCTGAACATCCTTGCTGCATATTTTGCTAAGGCTTGCAGGGCAACAACTGTGTCCTAGAGAGGGAAAGACAATCACCTCTCTGAAAGCATCATCTCTAGTGAGGCCAACTTGGAACAGGAAGACCTCGAGAAGACTTGCCCTACCAACCTCATGTGGAAAAGTATATGAATCCACATGGAGTTACTTGTTACCTGGGTGGAGGCAAAGCCCCCGTAGGCATTTTGCTGCTGGGTCAGCCATGCCACAATACCAGCTGCAGTTGTCATGTCACCTGCATGCACCCGTGGCTTGGAAAGGTATGCGAGGAGCACATAGGCTGTTAATTCTATGTCCACTGACTGAGTACCAGGCCAGAAGACTGTGGAAGCCGGGGAGCTTGGTTTGGGGCTCCAGTGTATTTGTCCTCCTGCAGAAAGAAAAGGAGCATGCAGGCTATTTGGATAGAATCAAACAGAGGGTTCTAGAAACAGGAAGCAAACAGTAGAGTGCTTTCTGAGCTCCCTCTGCTCCTTCGCTGTCAGGCCAGGATTGTTTTGTTCAGTTGATTCTCCAGGGCTTCATCCAGTCCTAGCTCACAGGTTGCTACCTCCTCCCTCAAGAGGATCTTGAAATCCTCCAGGCTGAGGAAAATCTTACTGATAAGTTACCGTCATAGCTTGCTAAATAACGTATTGCATTTAACATGATGCAGTTACTGCACAAATACAAGAATAGCAGGTGCAGTTTTTTCCCTCAGCAAGCCTCTTGCATAGGTTAACATATTCCATGTTTATCAACTCTAGCTAGGCAATATACATGGTTACATTGCTCCAGAAGGTGAGCAAGAGGCATTACTCCAACAAGCAGTCAGCACCTGATTTGATGGCCTGTTCCTCCAACTTGTACAGCAGCTCCTGGGTTGTCTCATAGTCTCCGGCCAGGGCAAAAGCATAGGCCAGCACAGCTTCTGTGTAGATGTTGGTGACGTTGTGAACTGCCTGCTGCAGGCAGCGGAGGGTAGTCTGCATCATCTTGCCCTGCATTGGTCGAAGAGATATATGTCAAACTCTGACAGGGGCAAACCAGGGGTCAGGCTCTCTCTGGGAGCCAGACTATGTCTTGCAGGTGTAGCTCCAGAGAAACCCACTAAATTACCACTCTCTCTTGAGAAAACAGGCAGTGTAGCCCCAGTGTACACTGGAAGCAATAGCCACCAAACACTATTGCTCCACGCTGGTGTTACAGCACTGTCTCTTGTGAGCAATTACTTCAGTTTCACCAAATATTGGCTCCCTCTTAGCAGCGCTTGACCTGTTCCTGGTCTGGAGAATGTCAGTATTATGAGCTTTTTCCCCATAGCAGGGTGCAGGCATGGGATAGTAAAGGAGAGCAGGAGATAGCAGGACTAAGCTCACCTTCAGCGGCTGACCCAGCTCTAGCAGTGCTGCAGTGACATATGCCCCCAAGGAGGTTTCATCATCCATGCTGCCCTGTGAAGGGAACCCATTGCCAGAGGTCACACATAAGGGATGACCTGTGAGGAATCATCAGTCACCAGAGATCCTCTGCAGGTGAGGGACTCCATCTTGGCAGAGGCACACCACCACACAAGGAGCCTATCATAAGCATGGTCTCCACGGCTCTGTGTCCTCCCAGACCATCCCAGGATCTGAAGCACCTTTCACTCTCTATGTAGTGTTTCAAGGGCTCAGGCAATGACTTCCCAGGAGAGGCATTCCTTATGGTTTCTTTCCCCCATACCCTGTTCTCTTTAAGTCTGGTTGCATGAGTTGCAGGAGTGACTTTCCAGGATCGGTTGTGATCCCACAATCCTTTGCTGCCACAACACCTGTCCAGCCATTCCCCAGCTGTGCTGCCTGACTTGTCTCTCACTTACCTTTAGAGAGGAATGAAAGAGACTCCCTTTGGTGGCAAAGCAGCCACTGGGGAGCTGGTTTTTCTCTAGCCAGCGTAGGGCATCCTGGATGTTCTTGTCATCTACATAGATGTATTTCTTGGCTTGGCCAAAACTCTTGACTACAAAAGCTGTCAGCCTGGGAGGATGATGAGTTGTGAGAGAAATAGAGACACAAAAAGACAAAAAGAAAGTCAAATGCCTCCTGGTGCTTGTCTCTGAAATTAACACTGACATACCGGGGTGCTTAAAAAGAGTCTCCTTCATACAGAAAGGCAAGTTAAAAGTGGAAATGGTCTCCAGGACCCAAGAAGCTCCCCTCCTTCAGCCTGGGTCCACACAGTTATGTACCACTGCTTTATCCAGTCATTTCACAAGTGAAAAACTTCTATCCCTTCTACTTTTCCCTTTTGCATCTCATGTCCCTTGAATACCTAGAGACAATCTTGAATACCTCATTTCCTTCATTTCTTCATTTCTCCCAGCCCAGCCATCACAGTGCCAATGCAGTTCATTCAAACTCTCCCAGGCAACTCCCTCCCTGGGAAAATTATTTTTCATTGCCCTTCCCTGATCTTCCTCCAGTCTGAATGTACCCTTTTGACTTGATGGGGCACCACGGACAGAACCCAGTGCTCTGTTTGGGGCAACAGCAGGACCACAGAGAGAAAAGGGGATCTCCTGCCCCCTGGTACCACATCTTTGTGTTCCACTTTCCCAGAAACTCTGCTGCCCTGCCTCATACCTTTTTCAAGTGTCTCAAGTCCCTCAATCTGTATCCCGGCCAGACAGCTCCTGGAGGCTCCATCCCAAACAAGGAACACGCATCCTATCAGCTGTTCTCAGACATATTAGCTGCTCTGGCCCAGACAGGACAAATTAGGAGCAAGGGATGTTCCCAGTGCTTACCAAGTGTTCCCTTCCCCATCCTGCTGCCCAAAGACACTGTAGGACCCATCTCTATGCCTATAAAGAAGCTGCGCCTGGTACCCTGGGGAGATGGGAATATTGATTAATATAGCACAGTAATACAGAAAGGCCATCACTGTCAGAGTGACTGCAAGGGAGAGAGCTATTGGCAGACTGGACACAGGGGAAAGCAGAGTAGCAAGGTGGATCTGTTGTACTTGCCATTGCGCAGGAATCCTGTTGCCCTCTCCTTGATCTCAGGGGTCAGCTGCCTTGTGTTCTCCAGGTACTGGAGCACATAGACAATGGGGGCAAACAGCACCATGTTCTGCTCCCCACAGCCATGAGGCATATGCACCAGGCGGTCCAGGTTCTGTAGTGCCATCCCCATGAGGTCACCTATGCAACAGTGTAAGAAACAAAGCAAGTTTAAGTATGATTTGAGGTGCTTCTCAGCCAGGCATGGGATAATAGTGCATTATCTCAGCAAAGGAGAAAAATACTGGAGAGAAGAGAAAAGGGAAAGAAACAACCGAGTGCAAGATGGAGGCGGGTGCCTATTCTGCATCTCCCTAGTCTGGGGGATGCGATACAGGATGACCACACTATGGAGTCCCTGAGGAACTTTTTCAGTATGAAGGACTCCAACCATAGCAAGTGCTACTTGTAAAAGGCTATGAGCAGGGCTACAGTTGCTCAGGCTGTGTTGTACAAACAGACAAATAGAGAAGCACTTAGGGAAAGATTGAGATGCCTCAGGTGTTTAGCCAGGCCTGTTCTACCTGGTCATATGTCAAGCATCAAAATATCAGTAAGCCAGCAATGGTGCTAGTCACATGGCATGAAGATGTCCATGTGCCCTTCAACCAGCCAGAAAACCCTTGTATTCTGTTCCCTTCTTTGGGAAATTATGCCAGGCCTGGCTTCATACCAGTTCTGGTATGTGGGCAAAGGAGCCCAGCGCAAAGAAGCATATTGAATGGTAGGTATGTCTGGTCCCAATAACCTCTCCAAAGAATTCTTTTGCAACTTCATAATGCTGAGAAGGATTTCTTCTCTCCAGCAGCTTTTATTGTAGCATTGAAACTTAACAGGGGATAAGATGGTTATGAATGTTGCTGGTTGTATCCACACAGAACTAGCCAAGCTCTCAAAGTCCCAGATGAAATCTGGCCTCAAGGCTCTGGTCCAAAATCCTAGCCAGAAAAATGAGGATTATTCTCCTCTGCAGATTAGTTTTCCCATGAAAATCTAAGTGCTAATAAATAAATAAATAAATAAATAAAAATTGAAAGCCTGGTGTTGGCACACCTTGCAGAGCATTGAAACTTATTGGCCTCTCTTTTGAGCAGTGTCATTTCAAATGAATCCCCTGACATCATTACCAAGTTAAGCCTTGCTCATCTGTAACAGCGGTCAGTGTGCTCACAATAGAAATGACTTACCTGAGATGGAAATTGAAGCCCTGGCAGATCCCTTTACTACATTCTCAGGGAGGTGAAGGGTCACAGAGTCTTCAGCCATGTTTCCTGATAACAACAGGGTAAAGGTGCAGCATGAAAAATCAAACCAAAAGTACCAACCAGAGGGAAAAATTGGAACAGATAAATGGGACAGTCCACATCCTGCTCGTATAGAGTGCTTTCTATAGTTTGTCCCAGTCACCACACCAAGCTCCATTGCTTGGAAACTTTTCAGATTAGAAGTGACTTGAGAGCTGCTGGCAAGGGTGAGGTCTCATCAAGCTTCACAACTCAATTCTCCATGCTTCACATGTTCTACAAGGATCACAATTGGTCATCACTTGGCAGGGGGACATCCTGGAAAGACCTGTAGCGCTGCAGGGAAAGGGTGGAAGGGCAGGAGCCTCCCTCTGTCAAGTGACTATCACACTCCAGGAACACCGAGGCGCTATATTGAGGGAAGGAGGCTACAGAGCACAATTTTGCCACCTGAGCTGAGTGGCAAATTCAACAGGGCAGCAAGTGTGGAAGTAATATTTACCATCCTTTTCTGCCCTAATAAGAAATGAAATTTCCTTTGTGAAGAATCATTTGAAAATATTCTTTCATCAGCCCTCCCACAGTTCTGTCCTAGTCTCAGGTCTAGCTTTGTATTATTCAGCCTGGGGAAGAGAAGGATTCAGGATTCAGACCTTTCTGTGGTCTTCCAGTACTTAAAGGGAGCCTACAAGAAAGTGGGAGAGGGACTCTTTATCAGGGAGGGTAGTGATAGGACAAGGAGTAATGGTTTTAAACTAAAAGAGGGTAGATACAGATTAGATATTCAGAAGAAAATATTTACTATGAGGGTGGTGAGGCAGTGGAACAGATTGCCCAAAGAAGTTGTGGATGCTCCATCCCTGGGAGTGTTCAAGGCCAAATTGGATGGGGCTTTGAGCAGCCTAGTCTAGTGGAAGGTGTCTCTGCCCATGGCAGGGGGGTTGGAACTAGATGATGATCTTTAAGGTCCCTTCCAACTCAAACCATTCTATGATTCTACAATTCTAGTTATTTCAGGCTGCAGGACCTGAATAATAACCAGGTCAACTTATTTCAAGCTGTCCACATACCTCCTCTTGGGCACAGAATGGAGCTGTAAGGCTTCTCCACTAGCACACCTTCTGGCTGCCAGGACAGAAACATAGATATGAGACAGAAGAAACAAGATTACACACAAAATTCCCAAACAACAGCAAAATTGCAGAGCAATTTCAGGTCTGAATTCAGCTGTTAGTTCCCAGGCTGTCAGGGACTCTATCCTCCTCACCTTTGGCAGGGCAGCACTGAAACTGTCTGCTTCACTGATTAAGAGAGCAAAAGCAAGCCTGAGGGACAGGGCTCTCTAGTCAGTGAGCATATACAAAAGCTCATGTACAGTGGGTGATTGAACAGGAGAATGTACAGGAAGAAGCACAGTTATGGCATAAAAATGCAGCTCAAGAAAGAGTACTGCAAGAATGGAATAGGCTTGACTAAGTCCTGAGGGGAACAAAGCAAACTGAACCCAGGCGTTGGCATGTTGGACAAAAAAAAAAAATTAGGAGAGAAAACTGTTTAGCCCAGCTCAGCCTCCCTTCACCCAGGGGCAAGGACACTCAGGGAGAGAAGTGAGCCTGCTCTCATACTGACCCGAACCAGCAAGTGTTTGACCAGAATATGCCTCCGCCTCATGGTAGCTGGCAAGGGCTTCCTGCCCCCACAGCGTGGTGTGGTGTCCAGTACCTCAGTTCTGATTGTGATATTCAGAGTCCCTAGCAAATAAATGGAACAGAGTCTGTTTCTTATGTCTGTAGCCAAATGGAGTCAACTTGCTTTAACTGACGGTGGTCTCAGGTGGAGAGCGGCTGGTCCTCCTCCTAGCCTCAGTGGTTTGACAGGTAAAGGTGAGCCAATCAGTGCTGATGGCTTGTCTAGACACCCTAAGCATGAGGGAACTAGGTAATGCCTCACCAACAGTGACTTTAGTCCACTACATGTGACTGTAATTTGAGAAGTTTCAGCAGCCCCTTGGACCCCAATGACCCCTTCCCATTGCATATGAAGCATAGCACAGCACCAGCCATACTAGGTTCCCCTGCTCACATCTCTGCAGCCCCTTGGGGGAATCCCTTAGTTCTACAGCTCTCTCCCCAAGAGTTCTCCTGTCACCCATTCAGTTCGCACCCTCTCTGATGAGCCTGTCTAAGAAGGGAGAAAGAAAGCAAACACGATGGTTTGCATTCTTGTACCACTAAAAACAAACTTTGGGATCCAGAGAAGGCAAGGCTCTGGCCAGCTTTTCTTCCACTTCCTCTCACTTCAGTTTTAGGGTTCCCCACAACTGCTCCCATTTTTGCTGCCGCACCCAGCTGGATTGCTGTCACATTCCATGTGAAGTTCTTGGACTCTTCCACACATAGGCATTCTTTGTCCCTGCAGGTCCGGCACTGCTCCACCTGGAAGTCTGGGGATTTAGCCAGGGCTACGTGTATCTGAAAGAGTGCCAATGCAGGAGAATGACTGGGCAACTTGGGAGAGATGGTGTGGTATATGCACTGTAAAACTGGAAGGCATGATAGGCCTGTCCCATACAGTGTTACCTGTGGGACAAGCACATACCTGTATGCACTGCTGCATGTAGTTGAAGACAGTAGCCTTCAGCATAAAGGTCTCTCCTCGGATCACAGAATATGGCAGTGTCACATCCACAAAGACAGGTTGTACCGTTCTGAGACTTGTGGTAGGGGCAAGTCCAAATCCCCTCCCAGACAAGCAGAACATCTTGACTTTCCACTCAGCAACAGCAGCAGGCGCTGTGACTGGGACACTCCTGCTGCCATTGGAGCTGAGGGGAAGAGAGCACTTGCATAAAGAAGTTTGTCCCACCTCACTGCAATAGGAAGAGCTCAAGGTCCCAGGTGAGGGGTTCTAAGCAGATCCTCAGACTCAGATCAACCTCTGCACTGTCACCAATGACTTCCACTCCAGTGGCTTAGAGCAAGACAGCTCTCAGAAATCTGTTCCCTAAAGGCATAATTCCTGCTTAAATGTTGTCAGTAATGATGTTATTCCCTTTTCCTGAGCAAGACACTGTCCCAACATTCCAGCTCTGTACGCTCAGTTAACAGCTGATGTCCAGGAAAGCAGCAGCACCACATCCCCCTGAGTGCTGATTCATCAGTCCCAATCCAAGCATTCTGGCAACAAAGGCTACAAATTTTGCTAGTGCACCCACCAAACTGGGAAGTTAGTAGAGTGTACATCACCGTGTGAAGAGAGGATAGTTGGTGGTTTGATAATGAAGAGCATCACTCTTTTCAAAGCATGACTAAGCAGCATAAAGTTCTGCTCCTCAAAGTCCACTAGTCCTTCATTCTGATTCAATATAAATTCAGGGAAGAGCCACTAAATTCACATGTAGACCTCTCTTTACACCTATGGGTGGCTTTTTGAACAGATACAAGTCAGCCAAGACTCAAAAACGAAGGCTTCATCCTTCTGTCCACTTGTAAAGTCTGGTATCACTTACCCAATAGAGAACAGATTCCAGATCCAAGTTTCAGGCAAATAGTGGTGAAATCTTCCTTGGGCTGTAAATTGGGGTTGTTCCTTAGTCATTCTTTTATATTCCATAGAAGATCCCCCTGAAAGAAAAAATAAAGATTCCCACCAGAGTGGAAGAGGTGAGCCCTGTGGATGACAGAAAGACAAGCACTGGGGCAAGAGGCAAAGCAAGCAGTAACAGAGATGTGAGAAGAGTCAGGCAGAGCAATACACAAGGGAGTGAGCTGAGTTGGTAGGAGAGGGAAAATAGGAAGGAGAAGAAAATGGTAACAGGAGAACCAGCTTGCAGTGAGCAGGCCATAGCTATAAGTTTTGGAAGACTTGGCTAGGTAAAAGCCCCTTCCTGACCTGATACAAAGTTGGTGCTAAAGAAACTACAGACCTATAGATGGCCCTTATAACCAACATTTTTGTAATTCTGTAAATAACAATACTCCTGTTTGCTTGTCTGCAGAAAACTCACAGACCTCTGCAAACAACAGTAGTTTAAATATCAGCACACAAATGAGCCAGTTTGGTATGATTATCTACTGCAAACTGAGACATAGAGGAAGCAAGTGACAGCCCCTGCAGCCACAGGTGGGAACAGAGGCCAGGACACAGTACAGTCTGTGGTGTAATCACCGGGAAACACTCCCCTCCAGAAACCCTTGGGTTTGTCTGTGCCAGGAAAGGGAATGCCATCCTTTAATGTCAGGGAACATGTAAGTATTGAAATTCTTCAGAGCTTTTATAGTGAGTCAGTCATTCCTGCTGAGGGCTGATGGACCTGGCAGCAAGGCTGTGACAGCAGCATCCGTTACTCCTCAGCATGTTAATATCCACCACCAGCAAACCTCAGTGATCAGAAGGCTCTTCCGTCTATGTGATCTCAGATCCTGGCACAAGGGTAGGCTGAAAGTACAGCTCACCCATGATCAGCTTCCTATCTGCCCGATGAGAGCACTGAGTTGGTTTCCTGATTACAAGGTTTGAGAAGATTTTCAGACCCATGTTCTGTTGGAGAAAGAAGGAGGGCGGGGAAAAAAAAAAAAGCAGCTGTGAGTGGAGAAGGGCAGCCACTGTTCCTCAAAATGACTCTGAAAACCATCACAGCTAGGACAGCCAGCTGCCTGGGCAGTCCAGAGTAGCAGTGGCCCAAACAGACACCATGCTGAGGGAGGTGTGGCACAGCATCCCTGGTCCCTTCAGGAGGGCACTAAACAAGTGTCTGTTATCTATGGAACAGATGGATATCTTGGTCCTTTCAACAAATTTCCAGTGGCAAGGGCACAGATGAGAGGTGTCAGTGTCCTTCCCCTTTCCCTCATGCGCACTAGAGGGAATAGCGGGATGAAATCTGCCCTCTGAAGTCACACAGAGGTGTGATGAGAAGCACTCCCTCTCATTCTGCCCCTGTGGCTATGGCACATGCCTGTCCACAAACACAAGAGCTGTCCCTGTGCTGTAAAAGAACCTGCTAGGATGTGGCTCTGCTGCCAAATAAAAGAGGACAGGGTCTCATCCCCACGTCCAAGGCCTAATGGCACTGGCAGTCTTGTGTCCACACCACTTAAGACTAGTCCTTTCTAGAGCACATCTGCCTTAAAGAGACTGGCAGATCTACCTGGGAACAGTCCAAAACAGCACCAGAGATCAGGCTAACAACTAAGTCATGTGAACAATCTGTAGTTTATTGCTTGGGACCTTTCCCTGTCTGTCTTTTCTCTAATACTGTAGACAAACATTACACCACTAACTGCCCAGGACCTCATTCCCAAGGCCATAAAGCTAGGTTCTGCTGCTCCACAATCTCATCATCTTGCTTTCTGCATCTGTGCAGGGGAATCATACTACTACAGGTGCTCATACTACTAATGGGATTGTATGTCTCATGAGAAAGCACAGCTAGGTCAGAACAAAATGCAGGGGTTGTCTGAAGAAGGCAAGGCTTTCTCAGACTGCTCAGGGAGAAAAATATCTCAGGTGTACATAATTTTGCTAGCTCTGGGAAAAGTCAGAAATGATTACCCAGAAGAGGTTGAAGATGTCAGGCTGAAAGGAATGCTGTGGTTTCCCTTGCAGCAGAGGTGACATGGAGTGGGGCTGAACACAGTGATTTGAATGCTCTTCTACTTGGGCAGGGTATCCATGCCGGTAGATACCAGGGAACAAGCCATAGACCTAGGAAAACTCATAGGCAGGGAAGAATCAGGCAAGGAGCAGATACCTCCAGATGCTTCACTCCAACTTCCCCAACACGCATGCTGCCATCTCTCTAGGCAGAATCCACTTCCTACTTCCACTCCTCCTCCACACAAGGACCACCTCATCCATTAGCCTCCATCTCCCTTTGCCACAGCCCTGTCTGTCTCCCCCATCATGTCTGTTTTTTTTTTTTTTTTTTTGTTGTTGTTTTTTTTTTTGTCGGGTTGCACAGACACTCACCATTTGGCTTGTCAGCTCACTCTCTGGTCGCATGAGAAACACGGTTTCGTCCACTGCCTGTACTGCACACATGGAGCCAGGGGCTGCTTGCAGTCGGAGCTGCACTGTGGACCCTGGGTGGGTTTCTTTAGCTGGGAAACCTACCTTGACCTTGAGCAACATACCAGGAAAGGAAATACAAAAAAGAGAGAAGGAGGGGTGAGGAGGCTGACAGACACATGGCACAGACAGAAAGAGAGAGACCAGCTAGCATCCTCCCTGCTCAACCTCTGCTATAAATAGAAGTCACTGCTGAATGGAACATTTCCTGGGCCCTGTACACTGTGCTCCAGACATCCCCTTCCTCTCTTCTCCCCATTTCTCTCTGAAGGATTTGAGTGTTTCCTTTTTACAGGCCTCCTGACTCCTTCTTGTCAGCTCTCCCTCATCTGTAGGAGTGAGTCTCACCTGGTTTTCAAAGCACAAGGCAACATCAAACTGGATGCTATCAGCTGTTACCCCTCCACTGGGGAAGATAGCATACACCACTAAGGAAGGTGATGGGGTGAAGTCAGCAGTGAAGGTCAAAGGGATGGAGAAGGAGCCCTTCAACACTGAGGAAGGAAAAGCAAAGTGTTTTCATCACAGCCCCACTGAGATCTCCCTTTGGTCTCCTTCTTTTTTCCACTTTATAATCCCACAATATCAAACTAAGTTTGCTCTGTTTGTTCTCCCCCCCCATTCTCTAGCCCCATGTGTTCCATCTCTGCACAGTTCCTCTCAGTCTCTCTTCCCTTCATTGTTTCCCTCGCTCTGTCTTTTTATCCCCTCCCAGCTGATACAGTTGCTTCTCCCATCTCCCTCCATCATGTTTACTGACTGCCCAGGAGCTATAGCTTCAGGGAGTTCAGGAGAAACTCCGGTAACTTTCACCATCTGACCTAGAAACCCACCAGGCCCAACTGTTTCCCATCGTTCAGCCAGGCCACTGCAGACTTACTGTTCAGCTTCCCAACCTGGACACTCCTCTGACCCCTGACAACAATGCCAGCCTTCCCAGCAACCTGAGGAAGGAGGACACTGGATGAGCAGACTGCTGTTTATCATCAGGGCACACTCACACTCACCTTGTGGGCATCTTGCACTCTTAAGCAACCACAGAAATAAACTGTGGGTCCAATCCAACTCAATATGTCAGACCTGGCAGATATGCAGATGCCACAGTGTGGGAGAAAAAGAAGTTTTTACACATGAGATTCTGGTGTGATCTGTCCAGTTAGGACAATTGATAGGTAGTGGGTATCTCAGTGGGTATCTCAATGGAGATAAAGAGAGAGAGATAAGATATTTCCCCTCTAGCAGGCAGGTTTCCAGACCAGGCCAGAAGCCATTTCCACTGAGCAGTTTTTTGATAACCAGTGTGAAAAGTGATCCCCCATCCAGTTTCCAAAGGGAGAAGAGTCTGACAGCAGACTCTGCACAAAACTTTTCCAGCTCCCACTGTAGCCTTGCCAGAGGCTAAGGGGACAATAAGTTGCAAAGGCAGAAGTCTCCTTGTATCCACTGAGCTGACCTGGGTGGGGAGGCTGAGCTCTACACAGATGTAGAGTTCCTCCAGTTCTCCAAGAACAAAACCATATTGTCATCCCTCCAGGGATGATCTAAGTTACACCCTCAACATTTTACTGTGGTCTTGTCCCATCAACATTGCCTTCCCCCCACCTAGGTTCTCTACTACTTTCACTCACATAATATGCAAAACCTATCCTGTTGGTGCCTTCTCCCAGGTCATCCCGACTGAGTGTGAAGGTCACCTGGACGCTCTGCTTCAGCCCACAGGGCAGTGTTCCTGTGAGTGGGTGTATGTCCAGGAAGCTCTTGGTTGTGACATGGAAGGGCTGCAGGTGATGGTAAGCATTTGTGTAACTGATACCAGTTTTCCAAGGTGTGTGCATGACATCCTCCAGTGTGAACCTTCCCTGAGAGGAGATCAGAGACATACAGAAATCAGGACACAGGAGCTGCATGCTTCAGTGCTTTGTTAGGATGTCAACAGCTTGGTTTGGGAAAGGCTGTTGCTTGATGTCTTCCTCGTGGCTCTGAGCTGTCAGAACTGTGCGGGGAGCCCAGGACTGAGCTGTCAGGGGGGATTCAGGGCAGGAGTGGGAAGCACTGGCAGAGTTTGAGGCTTTTTGCTTTCCTGTATATGCAGAGGTGGGATTTACCTCCAAAGAGACTGAGGAGCTGTTCCAGGCAGTTGTGTCCAGGTTGAATGATGCTCTTCCACTGCCATCTGTGATATACATTTTGATAAGCCGACGTCTCATAAACTTTATCACGAGATAAACTTTTCTGTTTTTTATTCCATTTCCATGGTGATCCTGAAGCTTAATCTGGTGACAATAGAGAAGGGCAGAAAAGCCAAAGTGAAATATCTGTTGCAGTGACATACCCAAACCTTCCTCCCTCTGACAAACATACACCTTCCTGTTTAGGTAGCCTTGGCTTCAGCCTGGCCCCAAGAAGATAGCAGACCCGTAAACCTGCCTCATCTCTAAAGTTAAGCTAAGGGTGATTTAAAACTGTCCTCTCCAAAAGGAGCATGTGACTAGAACATGAGGAGCTCAGCTCCTAACCAACAGCTGAGAAATTCCTGCAAAAATCACTCAGTGCTCTCAGCAGAAGCCAGAGGTGTAATCGCACTAGGGAATCTGAAATGCAGAAACTGGAGCCATATTGCACTGTCAAGTAATGTGACACACTGTAAGGTAAACTACCCTGAGGAATAGAAAATTGTTTGGGTCAGCAAAATTTGGTAGACACTAAATTCATTGGCAAATGATGGGGATGGAAGAAGCAAGGGAAAAGTCACCTTCCCTCTGTAGGGTACTCCAGGGATGTAGTAAGCATTGGGTGTTTCAAACACTGCTCTTGCAGCTGTCCTGGAAATGAGGATTTGGCTGGATGTGTTGATTTGGACCCCTGTTGGAATGTAGAGTACAAGGGACACAAGATCAGTATCAGAGGTGACTACCACACCCTAGTTTAATCTCAATTTGTTATTCCCAGGCCCTCTGACTGGAGTGTCTCAAACTTCCTTCCCAACACCAGCACATTTCAAGGTGTGGAGGCTGTTCCTGTAGCAGTTCTTTCCTTAGTTAAGGTGTTTCTAAGCCCCTTTGTGGCCTCACAGACCACACTCTCAGCCACACCTTATCTGCCTGCTGCTGGCAGAGTAGCCCTCTGCAGACACAGCAAGTTCCTCAAGCAGGAGCACCCTCCAAGTCCTGTGATGGTCCCAACACAGTGTGGAGAAGAGGAAGAGGTGTGCCAGCTCTGACCTTCACACTCCAGGAATGGGCCTTCTCATCCTTGCACCTTCTCTGCACCAAATGATAGTAAGCAGAGCTTCTGGGTACCTGTGCCTGCCTCCAGGAGAGAAGCTTCTGCATAGATTTTGCTGTCTTCTTCACTGGGAGCCAGATTAAACACTGACGTGCTTACAGAAGGCGTGAAGCACCCCTTGCTCACTGTCTGCAATAGGAGATGGTAGATATTATTTGAGGCTGGGGAGAACTGAAGGAGTTAGAAGTACACATATTAGTCATTCTCTCATAACTGTTGATTGCAAGAAGTAATAATGCAGCCTCATAGACAGATAGAAATTGTTCACATTTTAAATTTGGTATTTTCTATTTTATATGCATGCATATGTGTAATTCATATTGTAGAAATATAAAACAAATCACCACAGTTGCATTAAAGTTGCAATGTTGGTAACTTTCCAGCTTTAGTAGAAAACTGAAGTCTGCACTAATCAGATCACAAACCAAGTATATAAGTATTTTAAGAGATCTGACTAGGAGAACTGCAGAATCAAATGAATCTGCAGAATAAAAGTAACTAATCGTTTTCAGAGCTGGAAGGCTACAACTACCATAAGACATCATGATGACAAATCATAAAGCATGAACAGTTTTAATCATATATGCAGAAAGGAAGAGTCCAGCTATGACATGTTTTGTTGGCGATGGAAAGGGTGAAATAGGGTTAAAAAATCACTATGTGATTTGGCTGTGGAAACAACCTTGTCTACACTGTACATTGGTATCCTTGTGCAGCTGCAAGGTAGGTTCACCTTAACGTGGTATTTTTGCACCTGAGAAAGTTCTATTAATTGTTGTTTCTTACACTGTATCAATTCCTAGCTAGTTATGCTTCTTTACAGAAAAGAAAAGAACAGAACAGAACAGAACTTCAAGGTCTGTGAATTTCCTCTTTTCTATTCACTATCATTAATAAACAAAGTTACAAAGAATAACTTCTAGGGGTAAAGGCTTGTCAGTTCGTCAGGGTAACAATAATTGCCTTAACTGAATAAAAATGTTTACTTTTTAGTTTACAGACACATTACAGAGGTTGGCAAACCTTCCTTAAGTAGCAGTTCATTCTGTTCTCTCAGCTCTTGACACATTGTCCTATGTGGTGCTCCTCCACCACCCATGTATCATCCAGGATTTTACTCACCTGACCACTGTATTCTCTACAGATATCCTTGCTGACATTTTGAGGACGCCTCCTTGCCTTCTGGCACAAAGTCACCCGCATGGTCCCTTGCACTGCTTTCCCATAGCTGTACCTGCAGGGGGAACACCAGATGAGCTGCCAAGCAGAGACACTGAGGAGAATTTGTGTGGTTTGCTGAGCACATTGCTCCACATAGGTGGACTTCCTGATGCAGGTCTTCATGCACTTTGTAACTAAGCAGGCACAAACAGAAATATAGCACATTGTATACTTGGGGAGTGCAATAACACAGTCTTGCATCCACACAGTCAGAAACAGAGCCAAGGCAGGAAAGGGACCACACTTTCCAAAGCTCTCCCACTTCTGGGTGCTTGCTGTCCTGGAATTGCAGGCAGAAGCAAAGAGCTGATCTGAGTTGTGTCCACACAGCATGGAGCAGCACCTGGTGGATATATTAGCTCAGGTGTGAAAGGAGCAGAAGCCTTGTCCCTGTGGACATCAACAAGATGTACATGATAGTAATAGAGCTACAGTATTTCTCCTTCTGGTGCTGGCCTTAGCAGAGCCAGCTAGGTTGTCTGTGCCCCACAGTGGAGATATCCCATCCAGCACCCAAATCAGCAGCATTTTTCATTGTCACACTGACTCCTTGGTCACTTAGTTCAGTAGGTGGTAGGATGGTTGGTAGAGCAAGGGTAAAACTCATGCTCTGTGGTTTGAAAATCTATCATTTATCTAGCAAACCGGCTTTCTGTGTGGTCGTTAACAGGTCTATTCAATTGCAGAGGTATAAGAACCTCTGCAGCAATATCTGTCAGAGCCGTGGATGCACCAACGAGCATTGCAACCTCTTCCCCCCATTCACCTGGCTGCCTGTGTTCAAAGCCAGCTCTGATATGCTGAAGCTGTGTAATCTTGTAGCAAGAGCTGTTAGAAACTTCAGTGGGGCCTCCCCACTTCATTTGGGAGCTACAGTTAAGCTCCAGACTTTGAGCTACATTATAGGTATACCTATGCCATGTTGTATACCTCACTGCTCCTCAGCCTGACTCACTGACTTGACTTCCAGGATTAACATCAGACCTGCTCTGCTTTTTTTTTTGCTCAACTGTAGCAGAATCATGCCCTCATCAGTGCGGACTTTTCCCCTGCCTGCCTTGCTGACTTTCCTTACCTTAGCACCTCTCTGGTCTTCCTTTGCAGAGCAATGTTCCCTGACAGTACCAGTGACAGGAAGATATTCATGAACCACCCTGGTGATGCAGAGTGCTGTACTGTTTTCTACTGGCACTTTATATGCTCTGATTTTAAATGCCCCAGTTAATAAGAAATGGTGCCTGTTTAGCAGCAAAGAGGCAGCAAAAATTTCCGGTCAACCCAACTCCAAATATGGCTCTGTTCACCTCCTTTATCTGTCCACAAAGTATTTTCCAGAGCATTCTCCTTCCTCCTTGGTGGTTAGATCTTTCTGAGGTCATGCCTGCCTTCATCCCCTCATCTGCTCATTTTTTGCTAATGATTACGGATCTAGAGAAACCCACAAGTGCTCCTAAAAAGGAAATAAGTTCAGCAGCATGAAAGAACATTATCTTCTAAAGAAACACCGGATCCTGATCCTGTACCTCAGCAGATCAGTCCCATATCAGATATGCATATTTCCCCACATAAGGTCTTTCAAGGCCAGACAGACACAGCTTCCAGAGCAGGGTATCTCTTGCCTAGGACAAGTCTCCCTGTAGCTGGATGGTCTCTCCCAAGTGTGGCTCATGTACTTCTTTCCCAAGTAAGAACCCAACAGTTTGACTCTTGTACTGTCTACGATTCTTGGAAAAGAATGTTTGTGTTTGGCCCCTGTTGAGCCACTTCTCCTTGATGGATTCAAGAGAGAGGAAACATATGGAAGGACAGACAAGATTTTGATAAGCTGTTTCCTTGCTCCAGAATTGCCTCCTCACCTGCCACATACACGCAGTGGGAAGGTTTTATCTGAAGCATAAATCTGAACTGGTCCTTCGAAGAAAACATCAAACTTTTGCAACACTGGAAAAAAAAAACACAGAGTTACTCTATCAAAGGCAGCAGTCTACCTAGACATGGATCACAAAAGGGAAGAGTCTGCTACCATAAAGCTGGAGTCCCATGAAGGAACATGTTCATGAGATGAAAGCTAATTAAAATAATTAATTAAATAAATTAAAATTAAATTAATTAAAATCCGGGAAACTAAAGGAAGAATCCCCCTTTTTCCCCCACCATATGAAGTGTCACAGAGGTCTTAGATGTATTCTTGCTCTGTGCCACTCTAGTAACTCTTGTTACTAGATACCCTCTCCAGGAATCTCCAGTACAATCTCCCTTGTTGGCATTTGTGACATTGCCCACTAGTGAATTACTCTATAGATTTGTGTTGAATCCTAACTCTCAGACAGTAAATCTTAGTTTACAAGGTTTGGCTGTATATGGTTATACAGACAGAAATGAGCAATTTTTCCACCCCATTCTTTGTTCTCCATATTCCCTCTTACCGTGTTCCTCCACCTTAAATGTACTGGACACTTTTGGGTTCACCACATTGATGGTGTAAGTCCCCAGGGAGAGTTCAGCAGCTAACTGGAAAGAGAGATCTGCAATGCCCTGTTTTGGTCTCACATCCAGCCATTGGCCAATGCGGTTTTGGTTTGGGTCCTGCAGTTGGAGGAAAGGAAACAAGAGGCAGTCATTACCAGCATCTGCTGTTCTATACACAAAGCCCAGTGGATTCAAAGTCCGATAGATTTCAGAGGCTTTTAAGAGGCTCCTGTTGGTTTTCTCCAGAAGGTGCTGAAGAAACCTGAACACTGGAACACCAACAGAGATGAGCCCAACACGCTAAGGTTACTCTACATTGTACTGCCATTGAAAAAGAAGGCATGAAAGGTCCTGACATTTAAACTCTCCAGTCTTATGTAAGGATAAACTGTAAGAGTTTGCAAAAGTCTGGATGGAATTCCTGAATGTAGAAAGGAACGGAAGCTTAATGATTTGGCTCTTCAGTGCTTTTTACAAGTATATGGACAGAGTATGAGCATACACGTGTAGACCCAGAGAAATGTAACCTGACTCAGTAAAACCACAGCTTGAAGTACCCATCCTCATAACACTTGGGGATTCTGACACACCCACCTGGATTTCCACCATGGAGTACTGCAAAGCAAACAGACAGCAATGTCAGAAGCTGGCATGACATAGTAACCTACATATAGACTTATCTTACCCACCTAGCCCATGTACCAGTCCCAAACATTACAATGCAAGGAGCTTGATCCTACAGAAACCAGGAAATTTGTTTTGAAATAATATGGATACATTTTTTAAGATGCACTTTGACAGACATATTCAAACTTACTCTGTGACCATGAAAGCTATAATTTACTATCAAAAAAAAAAAAAAAAAAAAAAAAAAAAAAGAGAGAAGAGCAGAGATACAAATACAATCATTCCAAGTTCATAAATATCAAAAGACAGCAGTTTTGTGATAGAAATCCCAACAATTAGCAAAACTGCATCATCTATAGGATGAATAAACCCCACATTTTCCTCTAAAGTCCCTGGGCTAGGAGGTGAGGTTTGGAGATATGCACTACTGCTGACTCCAGCTGTCAGTAACAGGCAGGCACAAAGAAGGGCCTTTTATGTCTATTAACTCTGTTTGTTCTTATATCACAGCAACTGTCAGGCAGGAGGCAGTAGTGGTGAAGGAAGAGTGAGGCATAAGGAGACAGGAGCAGGGGACTGGAGAAAGTAACTGGTCTGTAAACAGAAGGACATATTTGATTCACATTATTCATCATTCTAACTTTCATGCAAGTTATCATAAGCAGCTTTGTTTTCACTGAAACAACAACAACAAAAAAGTGCAGGTTAACTATTTACATAACTTAAATCCAATGTCAATGCTAAACAAAACATGCCAGTGAACAGCACCTGTGTTAT
This sequence comes from Anseranas semipalmata, assembly GCA_013399115.1. NCBI lineage: Eukaryota > Metazoa > Chordata > Aves > Anseriformes > Anseranatidae > Anseranas > Anseranas semipalmata. Next base: position 80,411 of record VXAA01001074.1, read on the forward strand.
CACCAACCCACCTAATTTACAAATGAAATATTACAGCTTTAATGCTGCAGTGCACTCAAGCCTCATAATAGATTTGGTTAAATATAACCTCTTTTGAACTTTCATCACAGCATTATTAACAGTTATAACGCTAATTCACTCATACTCACACATAAACATCAAACATTTATGGCCAAATATCTTCATGAACCAAATGTAGGCATGGAAGCAAAGGTATTGTTCACTCTATTATCTAAGTAATATAAGACAGATGTTTTCTATTTCTGGGGCAGAAAGTGAGTGCGTGATCCTAGGCACTCATCAATAACCAAAAAAAGGGTAATGAAGTCAACACTAAAGAAGCCAGAAGGATCTCTCCCTTCATTTCAGTCTCGAGGGATTTGATTTAACTCTTTGCTCACTTGTGCCACTCAGTATTTATCTGTCATGTTGTTGGCTTGCCTTAAATTGCTTCAGGACAGAGGAATGTGGAATATTTACAGCTGCTGGCAGCCGGTAAAATTGCTTACTGTAGAAAGATGAGAGTCTTGCAGTTTCCTGGCTAGCACCTATGCAAGTCTCTGGCAACTTCCCATTCCCTTGACTTAGGGAGAATGAGCTGCTGCCAGCAGCAAGACGGTATAATTTGCTTATACTGTTTTCTCTTTTTTCTCTTTTTATAATCAGTTCATGTGCGTCCTTTCCCATATCAATTCATTTTTCTTAAAATTTTGCAGATGTTCCATGATTTGCTGCAGACCCTCCTGCCACCCGTACAACACACTCCACAAACCTGCAGAACTCTGTTTCTGGCTGAGCCTTGGCACAACTCGCCTGATAATCATGCCCACAGCCAGAAGCCTGCGGATTCCCCCCAGAAGCCTGTTTTTTCTGGCAGGGGGCAGGCGCACACAGCTCCCGAGCTGCCCTGTACTAACTGAGCTAGCAGGGAGTGCTGGCACGCTCCCAAAACCTCAGCAGCCATACCAGAGCTACCACCAGCCAGCAACTGTCCTGTGAGAGTGACAATGCAACCGGGAGATTGCACTCTGCAAGGTTTTGTAACAGGTCAGTGTCTGCTGCCTTGGGTATTGCAGATATGCAGACCATTTCAGCAGTCACAGCATGGGGCTGGCAGGGGAGGCAGACTTGGCAGATGAAGTCTGGAGACTTCCTTGAATCCACTTAGACAGGATTTACCTTGCTGTTAACGGGAACAAAGTCTTCAGTCAATGTCACTATCCGAAATTTCACTGAAGGGAAAGAAAGGAGAAGAGCATGTTGTAGAGACACAGTACATTCAGGAAGGGACTTGCCCTGCACATGCCTCAACCAAAAATCACAGTTCTGCTGGCATCCCACACCTGCCTGCAGCCCCCTCTTAGCACTTGTTCAGTCCTGCTCACTGCTTCTCCCTTCCCCACACACAGGAAGCTGTTGTGTTCCTGCTTTACTTTTTGATAGTCTCTCTCACCCACTGGCTCCACTCACCCGCAGTGCAGGCAAGTGCTTGGAGTCACAGGCTGAGAAGGAGGACACAAAAGTCTTGCTTTGTCCCCAGCCTGTGCCTGGAAACCTGGGCAAGGTGCTGCCAGGGGAAGGATGGGAGTGCACAGGGTGGTGGTCCACACCACCCCTCCTGAGAGCAGCACCACTGCAGCACAGCCTCACAAATTGGGGTCTTTCTCACAGGTTATGCCCTGAGTTCCCCTTCTGTTTCCTCTTCTTCGGCGTTAGCAGACCAGTACTACCAGGCCTTGGCTGGGACCCCTTGTCATTGAGAAAGCCACATTCAGGTCTGCTTACTCTCCCAAGCCAGCTCTGCTTCTACAGCCTGTGAGACCAAAGCTTCTAGTCCCCTCCCTTCCCTTAAACACATGCATGAATACATCACTCCAGAAGGCAGCAGAGGCCTCAGTCACACACAGCTTCCCCCTCTGTCCCCACTAGGACTACATGGCACAAACCAGTGAGCACGTGCCTCAAGCAAAAGCAGGAGCAAAGTCCAGACAGGTCAAGGCAGGTGAACTGTCAGGTGCTCCATGCAGAGTGCTCACCTGTCTGTCCTGGTTTATAGACAGGTTTATCCATCTGGATGAAGGTGCCAATGCCAGCCCTACGAATCAGGACTTGCTTCTCTTCCTTTGCACTGAAGTAGTGGCCATTGGAGATGTGCAGCTGGACAGTGCCCACCTCTTCGCTGCCTGCAGGTTTGGGGACCTAGGACAGGGAAGAGAAGTCACCAGGATAGCAGGGAGCAGGTGAAGACAAGATGGCATCAAAGCAGATGCTCTTCTCTTCACATCTCCTGAACTGTGATGCCATCCTCTTCCCCACCTTACTCTGAAGGCTAGTACAGTGTGTCCCCTCAGTGGCTTATTAACTCTTATTTGCCAGTGCAAACAAGGAAAATAAGGTTCATGGGTATGACAGCTCAGAAAGCCTTGTGCTGAGCCTGTGTAGACACCCTCCCATAACCTTCCTAGTCATCAAGCACGTTTTACAGTCCTTCAAGAGAAGCTTGGAGAGACGCAGATGTGATGGGAGACTGTCTGAGGTGAAAGGTCTGGTTCTTCCCGCATCCCAGTTCACAGATGACACCCTGTGACAGTGCTTCCTTCTCAGTGGAGAGAATAAGGTACACAGCTGCCATTTGGGTGCTTCTAAGCTCCTCCACCTTCCTGAGTCCTTTGGTGACTGGCCAGGCACCCTTGGTGAACTGGGCCACCAGGGTGGATTATAAGCTATCCAACAGGAATGATATCATGCAGACAGACAAAGGCAGGGAGGAAAGACACTAAGCTCCCACTAAACACTCTGCCGGACTTTGCATTAACTCCTTTCCATGCCCTCTCTCCTCCCATCATCCTCATTCTCCATTTCTCTGGCAAGAGGAGTCATGAGCCAAAAGATCACTCTGGGAGCTGTCAACTACAAGCCCCTCCCAAGAATGGTCCTTACCTGAAATTTGGAACATTCAAATATCCAGTTGTTCCGGACAACCTTGCGGTAGAGGCTGAGATTGCCAGATGCATGCACAAGAGTTAAGGCCACACGAATAGGCTTCTCCACACCACGGAGGTCCAAGCACACCCTCTGGGAAGAGGGGAAGGGCAGTTCAGCCGGAAGGATGATCAGGTATTTCCTGCAGTGGGGAAACAAGACATCTGACTTGTCTCACTCTGTCTTGAGACTAATACTCCATGGTCTGAGGAAGCAGCAGGGTTCACCTCTTTCCTGGAAGCAACTGCTCTGCTGGGTGGAGAGGGACATACGATTAACAGTGAGAATGTGTACCTCTTACAGGGGTGATGGAAAGGATAAAGTAAATTTCAGGAGAGTACATGAAAAATGCTTTCAGGTGACCTCACATTACACAGGTGTGTATGGGATTTTGGAGCATGCTACAGTAGCACAGAGAAGCATATATAGTAGAGACCCTCTCTGCCTCTGCAAAGAGAACTCCTTTTAGGGGTTCCCAGTACACATGGAAAAGGGAACAGTGCTATGGGGCTGGGAGATGGAACAAGCTGCAAAGTTCAGACCAGGATCCAAAACCAAACCTGCTGTGTTCATTCAGGAGGTTGCAGCTGTGTAATTCTGATCCCAAAGCTCTTTACGGCTCTGGATCTGTTTTGACCCTGACATCGGAAATGCAGGATTCGCTGTAGCTTTACTCCAGCCCCTCAATAGAAAAGGATCCACCTTTCTTGCTTCAAGAAGGTTCCTCAATTACCTTGGCAGCAGTCTAGCCCCTGTTTAATCACCCCCAGCCCTGCAACCCTAAACCTCTTGCCCTTCTCTTTATCCTACACCTTTCCCTTCAGTCTGCCTCAGACTGAAGTCCCTTGCTCTTCTTGTTCCCACTGACAGTCCTCACTTAGATCTTGCACTGCAGTGATATCCAGAGTAAAGGTTCCCACCTTTAGGAGGATCCTGTGTTCATAGCAGGGCTTGTGGCATGCTGCATACCACTCTGTATCTATCCCTTTTAGGAGATGACTCACAGGGTCCCATGCCCTCTCCCTGCTATCCTGGCCCCTCCCTCAGCATCAGAACTATCAATCACCAGATCTTGAAATGGCACTTACGGTTGTGCCACTATCCCCAGGGTGTAGAGTAGGCAGCTCAGGAGGAAAAGAGTCCACATTTTCTTGGGAGATCCCCCAAGAGGTGGATCTGTCTGGAGGGCAGGTCAGGAGAGAAGATGGGGTGCAGCTTCTCTCCTTCCAAGGTCTCCAGGCCACTTGCTGTTGTTGCTGTTTCTCCCAGGAAGCAGGCAAGAAGCCCCGAAGTTTCATTTGTTCTGCCTCATTCCTGTGTTTATACTGCTCCAGGCACAGGGTTGTACCTTTCAGGATGTTCCCAGCCAATCCAAGACTTTTTGGCCTCCAGCCTCTGCTTTCCTACTCCCCTGTGGATGCACTAGCATCATTCAGACAAGTTTACCTTTTATTTTGTTAAGCAACAGCTTGTTTTCTGTTCACTGCACTGCCCCCACTCCTTGTTCCAGCTGCAGCCTCTATTCCATTGTTTTGCCTTGAGATGGATTGTTGCTCGACCCCTTGGCATGTGCATTCAGCTGGAGCTCAAGGTGAACTCTTGTGGTCATACTGTCCCCAAACTTTTAAAGTCTGCATCTCCCAAGGCAGGTCTCAGTCTTGAATAGGACACTGGGTTTTGAACACAAAATTGTGTATACACAGTGCTTGGCTCCTTGACATAGTACTCCCATGCCCAGCACGAGAGCACAGAGAGAAGAAAGAACTGGAATTCTTATCTCTGCCCTACAGGTGTTCAGTTTGAATATGAAATCTAACAACTACACTTCACTCCAGCTGTATCACACATCCCTGCATAGTCCAGTTCAGGGCCAACTTATGCACGCACTCACCAGTGGAAACGGGGGTTGAACATTAGTCAGGCAGGTCAAAAACTGCATGGGTTGAGTCCTTTGGGGTTTTCTCCAGCTACGAACAGGGTGTGGCTCTAGCACTACTTAATGGCAACACATACTGTCTAGTTTAGGATCTTCTTTCCACACACCAATTTTAAACCTGTTAATCTACAGTTTATACTGAACTTTTACCTGAGTATGCTACCACAATTCAAAAGAGAATCTGGTTCTTGAAACACTTCCTAAATTAAGGAAGCTCTTCTATTTTAGTGTAATGGCCATTTCATATCAAGATAAATCACTGATTTATCTTCAGGTGCCAAACTGAGCTCTTAAACATTTAGGTCCCAGGAATATTTTTTTTTATTTTGGAAAGACTAATGCATTACAAAGAAAAAAGTTGATTTTTTTTTTTCTTGACAGTGGGCAGATACGAATCCTCTCTCTCTCTCTCTCTCTCTCTCTCTCTCTCTCTCTTCCAGGGCTTTGTTCAGCTGAATGATTCTGGTGTCAATGGCTGAGAAAAAGGTGAAAGTGCACCTGGACAAACAAAAGAACAGGAACCAGAGCAAGAAAGTGAAACACTCTCTGACACCAGGCTGCCCTTCACTTCTTTCAATGGTTCTCAAAAAGTACAGCCAGTGCCTGCTGAACAATCCCAGCTGACATTTGTTTGTTCACAGTAGACCCACAGCAGTTACAGGGGACAGCCAGATCCCTCATAACAGCATAGGGGTTCACAATGGTATTTAAAGTCCTGGCTCCTACTGATTCCAGTAGGTGCTTTGTGGGAGCAGAGTCCAAACATCTTTGAAGTTCTGGACTTATTACTGATTGGAAACTCAGATCCTGAGCAAAAACAACAACAACAACAAACAAACAAACAAACAAAAACAAACGAACAAAACAATCCAACTCACAGACAATGAAGCAGAATGAAAGAAATGCTGGAGCAGCAAAAACAAAGTTCCAGGCTTGGTGTGTACAATTCATCCAACTCAGCCCCATTTCCATCATCCATTACCAGCACGGTGACCGGCTAGTCACTGTCAGGAGGTACCCAGGAAGTGAGTGCCTTAGTGGGGTTCTGCCCTCACTGGCACTTGTAGCAGGACACAAGTTATCTGGCTGCTGTCTTCTGCTGTGGTCCTTCCTCCCATGGACCCACTGACCACGAGGACAGCAGACAGGCAAGAGGCCTACAAACAGTTAGAATAGAAAAGAATAGTTCAGTTGGAAGGGACCTACAAAGATCATCAAGTCCAACTGCCCGACCACTTCAAGTCTAACCAAAAGTTAAAGCATATTAATGAGGGCATTATCAAAATGCCTCTTGAACACTGACAGGCACGGGGCATCAACCACCTATCTGGAAGCCTGTTCCAGTGCTTGACCACCCTCACAGCAAGGAAATTTTTCTCAATGTCCAGTCTGAATCTCCCCTGGCACAGCTTTGTGCTGTTCCTGTGCATCCTGTCATCAGTTACCAAGGAGAAGGGACTTGCACCTTCCTCTCTACTTCCCCTGTTCAGGAAGCTGTAGGAAGAAATGAGGTAACCTCTCAGCCTCCTTTTCTTCAGACTAGATAACCCAAGTGTCCTCAGCCTCTCCTCATAGGACATGCCCTCCAGCCTTTTTACTGGCTTTATTGCCCTCCTCTGGATAGGGCTGGTTTGTGTCTCTGAAGGCAGCCAGTCCTTGGTGCTCAAGCAGTGGAGCTGATCACAAGCCAGGTGGAAGCATGCACACCACCAAGTCTCCAGGATGAATCACTTCAACCTCTCAATTTTGTGAAGGATAAACAAATGAGTGTGATGTTTGATACCTCCAGCTCTAACCAGAGAAGGCAAATTTTAGGCCACAGAGAAATTGATGCATTTTGTAGGAAGGTGTTTTTTTTTTCTTTGTCTATACTTTTTTCTTGCTGTAACACAGCTACCTCCCTCCAAATGCTCTCTAGGAGCCAAACACAACAGGTACTGCAGTTTAAATCTGAGAAAGAACATTTTGAAGGAACTGGAAGAGTTCTTAATAAAGTGGGCATAGAATTTGCAAGGGATAGGAAGTCAAAAATGTCATTACATGCAATATTTACATAGAGTGTGTGTACACATATGCATGTGAGTGTTTGTTTATTTTATTTTATTTTATTTTTTGGTGTGAACTCCACTTGCAATAATGTGTTCAGGCATGAACTACTGCTCCTGGGCTCAGTAAGGAGTATGTAGAATACATGTGTGCATATGATCAATACAGCAATCACTTTCCCAATAAATCTCTATTCCAGAATACAGGGACTTTTATCAAATCTGTTGCCTGTGCTTTGCTAAGCACTGCAAAACAGATAATTAGAACATTGTGTCATTGGGGGGGTCTTTCCTTCTCAGCAAGAACCAAAGCTGTAACCAGTGGTATTCTCTAGGTACTGATACCAACATAAGGTGCAGACCTCATGGGCTCCAGTTCTGCTTTTTGATAACAGCAAGGACACAAGCATTGCCAGAGATAAAAGAAATGGGGAGAGGAGATATCTGCAAAGGAAACTGCAGTAGCTGTAACTTTATTTTTAAAATGTTTTAGAGAAAGTAACATTCTGGTGAAAATCCTGTTCTGCTGAGTTGGGCTCTTCATTGCTCATGGACTGCTGAGGAAATTGAATAAAGAGGAGGAGAAAGCACCTGTTTAAACAAAGGTGCACAAACAGGGAGAAAGTGATTCCTGGAGTGAAGCCAATGTCAGTGCAGCCACTTCTGGCACTGCACAGAGCACTCGTAACACCTAACTGCTATGTTGAATTTAGGCATTCATTCTGATCCTATTAACCTGTACATGAAACGTGGAGCAGGCTTTCAGTAGCCAGCCTTACTGGCAGATCTCCTTGGTGCTTTATGGAGACTGTTCACTCTTAACCAAAAGAACTTCCAATGCTTCTGTCTTTGCCTCACAGTGGGGACTTGCTGAGACTTTACGATTACTCCAGAACTTTGAAGCTGGAATTTAAATGCACTCTCCAAATCCCTCCCTCTATACCTCCACAAATCCCAGCCTTGCTGCAGAGTCTGGTCTGGAGAACTTCCAGGGCTGTTGCCAAATCCAGACCCTCAGCTCCCTGCCTCTCTCCCAGACCTTCCATTCCTAAGCCTGACTTTGCACTTAGCCATTACACTGTCACAGCCAACTCTAGCAAGGTTCTAGGGAGACCTGTCTATATAGGAACACAGCACTGCCAAGCTTGAAAATCACAAGCTGGAGCTTCTTAAATCATGAGGTTTGATTTTAAAAAGCAGTGACAGATGTTGAATTTTCACCTACCCTTTGGCTGTTGAATTGCCCTTACCTCTCCTCATCTCATGACAAATACCCTGTTCACTCCCCAGTAACTCATTAGGAGGGATGGGGTCAAGCCTTACGTACCATCCCTGCCCAACAACTCGAGTTTCAGTTGTCATGTGGAAGATCCATCTTCAGAGGAGGAGGTGAAAAGAGAATCACTCCTCTCCCTCTTTCTGTGCAAGGAGGACAGAAGCTAATCTATGAGAGATACAGCATGGTAGATTCACTTTACATCCATGCAAAGTGCAAAACAGCCAAGACTTTATTACTCAGCTGCATCTATGTGCAGTAGATGATGCTTAGTGGGATCAGTCTCCAAGGAGGGCTTAGAGTCCTCACCCCAAATTGGTGTCTGCATGATGTTGCTGGAGTGAAAACAAATGCTGGAAGAAATGAATGCCAGGTGCACCGTTCAGGTACACTGTCTCTGTATGAGTTTGCTTCTGCCCTCTCCTCCAAGTTATAGAGTATATATACTCTGCTATAGAGTATAAACACACACCATAGTACCCAGGTTTGTGATTTATATTTTATTTTACTTCTTTTTACAAGCAAGAAAATCCCCGGATTAAAACAATCAGAATTAATCAGACACCCAAAAGAATTCACCAGGAAATGGCTGTCAGGATGAGCAGCATGGCATGGGCTGGGTTTAGTCCCAAAATCCAACTAGAGATCTGCCCCAGCACCAATATCCCAAGGCCACTGACATGTGACTTTCCAGGTGATGCATGCCCCATCATACCAAAAGCAATAATGCAGCAGCTTTGCTCTCCTAGGGCATCTTCCACTAGTGGGACTCCTGACGGCTGAAACAGTAATCTGTAAGAAAGCATTCCAGGTCCTTGGAGAAAAAAGAGTAAGAAGAGGGAGGAAACCAGAGAAAAAATAGGATGACTGAAATTGTTAATTCTGGGATGCTAAAAGCTAGGGAGACCAGATCCTCACTAAGGACTCCCAAGGTAATTGTTTTTTGGTTTGATCAAGTGCCCTTGTCTTAACTCAGTCCCTCCCCAGCAAGAGGTGGAGCATTCCATATCCAAACAGTGTAAGCTGAAACTAGTACCATGAATTCTGCTTGGAATTTCTTCTGGAACGGTGCAAACTGTCTGCAAGCACTGTCACTCAGCTGGCAGGCAGACCCATGAACTATACCAGCCCAGATATCCCTGCGGAGAGTTCCAGAAAATGCGCAACTAGTCCTTCACAGCAAGGACAAGTGTTAATCATATTATGTCCCACCTACACAGCAATCTAGCAAAGACTACACTACAAAATCCAGAAAACAGAGGACAGATGGTAAAATCTCTGGAGGCCCAGGGAATTCCAGATGTAGTTCTAGATAAAGGGAACATGCTGAATCAGAGGTATGCAGGGCTCCTCTCGGGCACAGAGAGATAGTTGAGTTGCAGAGGGAAAAGTCATGAGGCTGCTAGGTCTGTATAGGGGTTGAAGAAGAGAATAGCAAAACATCTTTGTGGGGCTCACACCTACCTCAGATGCAGAAAACATTATAATCAGCCATGGCCTGCTCCTCTGCAACAGGACAGGAGAGACTGAAGTTATCCTTGCACAGAGCCAAGCACAAATTCCCAGACAGCCCTGGCAACCCATGGTACCATACTCACCTGGATGGTAGTAGTCATAGACCCTGACGTGTCCTGGCTTCAGGTTGGTCACCCCAATCTCCCGTTCCAGGTGCAGGACATATGTCTCAGACTTATGGCTCAGCTGAGGGAGAAAGGCAAATAGTTCACTTATGAGCTGTTGTTTTTATTCCTAAATTTGATCCTAAAGACAAGCAATAACAACTCTGTGGAGCCAAAGACAGGACTTCAAGGTGAATCCTGCTCTGCTAGCCCACACAGCTGGATTCCCCACACAGCTCTTCCAGTGTCCTCCACTCCTACAGCTTCTCTAGTAGCACACACTTACCTTGTCCAAATAGATGGCAACACCTGCTTGGGTTTTCTCAGTTCTTCTCACAGGGTGCCAATGCTGCAGCTAGGATAGAAGATCAGAGGGGGCAATTTAGTTGGATAATTTGGCAAAGAAAGTGTGAGACATCGCAACAGGATTTATCTATGCCTAACTCAGCAGTTTCTCATTCATTCACTTCCAAACTTATTTGGAGCTCTTACCCCTTCAGGCTGATCTCCCTGCTGGGCCACTCACCTCCTGCAAAACCCAAGTACAGAAACCTAGGCTATGTGGCTGCTATATACTGAGCCAATTGGACTGGAAGGATCACCATCCTCAAGGCACAAGGTAAGAGACAACAGTAAACATTCGTGTTTCTTTGTGTGGCAGAGGGGTAGAGATGGTGAGATTGCTCAAGAGAGAGAAGCAACACATTCCTGTGCAACCTCCCCTTGGGCATGGATGGTCCAACTGACACCACATCATCATCCTGATTCCAGGCTTCTTACAGACATCCCAGATCCTGGAGCCAGGACAAATCCAGACAGTAGGGACACCTCCACAATCACCATGTTGGAAATGGCTCTCTTCCCAGTGTACCTGAGGGAGAAGATGAAACAGAGGGTCTCACCCAGCTCCCCCTTCCCTCCATCACCAAACCCTGTGTGCAGGACCCTGAGCCAGGCAGACCAGCGTGGCCAAGGCAGTTGCTGCTCCCTCTTACAGGGTAGACAATGGCTGCACTGCTGTGAGCATCCCTAATCTGAGATGACTACTCCCGCTCTTCTCCCTAGCAAGAACCAAAGGCCTTGGAAACATTTCCCCTTCCCCACAGACACCTGTATCTTTCCTTCCCACCCCTTCCATCTGCCATCTGGCCCTTCTGCTGAAACTGCTGGATGCCTCCATTGCAGCCAAGCACCCCTCAGCTCTCCAGCCATTTCTGGCTTTCCTTCCCAAGTGGGGCCATGGGGTTGTGTCTTTACAGTCACCTGACATTGACATAGAGAGTAACAGAGTGTGTATCATCCTCAGTGCAATTGACTGGCTTGGTTTTCACTCGCAAGACAAAGGATTTGGAGATCTGCGGGGAGGGCTTGTTGTACCTCAGCACCATCTGCATCAAGAGACAAAAAGACAGAATAAGACATGGATAATAAGTTCAATATCATCTCCATACCTTTTCAGTGACTATTCTAATCCTCGAGGTATGGACCACAGACAGTGACTGGATAAACTATATGCAGTGAGCACACTCATCCCTGTACCAGAAATAAAGGTCACTCAGAATGGAAAACTTCCATGATCCTTCCAACTGGGACTACTTCTGCTCTCCCATCCTCTTGAGACCATACAAGTCAGGCACACAGCAGTGGGACCACTATACAACGTTTACATCCTCCAGTACCCCAAGAACCACAGAAGCAGCACTGTCCTCACATTTGGACACACTGTATCTCAGAGTCTCCTATGACACATAGGTTTGTTGCATTGGCAACAAGCTGGAAGTAAAGCCCAGTTAATGCACATTTCCTTGTATAGAGCTGCAGCAGAGACTGCTATTTTCGACAAGATGATGAGTAGAAGGTTGACTCAGAAGGATCTGTGGGATATGGGCAACCTACCCGGGTAAAGACACAACAGCTGCCATGGGCCTGCACTGAGAACTTTCCTGGGATTTCCGTCAGTGCCACCTCCTGCACCAAAAGTCGGTTCTGGTAGGAGACTTGGAACTTCCTCCCAAAGCCTCTCTGGGACCTCACCCTCACTTCTGCAACCCCTTTTGTGCTGTATGTCAGCGCTGCATACTTAGCCAAGGCCTGCAGGGCAACCACTGTGTCCTGAAAAGGAAGAAACAGTTTACATTTGCATGTTTGCTCCACAGCTCTGAGGCCCAAAGTCACTTGAACTTGCTGACCTGAGGACCTCTGTATACAAGGGCTCCTCTCCTCAAAGCGTTCACACTGTTGTTTTCACATTTGCATAGATTCTGCAGAGATCTTTCTCAGGCAATATCACCTTCCCCAGCCTTGAGTTACCTGTGTTGAGGCAAATCCTCCATAGGCATTCTGCTGCCTGGTAAGCCAGACTACAATGCCAGAGGCTGTAGTGAGATCAGCTCTTGTGACATTTGGCTTGGAGAGCAGGGCCAGGAGGACATAGGCTGTCAACTCCACGTCCACAGACAGTGGCTGTGACCAAGGGCTAGTGCTGGGTGTCTTGGATGGGGTCTGACTCCAATAGATCTGACCACCTGGGAAAGGAAGGAAGTAGATAACGTTGAGAGATGTCAGGGAAGAAATCCTGAGGCATAGGAGGCACAGTGGCTTGTGTGTGCAAAGACCATTGAGTAAATACCAGTTGGCGGGGTCATCACATCACTGGGTGAACTGCAATCCATTGTATGCAATTTGTATTTTGCCATACCTGACACTCCGTATTACACATTGAAGACCCATTTACCAAGGTGATAGCAAAAAACTAATATGCCCATAATCTGCATACCCAGTACCTCCCAGACATCTGACTTCTCCATTGTCCTGTTTGCCAGGTCCACTAGATACTTGACACTAGCTAGCTACCCACTAGCTGGTCCTGAGGGTCAGGGACTAACAAGAAATAAGGCAGCTTGCCAGCTTGCTTTCTGCTCTGGCACTTTGCAGTCCTGCATTAGAAAGCCCATTTCTCTCAGAGCACAACCGCCATTTTGGGTACCAGAAAAGGGCAAATGCTTTGAAGGAAATCAGCACCCACACCACAGTATCAGCCAGAACATACCTTAAGTTTGTGGACTGACTGTCTAAAAACTCTCTTTGGGGAAGGACAGGAATTAAGACCTAAAGGGTAAGGCTATGGTCTTTTCAGGTTGCATGTAACCAAGGGCTCAGAAGGGTCACTTGTCCCTTCTCTGATGTTCACCTGGCACTTAGGCTCCCATACCTGCTCTGATTGCCTTTTGATCAAGCTTGTCAAGAAGCTCTTGTGTGCGCTGAGGGTCCTTAGCCAGGGCGAAGGTGTAGGCCAGGAGGGCCTGTGTGTAAGTGCTGGCAGCTTTGGGAAGGAAAGGAGCGATGCAGCCCAGAGCCTTGCGCACCACTGTACTCTACAGAGAAGAGTTACATTGATATTGGTCACACACAAACACATGACGCAGGCAAACACTGAGGTACACAAGCAGAAGGATGCACTAGCATATATATGCTGGCGTAGAAAGCAGCTCATACATACACCTATGTGTCACTGTGCTTGAGCCTGCACTCTTCCCTTTGTATCATTGCAGCACCACTAAGCAGTGTCTCCAGCCCTCAGTGCAAGGTGCTTGACAGAGACTGTCCCCAAAACTGGTCATGGATTTCAGTAGTGCTCTCAGTGAAATGAATTCCCTTACTGCTGGAATAACACTACCACATCTTACTTTGAACACAACAAGAGCAACAACACATAATTGCAAATGCTTGCACCCAGCATAGTGACCAGTATTACTGTGTTCAGTTCAGCTCTTCAGTGCCTTAATGTCACTGGGACTTCCGGTTTCCCTTGGAATATCAGTACTGTTGGCAGGATGCAGCAAATCGACAGTTTTCAGCAGCATTGTATTCCAGCATTCAGTTATGCTGTTTCAAGCATGAGCCAAAATCTTGCAGTGGTTGCCTGTTCAGTATTTGTGTATCTACAGCAGTTTGTGGTTTTCCCTTTTCAAGTGGCCTCTTGGTGGAGTATGGTAAGAGTCACACAAGGGCTACATTTAAGATTTATTCTGACACGTGACATGCTCCTCACCTCTTTCCCTTCTAGAAAGGAGAGAAGATAATGTCTGAGTCATTTTGGAGCTCTCTAGATGGTGGAGTCGTATTGCTGGATGCAGCCAGTGATTCTCAGAAATTCTCATTGTATCTACTCGTAAAGTATAAAAGTTCCCAGGATTTAACTGCTGCTTTTTGGTTGTTCTCTTGGTAAAGCCCAACAGAAGAGCTACGCTAAGCTCCCATCATTTCAAAAATCCTACCTTTCTTTTTGTTCTTAAATATAATAACTGCAAGCGACACAGTAATCTTTGTATTCTGTAACTGAATAAAGCTATGTAGGAATTAGAGCAAGTTCCTGAACCGTTCAGAGTTCAGAAGCTCCTTTATTATTAATTTTCCTTGTTAAATCTCTCACTTTCCCAGATGGTTAAAATGGAGGTAACAGCACTGGTGTTTGTGCAGCTACCAAAATTCCACTGAAAATACTTGAAAGCGTCACCTGTGAAGTGGTCACTATTATCATGTGTCTTAATACCTTGTCTAGGAACAGTCTAACATATTATAACCCATCTGGCTCTGGTGTCTTCTGGTGAAACGAACACAAGAACTGAGAGTGCCACTCTACTGGAAGTTTTTTCAGACTTCTTGTGCTCATCCTGGTGTTGACAATAGCAGTGCTAAGTACATACTGTACAGAAGCATTGAACTTCCCTGAGAGCAGTCACATGCCAGCTAAGGAACTGCTCCTCTACAACATGCCATTTGTTTCTCCAGTCAACATAAACAATCTGTTTTATTTCAAGGGATCAATTTCCAACACATGGTGGAGGTAGAGGGCTGTTCGACTGGATTTTTTTGTCATACAGACAATGCTTTAATGTCAATTTCTTCAGGACAGTGTACACTATCTCCAACCTTTTCTCTACATTTTAACCCTTAACAACTTCCATGAGCCTTCTTAGGTATGTAAGGGGATCTTGTATACTTGTAAGTAGGATCTGTTCTGAACATCTTGAGCACATTAGCCCTTGCAGGACATCCTCAATCTCTTATTCAGGATTTTCATCTCCAGTGACTGTGCATTTGTCGCAAAACCATTTATAACCCACTCAGGGACACTCTTTTCCTGTGTGCTATGACAAGCTTTCTGTTTCCGACTTCATCTACTCACAGACCTCCTCAGAATTTCCTTCACTGGGGCTAGGATAACTATTGTGAGACTTGTGTTTTTTATGTTTGTCATTACTTTTTACTTCTTTCACTGTCATGACCATTTTATCTAAAAACAATGGTTTATGCACAGGTGTCCAATTGAATAATTCTCTGGCAACTTTCAGATCAACAAATCTGCTGCTCCAGTGAAGCATTCTTCACTCCATAGACAACCCTTCCTGAGCTAACAATGCTGTTACTGTCTTCTCTGGAGCCTGAGGAATCACATCACCAGTGTCAGAGCACTAGTCACTCTCTGTGTATTCATTCTGGACAGAGTGGCTTCCACTAGTTCATCATGTAAATTGCTTTGAGGTCCTGTTTGTCTCCCTTTCTGGATTTTACTCACGGATTTGGAGCACAATCTGGTTGCTTCTCAGCAACTTTACTTTCCTTCCCAAATGACAGAACTGGCTCTTAAGATCTACAACAAACTCTTATTTAATTTTCTACCAGGACAAAGGTCCTTGTCTTTGTGTTTCATTCTGCTACATTTGACAGTACATGTCAAATAGTTTCATGAAAAGCCTCCTCCACACCAGTCAGCCAAAACTCAGGCACTTCATGGAATTACCAAATGACAGAATAATTCAGATTAGGAGGGACATCAGAAGGTCTCTAATCCAACCTCTTCAAAATAGGGTTAGCTAGGAAATCAAACCAGGTTGCTTAGGGTTTTATACAGTTAGGTCTTCAAAATCTCCAGTGATGGAGATGACTAAACTTCTCTAATCAATCTGTTCCAATACTTGAGTGCCTGTACAGTGAAAAAGGTGACCTGAAGGACACCTGTTGTCAGAAGGAAGGTTAATTTCCAGCTGTCTCTTTTTTCCTAAGCCCACTGCTTTCAGATGCAATGAAAAACACTGCCCTTTCACTTAATTTTCTTATTTCCGGAGAACTCTGCTTCTCCAAGTCTGTAGCAATAGCATTCCTCCATCAAGTTCATTATATTTTTTTTAACTGCCAGTACCACAGAGTCCAGTAATTGGTTACAATCCTTAGCACTTGTAAGAGTTCCCCCTTATTATTATTACTTAGGTGTACAATTCCAACTGCTCTAGTTCACAACATGCACTCCCTTCCCAGACTTCCAATTTCTAGGGAGATAAAACACATTAAAAATGTCATTATGTCTATTCACGTGGCTGCGGGAGCAGCTACACCCACCTCTCCTCCCTAACACTTCACTGCTAGCTCTCATATGTAGAGAGTGCAAGGGGTAGCAAGATGGTGTGAGGATGGTGGAGGGAGCAGGAATGAGCAGCCGAAGACTGGGCATAGTATCTAGTCATGAACTCTAATGGCTCCCAGTAATCTAACCTCACATCTTCCCCTGCCAACGGTGTCCTCCTTCAGGGACAGTTTAAGCTTTTACCTGAGAAGTGATAATTTCTTAGTTCTGCCCCATTACTTTGTCCACAAGCCTCTCCAAGATGCTCTGTTGCCTGCTTCAATCACCCCACTAAGCTCTTCAGGATTCAGGCAAGAGCATAACAAAGAATCTCAGTATTTACCTCTGGTGTCTCCCCTGCCTCCAAGTATGCAGCAGTGATGTAGGCAGCCAAGGGGACTTCCCCATCCACACCTCCCTACAAAAAGCATAAATATCCAAAAGCTGGAAAAGGTAATACACAAAGACCTGAAACTTTTCAGCAAAGTTCCTACCTACCCCTGGTTTGCTCCCATGCAAGAAAGCAGAACAACACAGAAAAGTGAGCTAAAACAATTACCAGTACACTTGGCAAGAACTGCTTTGAGTTGCCCTTCAAGGTGTTCTGGCTCCTACCTTCATGGCTGTGTGGAAAAGTTGGCCCACATTTCTGAAGCAACCATTGGGAAGCTGCTGGAACTCCAGCCAGTTGAGAGCAGCTTGGATGCTCCTGCTGTCCAGGAAAATGTATGGCTTGGCTTGGGCAAAGCATTTGACCACAAATGAAGTCAGCCTGGTTGGGAAGAGAACATAAAAAAGGCATGAGAGAAGGAAAAGAGAAATAGAAAGAGATTGAGTAAATGTAAGAGCAGGAAGAATAAGTGAAAAGAAAGAATCTAAGCAGAAACTGAGGAAAAGGAAGAAAAATGGGAGTTTGAAACCTCTGGCTCCCTCCTCACCTGTTGCTGTGCTATCCCTAATTTGTCAGTCCCATGTCACCCTTCATCCCAAGGATAGTTGCATACCAATGGGGTGCCCTAGCCCCAAAAGCATTTGGAACACCTTGTGTCCAATAGGACAAAAAAGGATTCAGTGCTGGAAGCAGAAAGCTGTCCACCTCCAGGCTGTGAGCAGGACAGCAGGGAGAGAGCCCAGGGCTTACCAAGTATTACCATACTCATCCTTGGTACCAAATTCACTGAAGGAACCATCAGGGTGTTGATACTGTAGCTGTATCTGGTACCCTGAAAAATAGGATAGGGTGTTAGTGTTCAAACTGGTATTTTCAATGAGATCACTGGGCAGGGAATGAGAGTGGTGTTAACATTACAAGTGGTGGAGTACCCTGGAGGTAAGGGGAGTAGGCACCAGGGACTATTACTAGGTTAGACACAGAGGAAGGCAGAGTAGCAAGGTGGATCTGTTGTACTTGCCATTGCGCAGGAATCCTGTTGCCCTCTCCTTGATCTCAGGGGTCAGCTGCCTTGTGTTCTCCAGGTACTGGAGCACATAGACAATGGGGGCAAACAGCACCATGTTCTGCTCCCCACAGCCATGAGGCATATGCACCAGGCGGTCCAGGTTCTGTAGTGCCATCCCCATGAGGTCACCTGGAACACAGTATAGACACCCTGACCACCTCCTGGGCAGGGGCGTTGGGTATTCACCTCTTCCAACATGTGACCAGTTCCTGGTAGTGTACTAGGTAGGATAGCTCCAGCACAGCAGCATGCAGATAGCTCCGTCCAATCAGCTTACCAGTTCCACTGTGCCCTGCACACATATTCCCATCCTACCAGGGGAAACCTGTAAACAAAACAACCTCTCCCTTGCTGAGTGTTTAAGGTTATCTGGAACCAGGAAATTCAGCCACGAACATGGAAAGACCAAGAAAGTTGGAGCCTCAGAAACCTCAGAAAGGGCATTCTGGGTTTGGGCTTTTCTAGGACTATACTCAGAGATACAGAAGTTGGAAAGGTAATATCATAGCTGAATTCCTTACCAGTGACTGAGACTGTAGCTCTGACTGAACCTTCAACCACATTTAGAGGCAACATCAAGGACACAGACTCCTGTGCTGGACTCCCTGACACCAGAGGGTGTAAGGTACAGGGGGAAGGACAAAAAGAAAGAGATTCTGACAAAAACAGCCTTCAAAATCCCCAGAAACTGTTCAAGATAGTGCTAACATCCCATTTTCTTGTCACAAAGGTTGCAGATCACCTCACAAATCCTGTCCCATTCCACCCTCAACTCTTTTCATCCACCTCCATTGTGACTGTGATATCCTAACAGCCTTCCTTCTCAAGAGGGTGAGAGGATCTTCTAGAAACCCTCTGTGGCCAAAGCCACCTACTTGCTTTTCTCTACATATGTTACCCCAACAAGTTTCAGATTTCAGTTGCAGGCATATCTTCTCAATGCACTTAGTGCTCTCAAAATCTGCAAATAGCCCCATAATACACCATAAAATTCAAGACAGGAGCAGAAATCCAAAGTCACATCCTCCAGCCTCACCATGTTCAGTAGTGTGGTTACTACCACAGGTGAAAAAGTCCTCAAGCTGTCATATTAGTAGCAGGGATGTGGATGCTAAAAGCTTGGATATGCCTCCCCACCCTTACCCAGGGGAAGATCCCGATGGCACCACAATTAGAGTGTGCTTCTGTAGCTTGGTCATGTTGACACAGGAAAACATTTCAATAATTGGAAAGACTCGGGAGGTAGCCAGGAAGCAGGGGACAAGTAGGATGAAAGAAGAAAACAATCTCTCTACCTTTTCTGGGACACAGGATGGAGCTGTGAGCCTTTTCTACCAGCACTCCCTCTGGCTGTTGGAGCATTTTAAAGTAGCAGTAATGAACACATAGGAGAGAAACAGGATTACAAGTAGATTAGAAATAGATATGGACAAAATTGTAGTTCAGGCTGGAGATTCAGCTGGAGTAACATCATTATCACATAAAAATTTAAATTATAGTCAATCATTTTAATTTCAGATAAGAATCATAGAATCATAGAATGGTTTGGATTGGAAGGGAACTTAAAGATCATCTAATTCCATAGGCAGGGACCCCTTCCAATAGACCAGGTTACTCAAAGCCCCATCCAACCTGGCCTTGAACACTTCCAGGGATGGGGCATCCACAACTTCTCTGGGCAACCTGTCCCACTGCCTCACCACCCTCACAGTAAAGAACTTCTTCCTTATACCTAATCTGTATCTACCCCCTTTTAGTTTAAAACCATTACTCCTTGTCCTATCACTCCACTCCCTGATTAAAAAAAAAAAAAAGTGTGTCCTTCTCTCACTATAAGGTCTCCCTGGAGCCTTCTCTTCTCCAGGCTGAAAAACCCCAACTCCCTCAGCCTCTCTTCATAGGAGAGCTCCTCCAGCCCTTTGATCATCTTCGTGGCCCCACTCTGGACTTCTTCTAATACATCCATGTCCTTCTTGTGCTGGGGACCCCAGAGGTAAACGCAGTACTCTAGGTGGGGTCTCACAAGAGCAGAATAGAGACGGATAATCACCTCCCTCGACCTGCTGGTCATGCTCCTTTTGATGCAGCCCAGGATATGGCTGGCAGCACACATTGCCAGCTCATGTTGAGCTTCTCATCAACCAACACCCCCAGGTCCTCCTCAGAACTGCTTTCAATCCATTCTGCACCCAGCCTGTATTCGTGCTTGGGATTGCCCCGACCCAGGTGCAGGACCTTGCACTTGGCCTTGTTGAACTTCATGAGTTTTGCACAAGCCCACCTCTCTAGCCTGTCAAGGTCCCCCTGGGTGGCATCCCTTCCCTCCAGCATGTCAACCGCACAGCTCAGATTGTTGTCGTTGACAAACTTGCTGAGGATGCACTCAATCCCACTGTCCCTGTCAGTGGCAAAGATGTTAAATAGCGCTGGTCCCGATACCGACCCCTGAGGAACACCACTTGTTACTGATCTCCACTTGGATATTGAGCTGTTGACCACAACTCTTTGAGTGTGACCAACCAGCCAATTCCTTACCCACCGAGTGGTCCATCCATCAGATCCACATCTCTCCAATTTAGAGACAAGGATATTGTGCAGGACAGTGTCAAATGCTTTGCACAAGTCCAGGTAGATGACATCAGTTGCTCTTCCCCTATCCACCAATGCTGTAAACCCATCATAGAAGGACACCAGATTTGTCAGGCACAATCTGACCTTAGTGAAGCCACGTTGGCTGTCACCACCTCTTTGTTTTCCATGTGCCTTATCATAGTTTCCAGGAGGATCTGCTCCATGATCTTGCCAGGCACAGTGGTGAGACTGTCTGGCCTGTAGTTCCTCAGGTCTTCCTTTTTCCCCTTTTTAAAAATGGGGATTATGTTTCCCCTCTTCCAGTCAGTGGGAACTTCGCTGGACTGCCACGACTTCTCAAATATGATGGATAGTGGCTTAGCAACTTCATCTGCCAGTTCCCCCAGGACCTGTAGATGCATCTCATCAGGTCCCATGGACTTGTGCACCTTCAGGTTCCTTAGATGGTCTTGAATCTGATCTTCTCCTACAGTGGGCAGTTTTTCATTCTCCCAGTCCCTGCCTTTGCCTTCTGGGACTTGGGCTATGTGGCTAGAGCTCTTACCAGTGAGGACTGAAGCAAAAAAGTCATTGAGTACCTCGGTCTTCTCCGTATCCCAGGTAACCAGGTCTCTCATTGTCTTCCAGAGAGGGCCCACAATTTCCCTAGTCTACCTTTTATCACTGATGTACCTATAGAAGCCTTTCTTGTTGCCCTTGACATCTGTGGCCAGATTTAATTCTAATAGGGCTTTAGCTTTCCTAACCTCATCCCTGGCTGCTTGGACAATTTCTCTGTACGTATTCCCAATACGTATTTTCAGAATATTGTAACTTCTGAATGTCTGTGAAATAGATGCTGTAAGATTCAGCAAACAGCTCAGGAGGGAGAACATGAAAGGATATAAATATTTAAAGTTTTTCATTTAAAGGCCTGACCACAAACAGAAGAATGGAGGTTGGCATGAAGTGGTAGAGACCCACATAACTCCCACATCCATCAGCCCTCAAAACTGGCCCCAGCTCAGGCCTTGAGGTTCTAATTATACACCTTGAATAGCAAGGGGCAATTCCCAGAATTTATCTGCACCAAACTGGGAATTGCACAAAGCCCATTTTAAGGTCTAGGTAACAGAAGATGTTGTCTGACCCGGACTAGTAGGAGTTTGGTGATTGTATCTTTCTGTCCTTGGTTTGGGACAAATGGTATCTCTTTGCCACAGAGCTCTTTGGTGGCCATGGCCTCTGTGTTGAGGGTGATGTTCATGAGCCCTGAAAATAAGGCACATTTAGTACATAAAACATCTTTTAAGGAAGTGCTTCCCATTAATATAATAGAAGTCACCTGTTGGCAACAAAAAAAATAGGATTACAGCCCTACATACAGACAGTTCTGTACCTCCTAGCACAAAATTGTGAGTAATCATGGCCTTAGGATGAACGCAAATGAGTACCCTCAGGATAAGAGGGCATATAACCCAGTTCCCTCACTCAGCCCTTATAAAGCATTCCCACCTTGGTCCCATTCCCTCCCAACTCCACCACCCCAACCTCCCTGTTCTTCTCACCCAGTTGCTCTGCTGTGACACTCCACTGAAACATTTTAGCTTCTCCAGCACATAAGCAACTGCTGTAGACACAGCCTTTACATGGCTTCAGCTGGAAGCGTGTGAACTCCTCCACAGTCACTTGGATCTGAAGGGACAGCAGGGATGGTAGATAGTAACAAGACAAATGTCAAACATTTCTTAAAATAAGCCATGGACTTCAGTCATCTCCTACCTACCCCCACCCCACTTTTCTTGCAAAGCCCATCAGGGCTCACCTACCTTCATGCATCGCTGCAGGTAGTTGAAGACTGTGGCCTTCAAGATGAATGTCTCACCCTGGATCACAGAAGATGGCAGTGTGAGCTCCACAAAAAAGGGCTTGAAAACAAGCAGACTGGAAGTTGGAGCAAGTCCAAAGCCATTACGTCCTGTGCAGAACATCCCTGCTTTCCATTCTGTGATGGTGTCAGGCACAGTGACAGTGACACTCTTGTTCCCACTGGGACTGAAGAGAAGTAGAGAGCAATAGAAGCATTTAACTGAATCTTGTCATATGCAGCACCAGATGACTTGGTCTGTGCCCTTCTCCCCAGTGCACCCCATCCCCTAATCTCAGCCTAACTCCTAACCTGTACTGAATTTGTAGCCCTCGGAGCACAGGCAAAACACCCAGGGAGACATCATTCAACTGAACTAGATGTGCCAACCATCCATGAGCAGCTGAGGGAAGAGGTATTCACAGCATCTATTTCAGGTGTCTGATTTTGGCAGCCTAGTCCCCCACACAGTCCCTTGTGAGAGGTAAACTCCCCTCAGCATCAAACTCTTTCATCTTCACTGATCTAACTTCACAATGTCTTCATCTCTGGCCTCTGTGTGGATACCTAGTGTATCACTGCCTTGCTATTCCCCTCCATCCATCAGCACACTCTACCTGCAGGCCAATATGAAGCCTGCAAGTCCCCAGACTAGCCCAGAAGAGCTTACTATGGGCACTCGCAATTTCTGACTGGAATAGTACCTCTCTTTCATTTTTTCTGTATTTCACGTGGACAGTCAGATGACTTAACCTAGATAAGGCAGGGACCCCTGCCTCAGATGCTTATATCAACAGAACACTTCTGACAGTAGGTTACATGGCTGAAAGATGCCATCATCATACTCGGCACTTTTCTCAGACAGCACTTGCTCTTTGCATACATGAAAGTGCTTTACAGCTGTCAGCAGTTTTATTCTTCTAGGTCTAGGGATGGAGAACCAGGCACCAAAAGAGCAATGGGACTGGCCCAAGACCATTAGAATTTAGCAGAGAAGACAAATCCAGACATTGACCTTTCCATGAAACAGCTTAAAGTCTAACATGAAGACAGCGCAGACTTGGCCTGTGCCCATATCACAGCTCCTGAGAGCATCAGACTATTCCACAGCTGCTACCACATCAGACAAAACCAACCCTCATTAAAGCTAATCAATATTATTTGACTTCAACAATTGGAAACATTTGCTTTCCTCTAAAGAATCCAGTTTTGCCAGGCACACACAATATGAAACATCTTTGATTATTCAGATCAGGCTGGTGGGCAAATTACATAGGAGATATCTGCTGACAGTGGGTAAAGAGATGGATGTAGCTGGAAGGAGAGGGCACGTGAGAGAGGGCAAAGCCGGGGGGATCTAGCCTGAGCAGATGCCAGTCTCCAGACACCAGACAAGAAACTCTTAAAGCCAGAGATGAAAAATCTCCAAAAGCTCATCCTGCCCCTCTCCTGAAGCTCAGCGTAAAATGGCTTCCCACACCAGCACTCTGCTCCCTCTCCTGGGGGATACACTGCACACCCTTCCTTGTTTGGAAAACATCAATTTACTTCATGGTCCATGGGGAGTCCTGGAGGAATAGAGAACATCAGGGAGGAAGGGCAACACAGATGTTGAGCAGGAACTCCTTCCCCAGACTACCTGGAGTTCATGCAGTGTTTGCCCTTTCATCCCCCATCTCATATTCACTCCAGACCCAACCAACTTCTCTCCCTCACTTGTGCTGGTGAGGCTCCCTGCACACTCACTGAACCTTCAGCCTTTCTCACAGGACACAATTCCCAGTCCTGTGAAGGGCTTCTGAGGAGATCAGCTTCTCCTGCATCCCAGGATGTATCCCATGAACCCACTTTGGGAACTGCTGACCCACAGGACTACCACAAGCAGACTGCAGGCAGTAAATCAAGCTGCTTTGCCACACCACACCTGCTTTCTTATATACTCATGCCAGCCACCTCCCATGGATGGATGCTACCTCTACACGGTCATCTAGTACATGAAAATACATTTGATGCAGACATCAGCTTCAATGAGACACAGCCTGGTGTCTTCCTTGGTAGCTTATGATCTAAAACTGGTTGCATCTGCTGCCATTCCAGGTCATACTAGGCCACCCAGACTAGGCCTCCACTGCTCAGTTTACTCACCCCACAGAATACAAATCCCATATCCAGGTTTTTGTGAAATATTTGTGCACTTTCTCTTCAGCTGGAGAAACAGGTGAAAACATAGTGGGCTGATAGATAGATGTCAACAGATGCCCTGCTGGAAATAACAAATGCCCAGTTACCACAGAGTCCTCAGCCCCTTAGAGCAGAGGGGCTCCAGCCCACCTCAGGCTGCAGGTCATCCAGTCAGCACATGGGAACCACTGCAATGATCTTGCCTGTTTGATAGGATAGAGCTGCTTTGGGCCTTACTTTTGTTTGTAGGCAGCACAGGAGCAGCAACTATTCCCTCACCTCAGAGGTAAGACCTGGGATCCAGACAGCTCGCTAACATTTCAGAGCCAGAAGCCCTAAGTCCCAGGCAGCCTCACACACGCACAACAGGTTTAGAGTCAGGGAACAGTTTTTCCTCCATTTGCAATTACAGTAAGTACTGCCTCTTAGCTCACACTCAGGACTGCTTCAACCAGAAAGACTGAGCATCCCATGTAAGAAGAAACAGTTGGCAAGTGCTTACTGTTATATGCTTCATGGGGCTGAGCAAACGTCAACATGGGCCTGGAAGTGATTACCCCCGTTTCCTGCAGCATTGTTGTTGACTGAGTAATTAGACATTGTCTTGGTTTCCTGATATTGGTGTTCGACATAATTTTCAACCCCATTTCCTGGAGGAAAAAGAGGAAAGAAATGAGGCACCAGATATTTCTCCTATCCTCTCTGTCCTTCATCCTGTGCCTTATTGTCCCCTTATGCAGCGGTGACTCTGCTGTTCTCTGGCTTGGTAAACTATTCTCTTGCTTCTGTTTAGGAGAGAATTATTCAGATCCTCAGCAAGGGGCAAACAAGACCTTCCTTGTTAATCCATCTGGTCTGAGTCAGCCAAGTTTCTTCTTTTCCAAACATGTGGTCATCTAAGCACTATGTCTTCTCAGCCTGCACAGCACAATTCCTATCAGATTAATCTTGGGCGACCCAAATTGCTTGTGATATGGAGATTAAATATACTATGTGAAATCCAATTAAAGTAACTAATAATACTTGGCATCCTGAATCACACAATTGAAGTGCAGTAACCATGCAACAATTTCTCCTTGGTCAACAATTTAAAGTAGCTTATTCAAAGAACAAATTAATTATAAGGGCCTAAACTGAACCAGTTCCCTATGCTCTCTTTGATGACATTCCTAGGATATTGGTAAAGTCAGGGGGCCACACTTCCCTCATTTCATGAATTATACCAACCCACAAAATCAGCCATTTTTACCCTGAATGCTGTAAACACATCAGGTTCATCAGAATTTGGGAACCCGCATGAATGATCATCTTCAGACACTTGGCGAGGATACCTGGAGTTATAAACAGATGGGAAGAGCCCATAGATCTGGGAAAGCAAGAAAAGCAAAAAAAAAAAATATCAGTACAAATAATACCTGGCATTCACTTTCTGCAGTACATCCAAGGCCTGTTTGAATTGCTCTTGACTACCATGCATGAATGCATGCCAGAAAGCAGAAGCTCACTGTTACTCTTCGCTGGCTCTTCTCTGATAGAGCCAGCACAACCTGCTGAACTGAACATGAGACAGAACAACAGAACCTGGGTCTGGATTTACTACAAGTGCACTGAGCGGCATTCAACCTCTTTAACAGATGCCTCCTAATCCTTACCAGTGCCACACTGAGAGTGCTCTTGATCCTTCTAGTCAGTGCTTTGAGTTCCTTGAGAGAGAAGCTCTTAACAGATGCAACAGCCTGTCTCTCTCTCTCTCCCTCCCTCTTCATGTCAGTGCAAAGGAAGGGGAAGAAGTCAGAGCAGACTCACTCACCATGGAGCTACTGAGTTCTTTTTCTGGCAAAAAGACACTCTGATCCACAGCCCAGACAGCACATGTGGACCTAGGAGCTGCAAGCAGGTGTAAACCAACCTCTGAATCAGGAAGAGTCTCGTGTGTTGAGAAGCCCAGCTCCACCTGGATGGGAAGAACATATAAATGTGGCAAAACATATATGACATTTCTGCTGTTGGCCACCCTCCCATTTCCTGAGCAAGGAAGGGTCCTACATGAAAAGAATTTCCAAGGACATGACTTGGACTGAAAACCAAGGAATCTCCTAAGGACCCCCAGAAGATATTTAAGAAAACATCAGGTTGGGATTCTAAGAGGAAAGATGACAAATCACATGAAAGGCAGAGGGGGAACCATCTTATCTACCATCAGTATGTGCAGGTAACAGTACTGGAGACATTACTGTATCAGAACACATCACTCTCTTTACTGAGCAAGCCAGCCAGTCATGATCACACACCTCACACAGCTTGCTTTCTGCTCCTTTTGACAAGCCTAGTCTTTATCTCCAGGCTCTTTGTGGGGTTGGTCTCAATTTCCTGAAGCACATCCTGTTCTTGCTTGAATCTGACTGTCCATGGCAGATGTGCAGCTGTGAAGCAAGAGCAATGCCAGTCCTCAGAAGTTAGTCTTTGGAGTGCAAGACACAGCCAAGAAAGCAGATTCCCATGAATGTCATGATGACCACAGAAGTTCAGCCTTTTCTGAATGGCTAGTAAAATCCATTTCTTCCATCAGCCACTATCAGCTGTCTTCCCAATACCATGTACCAACAAGACTAAGTGTTTGCTGCAGTAGCAAAGCAGCCCTGAGCTCTCCTGGGAGTCACACTAATAACCTATGCTGGACTTTGTTCCTACTGGGTGCACTTGCTATACAAGCCTATGGAGACGGATACATATATTCTCTGCCTTTCCCAAATACAGCAGCACAGAATCACAAAATGGTTAAGGTTGGAAGGAATCTGTGGATGTCATCCGGTCCAACCTCCCTGCTCAAGCAGGGACATCTAGAGCAAGTTGCCCAGGACCACATCCAGGTGGCTTTTGAAGATCTCCAAGGAGGGAGACTCCACAACCTCTCTGGGCAACCTGTGCCAGTGCTCCATCACCCACACAGTAAAGAAGTGCTTCCTGTTCCTGATAGAACTTGTGTTCCAGTTTATGCCCATTGCCTCTTGTCCTGACACTGGGCACCACTGAAAAGAGCATGGCTCCGTCTTCTTTGCACCCTCCCTTCAGTTATTTATAGCCATTGACAAGATCCCCCTAAGCCTCCTCTTCTCCGGGCTGAACCATCCCAGCTCCCTCAGCTTCTCCTCATAGGAGAGGTGCTCCAGTCCCTTGATCATCTTGGTGGCCCTCTGCTGGACTCCTTCCAGTATGTCTAGGTCTCTCTTGTACTGGAGGCCCCAGAACTGGACACAGTACTCCAGGGGTGACCTCACCAATGCTGAGTAGAGGGGAAGGATCACCTCTCTTGACCTGTTGGTGATACTTTGCCTAATGCAGCCAAGAATAGCAATAGCCTTCTTAGCAGCAAGGGTAGGTTGCTGACTCACGTTCAACTAGGTATCCACCAGGACACCTTTTCTGCAGAGCTGCTTTCCAGCTGGGTAGCCCCCAGCATGTACTGGTGCCTGGGGTTGTTCCTCCCTGGGTGCGGGACTCTGCACTTCTCCTTGTTGAACTTCATGAGATTCTTCTCAGCCCACTTCTCCAACCTGTCAAAGTCCCACTGGATGGCTGCACAGCCCTCTGGTGAGTCAGCCACTCCCCCTAGTTTTGTGTCATCGTGAATTTACTGAGGGCACACTCTACCCCATTGTCCAGATCATTAATGAAGATGTTAAACAAGACTGGACCCAGTATTGACCCCTGGGGTACTCCTCTTGTTAATGGCCACCAACTAGACTTTGCGCCACTGACCACTACCTTCTAGTTCTGGCCATTCAGCCAGTTTTTGATCCACCTCACTGTCTACTCATCTAGTCTATACTTCAGCAGCTTCTCTATGAGGATCTTATGGGGGACAATATCAAAGGCCTTAATGAAGTCCAGGAAGACAATATCCACTGCTCTCCTCTCAACCATGAGGCTGGTGATTTCATTATAGAAGCTGATCAGGTTGGTCAGGCATGACTTGTCCTTAGTGAATCCATGCTGACTATTCCAGATGATTTTATTCTCCTTCATGTGCCTCAAAATGGTTCAAGGATTAGCTGTTCCATCTCATTCCAAAGGACCAAGGTGAGGCTGACCAGCCTGTAGTTTCCTGGGTCCTCCTTCTTGCCCTTCTTGAAGATAGGAGTGACATTTGATTTCCTCCAGTCTTCAGGTGCTTCTCCCAGTTGCCACAATCAAGCAAAGATTATAGAGAGTGGCCTCACAATCACATCTGTCAGCTCCCTCAGCACTCATGGGTGCATCCAACAGCAGCATCCATAATGCTCAGCACATACTTGCTCCATACATTACAACATCCTTCACCATTCACATACTGCAGTTCACATAACATGGCACGCCGCACAGTGTCAGGCACACACAGCTACACATATTATGTATTCCTCAGTCTCTTCTTTGGCTGCAGCAGACACACACTCACACATTTAGTCATGGCCTCAGACATGAATCCTACCTTATTTCTGAAACACATGGAGACACTGAAGATGGCAGAATCAGCGATGATTTTTCCATTAGGGAATATAACATAAACAATAAGTGCTGGAGCTGGAGCATAGACTGAGCTGAAGGTAAGAGGGATGGAGAAGAAGCCTTTCAGCACTAGATGGAGGAGACAGGGAATGAGAAAGAAGTAAATTTGGTAATGGAAATGAACTCTGATCAGCTTTTGCCCTTCTGCATGTGTCTAATTAATTCCTTTCCTCAGCTCTTTCAGGACCACAGAGATTTTTGAAGACCACTGAAACAATCAGCACATCTCTAGACCTGGTATTCAAGACCTGCAAAAGACTCTTCTTGGTTCTGTTCATTGCCTCAGGGAGATGAAACATCTCTTTGGAGTTCAAACTTAGCTCCACAAAGAGTGAGAGTCTCAAATGTCTTTCTAAGCCTCCCATCACCAAACATTTCCCTTCCCATCACCAAACAAAGAGGTCACATTTGTCTCAAAGCACCTCTAATTTAATGTCTCAAAGCACCTATAATTTAGGTTATAATTAGGTTAAAGAAAAAAAGACAACAGTGAGTCAACAGTCAACACCCATCAAAATGATAAGTTCTGCTATCCTAACTACTCAAAGGTTATTTGTAGACACAATTGCAAATCAAAGCAGGAGAGTGTTGATAGAGGGTAAGGTTTCACACCCTTTGCAAGGGCAGCGAAAGGAGATTTTTTTTTTAAAATGAAGGCAACAGCAAATGAGCCTGTGGGGTGGAAAATGTTGAGCATTGTTCTCTTGGTACCAAAGCAAGAAGGAAAGGGAAACATGAAAGCTAGAAAGACAAGTTGTTCTGACATGACAGAAGAAGGGTGAGCCAGCTCTAAGCTGCAAAGAGGCTTATACCACATGTCCAAATCAGAAGGGATGCCACAGAGAACACTGAATGCTTGCTAGACATAAAACAGGGGAGTGCACTTACTTCTTGGCAGCCCAACCCAAACAGTCTTCTGACCTGCATGGACTATCCCTCTTTTTCCCATGACCTAGGAAAGAATTCAGAAAGGGAAGGAAATGCCAGTCACATAGTCTTTGAGACCACTATGCAGACCAATGTATCCCTGAAACTGGAGATTAAATGGGGAGTGCGAGGGGGATAGGAGCTTTACTTGCACTCAGATAACAGAGAAAGTTCAGGGAACTTGGGGGAGGACAGATAAGGTCAATACTTGTCCTGCACCTGTGCAGAGCACAAAAGAAAGGTGCTGCTTTTCATGCTACTACTGCAGTCCCAGAATTGAAACCAGGATCCAGCCCCATGATGGCTAGATGAGCTATCTGGCCTGGGCTAAGCCAATGCTATCAAGTGTCAGGCTTGAACCTGTGGAGGATGCTGATCTCGTGTCTTGAGCCACCACCTACTAGCACTTCCCCAGAAACTCACAAAGTAGGAGAAAATGACACGTTTGGGCCCGTGTTCCAGGTCTTCCTGGTAAATTCTGAAGTCCACCTGGATAGCCTGCTTTTTACCACAGGGCATTGTTTCTGGCACACGGAGAATAGTGAGAAAACTCCTACTAGTGCTGTAGAATGGACGTATGAAATGAGAAGCTCTCTGGTAATTCAAATCAACTGTCCCAGGCTCTCTATCCAAATCTTGATGCAGGACACTTGCCTGGTAAGACAAAAACAAAAAAAAACCAGCAGGTTATTTCTTTCGTTATGCAAGTTAGCTGCAAATCACTCTAGCTGTGGCTTGGTAGGAAGCTCAGGCCACGTCTGAACAACACCATCACACAAGTCTTT
This sequence comes from Anseranas semipalmata, assembly GCA_013399115.1. NCBI lineage: Eukaryota > Metazoa > Chordata > Aves > Anseriformes > Anseranatidae > Anseranas > Anseranas semipalmata. The sequence continues at coordinate 111,008 of VXAA01001074.1, forward strand.
GTGTAAAGAGTTCATGAGAAAAGCAGCTAGATCCAGAGAATAAGCTCTGAAGGGGCACCAAGAGCCAGAACATGCTCAGGTGTTTCAGGTTGGAATTCCAGTCCCTCAGGAAGGAACAAGGGAGATGTCTGTGGGGCAGTAAATAGCACTGAGAAGCATGCTTACCCCTCACCTTCACAGCCAATGAGACAGACCTTTCTTAACTTACCTCCAGGGAGGCAGAGGTGCTGTTCCAAGCAGTTGTATTCAGGCTAAATGAAGCTGTCCCAGCATCCCCAGTGATGTACTTTTGCTGAAACTGCTGCTCACCGCAGCTTACTAAGAGGAGAACTTCTTTGTACTTCAGTGCCTTGCCTTTGTAGTCAATGACTCTAATCTGAGAACACCGTGGTGAGGGACAGAAACACAGAAGACTCTAGTCAGTGGACAGAATCTCCTCCTCTCCAGGTCATTAGCAGCATTTCCAAAGCCAACAAGGTCACCCTTCCAGTCCCTAACAATTTTATCAATACTGCTACTAGTAACCTCCTATTATCACATGCACAACCCTGTTCATTCATTCATCTGTGCAATTTAGGCATGATGAAATCCCCATACTCCCCACCCCTTCACAGCAGAAGACCTCTTGGCTGCTGAAATTTTGAATGCTTGGGTTTACACCCCCAATATGGATCGCTATGGCTGCTACTACTCAGGGTTTATTGACAATGACAATTGTCATTGTTAATGGCAAATGACAGTCTTGGGTGTTTTTCTCACTTTTGACAATTCAAAAGTTTTGTCTCTGGGAGTCCTTCATGCCCTCCCAAGCCCTTGCTGGAGCTGGGGCAGGACAAGATGTTCCTCTCCAAAGGACCGTAATTGGGAATTACCTTCCCCCTGTACATCTCTCCAGTGTGGTAGTAAGAATTCACATCCTCAAACAAGGCCATCCCGCCAATCTTGGAGATGAGTAATTTGTGGGAAGCATTGACTTGTATCTCTGAATGACAGCAGTAAGACAGAAACATAAGAGAGGGAGCAAGGAAATGAAGCACTTATCAGCAATTTGCCTGTAGAGTAACCCACTGGTAATACTGATATACAGGTGCGCATACATTTCATACCAGGGAGATGACTTGCCTAGGGCTTTGTGTATCTACTCTCCCTCCCACTTGCTTCTAGCCCTTAGAAAGGTCCCTAAACTGCACTACATGAGATTAGACCACAAGCAGCCTGAGTGTGTCATGCCTTCAGGAATCTATGGCTCTGCCTGTATCTGTGAGGTTAGATGGCAGGCCCCAATGGGCTCAGAAAGCTCAGAGCCCTTGATAGCCTAAAAGTCTCTGGTGTTCTTGGTCAGATTAGTGTATCTTCACGTGCCTCTTCCCAGCTAGCAGAGATATTTCCAGAGTTACCTGTGCCATCCTCCACCAGTGAGGCCTCTGCAACTATGCTGTCCTGATAGTACCGGAAGTCTCGGCTGAAGAAGGATAGGGTCACGTTTGTGAAGAAGCAACCCATCTTGTCTGTCTGAAATCACAGAGAGAGGAAACAAGGTCTGATCAAGGCATTTATGTCAGAAATTATCCAAAAGGGGCAGAAACAGCAGTGCAAAATCCCTGCTCACAGGTGACCATCTAAGAAGCAAACTCACTCAGAGACTATTGCTGCTTTCGCAGCCTCTGCCACCCGTCTCTACTAGGCCACAATGTGACACAGCTGGATGCCAGCACCAGAGAGACATGGGGAGGTGGAGGGAAGCTGTCTTCATCCTCTGTGAGTACTCCCTGTAGTAGCCTTTTAGCCTGTTTTTTGGTGCAGTTTTACAATCACATTTATTTCTCTCCCTCACTGAAAGGAACCTATATAGAAGCACCCACATAAACACAGAAAAGAAAGTGACCCTTCTAAGGAAGCCAAGAAACTTTCTTTCTCCACAAAAAACACAGCCCAATACACAGAAAAAAAAAAATAAAAACCATTTTATTCCTTAATTCTTTCCAGGATGCACCTTTTAGACTAGCAAGCATGTAGTTCAGAGCCATTCCTTTTTTAGAAACAGCAGTTATTCCTTGAAATAAGGGGTTCTGCTAAGAAAATAAACACCAGACCGAAGACATCTAGGTCCAGCTTCCCTCAGAAGACCCAGGGAAGGCGCCGAACTGGCAAACACAACAGGGAGAGTAACGCCTAGTGAGAAGTGAAGCAGGAAGTAGAAAAAGACAAAGGGGAAGGATGAGGCCTGAAGGACAAAGGAAGATAGAAATATGACACTCCAATAGTCTTGTGATCTTGCTGTTTCGAGGGTTAGCTACTGTCTGTGGCTGCAGAACCTGACCCTTCTTTGCGAAGCAAGCAGCAAGAGAGAAGGTCCAAGCAGAGTGCACAAAGTCTATGACATTTCTGTCTTTGGGCCAGGCAAGGTCTCAGCTCCTGGAGTGTCATGTGAGTTTAGGAGATACCACCTCTTGCGTGCCACAAAGGAATTAGCATCACCAGCATGTTGCCTTTGCAAAAGGAAGACTTCTTCAAAGAAGAACTTCTCTTGTTTTGGTCTTCTAGATGTCACTATACGTTAAATTAAATAAGGCCCTATTCAACAGGTAAACAAAGCAGTGTACAGATAGCAGTCAAGAATGTGGAGCAGCCATATGATACACATAGAGTCATAGTCAGCAGACACAGTTACTAAGAGGCAGCACCAGCAAGACCCTTGGCCAAGTAGCCAAAACCAAGGGGTTACATCACTACTGTTTCAGCTAAGGGCTCCAGCAGCCTTGTCTTACCCTGGGGCTGAGCATAATTGACATTGAATGGGGCTCAGTTCCTGCTAAGCATCTCACCTGGTTGTTGAATTCCTGACAGAGATCAGGTTTTGAAGCACTGGGCAAGAACAGGGCTATCTTCTGACAAAGGTGCACATGAACCATCCCCTGGACACCTTTCCCATAGGTGTATCTGTTTGGGGGAGCAGGGAAAGGAAGAGACATTCACACACAGTGAGAGAACACAGGAGCTTGCTTTGCATATCCCCAGAGAAACTTATTCGTGGCTGTTCACAATATAGCACAAAAGTGGCAGCTGTACAGCAGGCCCAGGAGCCCTGATCCACTCAACAAGGCCAGGCTAGGACACTGCAATGATGGGAGATCAAGAGCTCTGAGATAAAATTAGTGCCAGACTACTCTATTCTGGGAAACCAAAATTTTGTAGGTGCTGACTCAACAGAGAGTTCTGTACTTTCCTTCAGCATCACCTGCAATAACCCTGGAATATGCTGAAGGCATGCATCATCCTATGAGGAACAGCATGCGTGACTCAAAGAAAATGCCTTTACATGAGGCTGTTAACCCTGGCGTTGTCCTTGGACTGTACCTAGGGCAATTCCTTTTTGCATCTCTGTAGTTTCCTCTAGACCATTACTTGGAAAAGTTTCACTTCTTTTTCCATGAGTTTGTTGTGCAGGGAAATGAACACTAAACACCTTCCATGTTCTGCCCCACAAATGGCTACTTGTCAAAGGGTAAACCATTTCCCATGTTTTGTGTGTAGACATTTGTGGAGTGTTTCAGAAAAGGAGCATTAGATTACAAGAAGGATAATTTTAGGAATGGTTTGTTTTGCATCAGTGTGCAAACAGATGACATACAGGATTCTGGCCTCCTGTAACTGAAGTGTTGTAAATTTCCCCTGAGCTCCCCAAGACTACCTAACCATCTTGTGCTCATCTCAGGCCAGAAATTAACATAAGGCCCACCTCCTCAAGCAGAATCCTTACCTGCCACATACTCGGAGTGGGAAGTTTTTTTCTAGTGCATAAATCTTAACTGGCACCTCAAAGATCACTTCAAATTTTGGTAGCACTGGAAGGAAAAAAAGAGAGAACTGTAGGAAACACTGGCCAAGGACAGCCTTTTCAGAGAATCAACATAAAAACTGACTGCATTGGAATAAAAGCCAGGAAATGGAGAAGGAAGGTGGTGAGATGGGGAAACAGAACATTTCCATTAACAAATCTGCATGTATTCGTTGGTTGATTGCTCCTTTCTAAACTAAAATCCATATCCCTACACTTCAGACAGCTATTTGCACTGATAGAAGACTAACTTCCCAGCACAGTTAATTAGGGGATGAAAGAGAAGTGGGATGGCACTGAACTTCATACTCTCTTGAAAAGCCCATCCTAATCACCTTGTTTTGTCTGACACAGAGATCTAGAGGAATCAACTGTGCCAAAGGACTAGCCCAGAGAGGTTGTGGATGCCCCATCCCTGGAGGCATTCAAGGCCAGGCTGGATGTGGCACTTGGCAGCCTGCTCTAGTAGTTGGCAACCCTGCCCAGAGCAGGGGGGTTGAAACCAGATGATCTTTAAGGTCCTTTTCAACCCAGGCCATTCTATGATTCTATGATAATTCTATGAAAGGACTAGGCCCATACACAATGTTGCTCCCACACACTGGCCCAAGGTCTCAAAGTGGTCTCTCTCCCAAGCCTCAGCTCAGACTCTTTTCTATGACAAATGCTATTACTTTTCCTATTTGCTCCCAGGATGGTTATCATGGAATAAACACCCTGCTTCCTGGAACAGAGAGCAAGGTCATCTCTGCAGCTCAGATATATCCCCCACAGGCTCATACCATACTCCTCAACAGAGAAGCTGCCGTATGCTTTCCCATTGGTTACATTGATGACATATGTCCCCGGCAGAGGCTCATCACTTAGCTGGAAAGACAGATCTGCAATTCCATCTTGGGGCACCACATTCTGCCACTGCTCTATCCGGTTGTTCTTAGGGTCCTGCACCCACAAGAGAGAAAGAAGCAATTATTCCAGCATCTCAGTGATCCACACCCTATAGAAACCCAGCTTCAGGATTTCAGTGCTAGCAGGAAAGATAGCTAAGGAACAAGGTTTGGCATAGTTCAGTCACGAAATTTTGAAGACAATGTAATGTTAGATTTTGCTGTCAGCATCTGAGTCCCCTTTTACATTTCTCTAAATTCTGTTCTCAAAGAAAGATCCTTTACAGTTCTAACATGTTATCATAATAGTCTAAATTGTTTTGTCTATACTTTTGTACGTCAGGAGCAACTCAGATTTACACTGAAGTAACTGAGAGCATAACAAGTGCATAAAATAGGCACAGAGGCTGTATTTAGTAAGTTCGATTAAGTAATCTTGAAGTTCTACTATTCTACTCACAGATCCATAAAATCTACCAGGAACTCAGTGAAATGGCTGCCATCAACATTACTGTAATACCAGATTTCAGCATCACTCACCTGAAGAAACAGGGAAATCTGGGAGGGAAAGAAAGGCAAAAACATTAAAAGACAGAAACACATGCCAGCAACACACACAAGGTATTTCAGATGCAGAGCCTTCTGTGAAGGGTATGTGACTAGTGACTTGGAAATTTAGAGCACTGACAAGCAATACAAAGTGTACAAATGTCACCAAAATGGAGAAATACAGTGTGGGCCCATTACAGGAAGGTCTGGAGAGAGGGAAACAAAAAGCCAATTTAAAGGTCACCTAGCACTTGCTAACAACTTCCTGACAGAGTCCTCCATCAGGAAAACTCACTACCAGAACTGATGTATCTCTGGCTCAGCTGCAGTCTCTCTCAAAGGGGTTACAGATTTGCATGATCCTGTAGTTTGGAAGGAACCTCTGGAGGTCATCTAGTTCAACACCCTGCTGAAAGCACATCTCATTAGAGCAGATTGCTCACAGCCTACTCCAGTCAAGTTCTGAACATCTGCAAGGAAGAAAATTCCTTCCCTGGGCACCTGTTTCAATATCTGATAATCTTCACAACGGAAAAAGCTTTTTCCTAATGTCTTATCAGACTTTCTTATGTTCCAACTTGTAAGAGACAGACTAAGAGCACCCCTCCCCTCCACAGCCCCAGGAAAACATGACTAGCAAACTACTCATTCCTAACATGGCACCATCACCTTGCAAACCAGTATGTGCCATGGTTGTGCTTGTATGGCTATTTTACCAAGACAAGCAAGAGGCAAGTACATCTCTGCCATCTTCCTGAGTTACCTGCTTTTACTTGAGTTACTGTTCTTCTCCTCTGGACATTCACCAGGCCTTGCCCAGGGATGAATGCAGGGGACGAGGAGAAGTTTTGGCAGATAAACAGGGGAGAAAGGAAGTAGGATTCCCACATGGAACAGGGCAGCCTCTTCCATGGTTGCCCAGGACTGGCTTACCGAATCATTAAGTGCAATGAAGTCCTCATCCAGAGTCACGATACGAAATTTCACTAAAGGCAAGGAAATCGGAATATATTTATCACATCTCAGTCCTTCCCTGCAGACCCTTGCTTTTTCTGTCTCCCCAAATCCTGCTTCCATTCCACAAATGTGTTTGATAACATCTGACTTGGATATTCCCCCATGTAAGATGTCATGGATAAAGACCTACTGCCTCCTGCAAATTCACAGTCACCAGAAGCTGGACATCACAGCCACTGAAAACATCACTTCCACAAAAGACACCTCCTCAAAGCCTTTTGCTAGGGTCTTTCATGAATCTCAGGCAATTGTAGTCTTTTCATACGATGTTACCAGCACAGAGCCTAGGCTCCATGCTTGCTCCCGTCTGCAGCTCTCACCTGTTTGCCCTGGTTTATAAACGGCCTTGTCTGTTTGGATGAAGGTGCCACTGCTGGCCTTGCTGATCAGGATCTTTTTCTTCTCCTCAATACTGACTCCTTGGCCTGTGATAATCAGTTTGACAGTGGCAATCTCCTCTGTGCCATCAGCTGGAGGTGCAACCTGTACAGACAAAGAGAGAAGAGCATGCAGCCCCCAAGTAATATTACTTCTAGGGACCCGGAGCAGGAATTGAGAGTAAGGTGGAAATGGAAAAACCAACCAGTTCCTCTCCACCTGTCACTGGGAACCCCCTTCAATATCTGGATTCAGATCATACCCAGACTGCACTCAGTTCTACTATAGCAGGAGGCTCTGCATATCATAGAATCCATCCGTTTTCCTACTGGCTAAGGAACTTTGTCTCTGGGACAAAAAAGTGACTGTTAGGAAGATGAGAAAATGCCAGGAAAGTGGGAGATAGTAGCACAGAATCAAAAGAGAGAAATTGAGCTATTTGACATAGCCTCAAATGCTAGGCCTTCAAAACTATGCAACATTTATAAGTAAGAAAGCCAGATTAGAAGGCCAGAGCAAACCACAGGATCTTCCTGACTCCTGCAGCCAAAGACCCCGGCAGCCTCAGCACAGAATATACTGTATAATAGAAGGGTTACTGCTTAGGCATGCCTGCATTATTGTAGATTTTAGCTAAATTCTCACCAACAATGAATCAACTCTAAGATGTTGTTTACAAATAACAAGCACATCCATTTCCATCCAACTGCTGTTCATTAGCTCCTGAGAGCTGAGCTGCTGTCTGACTGCAGGTCCTACAGAAACTGTTGTCTACCTCATGCAAACCACGATTTCCCCAGGATTTAGCTATGGAACTGTGCAAGTCCTTCAGAGATGAGATAAAGCTACTTCATCTGATCTGGAATGGAGGATAAGGAAACAGGTAGGTTCTTATATACCCAGAAGGGTGGTAGTTTTTAACAAATGTAACTTCAAATTAAAAGTTAGATTCAGAAGGGTAATTCAGTGCCGACCAAGGGATACTGTTCTGGGCTGAACCATTCACTGTCCTTCCTAGCAGACTCACTCCAAGGCAAAGTAGAGCCTGTCCATGTCAGGCCTGTCTGGCTAGGGAGTAGCTACAAGGGTTTTACAATTCCTGAAGAGATGGCATTTGCCTAAGGTGGCTCACCCAGAACTTAGTGCACATGAAAGTCTTCTCCTTCTGGATGGTTTCTTGCACTAAGAGATCATGTCCTGCAGAGTGCTCCAGGACCAGCTTCACTTGAAGCTTTGCTTCGTAACAGGTGATGTGGAGGCAAGCAACTTGAGTGGATGAGTAGCGGAGATCTGCAGGAATCACTACCAGGTAATGTCTGGGACAGGGGAAAGAAGACTCAAAGTTTGCATCAGGTTGAGGGCTCAGAGACACAAAAGAGTTTCCCTGCAGCAGCCCACTACTGCAAAATTGCTCAGCAAGGTGTCATGACTGTAGTCAATAGTAAAAAGCAACAACGTAGTGATTGCTTCACTGCCTACTCGAGAAGTAGTTTCTGCTTAATTTAGCATAAGTACAGGTCTATAACCTATATCAACCCCTTTACTGCAGACATCTCCTGAACTTCCCAAAACTATCCTTTGCAGTCTTCAGGAAGAGGTGGCCTCATAGCAGTGCAGTCTAGACACCAGTGATTTGATCCAGCAGGGCAAAGGGAGAAACAGACATACCTGGACATAAGGTCTAACCTGGAAGCCCTCCAAAAAGAAGATTCATATTTTAACTCGCAGGCATGAGAGGAAACATAAATGATTCAGCTGCTCTTTGGGGTGATCTGATAGAGCAGGAAGAAGGATGGCTGATTGGGGTGGAATGTGGACAGTTTATCTAGACTGCTTTTATGAAGGAGACAAACAGAAATTCAGAATCACTCACAGTTGGTGAAAAGCAGCAGCGATGTGGAACAGAAGGCCCAGGAGGATGGCTATCCTCATCTCGGGGACTCTTGCTGCCCAGTCTCCAGTGACCCTCTTCCTCTGAAATCACCAAGGCTGATTTTAGGGGGGTAATTTCTTTCGAGGACAGCCTAAATGGAGATTTGGATGGGGGGAGGAGCTAGCTTCTCCCCACCTCTTTCTCTCTCCTGAGATTGTACTTATTCAGCAGTAGAGATGGGCGTACTGTGCCAAGTGTCCCTTAGCCAATAGCAGATGTTTTGGCTGCCATCCACCAGTTCGGAACATCCCCTCCTGCAAGGCCACCTTGGAGACATTTGACCAAATGGACTTTTCATGGAAAAAAAAAAAAAAAAAAAAAAAAAACAGAGAGAACTTTGCTGATCAGTGACCCAGGCCGGGTCCTGATCACCTGTCATTTGCGTCCCTTTGTTCCCTTTGTCCCTTCAGCTGGAGACGGATTGCTGCTGTGCAGCCAACAGCAAGAGCTCACCCCTGCACACAGAAAGCAGTGTTGTCATTCAGAACAGAGGCTTAGTAGCTCTGGATCAGTTCATGGAGATGTGGATCTCCACAGGCTGTTTGGCTTAAGAACATGGAGCAACTCCTTGTGCACAAAGGAGCACTGTATCAATACTACCACCAGCCAGCAACCATTAATTTGCTATTGACTTTGCCTTTTCCTTCCCTGCACACAATGAGGGAAATGGAAACATTCACTGACCAACAGAGGTCTCCACCAGCTCTCTGCAACATCCATTAGCAATGGCACCATCTGCAAGGAGGTTGTCTCCAGAACTAGTTCCAGTTCCTCATTGTTCATGTCTGGGTCTGAAAGGTCTAGGGTGCAGGGATACCATCTTTTAGCTCTGTTTTTGAACCTGTGGGTCAGCTTAGAACTCACATACTAAAGATGGGGGCCATTTTCTAGCACTGATGACAACCTGTACAGAAGGGTAGACAATTGTGCTGCTTAACCATCCTGGCCTCCAGAAGAGCATTGTCACCATGTAAACTGCCTGTTGTGAATGGTACATGGATTGTGTTAACTCATGAACTACATCTGCGACTTGTGTGAGACAGCATTAGTTAGGTCAGGCTGAAATGTAACAGGGAGTGTCCTAATAATACAGACAGGTAAGGTTCTGTGCATGGAAATATTTCTGAACACTGTCTAATAGTGCTGATGCAGCCTGAGCTTTACATATCTAGGTCCTAATGTGGCATTACTCAAGCAGGCAGTTGGGATCTTTTTGTCTGGCAAAATCAGGCTCCAGGATGCCTAGAAATTTCCAGCTAACCTGGGATCGCTGCTCCCCAGGCTCTCCATACTCTTTTTCCAGCTGGGGTTTGGAAGACTGATCTCCATTTGACTGATCTTAATTCTACTTCTATCACTGGGCCACTCTAGTGCAAGCACATGTTATGTGGGCTATCTGCTATGCACAGGAATAGCTGGTAGCTAGTACTGCCTTTGTCTCAAGTACTTCACTGCTCATCTGGCCTCTGGCCAGTTAGCTTAATCAGTTCTCACAACTCATTTCAGAGATCAGCTTTGAGTCAGCCTAAATCAGTGCTAGGCTCCTAGCAAGACTGGACGCTTTTTATTTTGATGGACACATTCTCCCCATTCTTGTGAAGGAAGGTCATGTCACTGAGAATGGCAGACAAACTTTTAAATTGCCCTTTTGCCTAAAATCTGGCATTTTCCTAGAGAAAGCGCCAGCCAGGTCTGCCATAAAGCAATAAACCATAGCCAGAGAGGGCCAGCTGCAGGCAGACTTCTGGCAGGACCTGCACCCACTGAGGCCAGCACTGAGGAGAGCTCTGATCCTGTCCCACTATGCTCCTCCTACAGTGTTTGCCCAGGTGTATTCTCTGTTCCTTGCTTGACTTAGGCAAACCTGGCTCTTGGTCACAGCAACATGCATTTGAAGGATATGTATTGAAGGCAGTGACTGACAGCTGGACAGGTGTCATAGACTTGAAGGAAGTCTCTGAAATACCGAGAGTACAGCAAGGCTGTGCACAGTTTCTAGTTCTGCAGTTTATTTCTGTAAATGGACTCAGAGAATGCCTTTGTGATAGAAGTGCTGAGCCAAGGGATCCATGGGGAGTAAAGGATCTGTCCCTCATGAAAATACACCGTTCAGCTGGAGCAAAGGACACACATAGTGGCAACACAAAACCAAACAGACACCTGTTCTCCACGGATGATTTGAATCAAAAACGGAAAGGAAGGAGTGGAGACTTAGTAAAGGTCACGCGTATGATCAGGGAAGACATCTTCCGTGGTTCAGTAGCAGGACCAGGTGCAATGGCACCTTGGAACTCACTCCAATATGTTAATCTCATTGAAGGCAATAATATCATCGTTCTCTATGAGTTGAGCACTGGGAAAGCAGAGCACTTCGACAGGACACTGAGCAGAGAAGAAAAACTCATCATTGCCCCACCCCTGGAAGTGTTCAAAGTCAGGTTGGACGGGATTTTGAGCAACCTCATCTAGTGAAAGATGCCCCTGCCCATGGCAGGGGGGGCGTTGGACTAGATGATCTTTAAAGGTCCCTTCCAACCCAACCATTCTATGATTCTGATTCTATCATTCTCTTTAGAGAACCACATCTATTACAGAGCCTGTGCTGTAGAATCAGCCATCAAAGCAACTGAATCACTCCTCATTTTCCTGTAGACACTCGTCACCATCTTCAAACAGGCCTGAGGCCTCCTCCATTGTTGCCCCCTTTCCTTTGCAACCACAAACTTCATGATCCTGATCACTGACATTTGCAGCTCACCTCTTATACACACACACACACCATCTATACCTACTGTGTGGCATCTTCTTTGAAGACAATGGGATTTGATAGTGTTGTATTCTGATAGTGACGTATACTTCTGCGTTAAGAATTTTTCACAATCCATGCAGGGTTTGTAAAACCTGTGAGGCCATAATGTTTCTGCAACCTGACTAGTATACATAACAGAATGGAGTCCCCAAAAGAATCTCTCTGTAATACCGAGGTGGAGGACTGCACCCACTTTCTGCTGCTTTGACAGCAAAATTTGTCCACTGCACCAAAGCCAGTCAAGGAATTGAGAACACACCTGGACAAACACAGCAGAAGGAGCAGGAACTGACTGGGTCAGAAAGCTTGAAAGAGACATAGAGTAAACTGTTCTATGCCTTTTGCAGTGCTTGGCTCCTACACTGAGACCATCCAAAGAACTGCAATTTGAAGGTAAATCCAGAAGCCTTTATCATGATTAATCCCATCTTCTGAAATCTTTGCCCAGGAATCTAGTGCCAGCCCTTTATATTGTAGGCTTTGAATTTCTTAACTGGAATTGAGCTTTGGAGAATTATGGAACCATGCCTTAGGGACTTTGGAAATCTTCACAAGAAGGTTCTCAAACAGAGGGAAAGCCATAGATCTCGCTCCAAAGCACGGGTGTAAACCCTGAAGCCTGCAGCTTTGCGTACTTTACATAAAAGGGCACAAATAACTACCACAGCTTCTTTTTAGCTAACATTCCCAAAATCCACACAACCCATTGAAAGCATCTATTATCTTCTGAACCTTCTTGACACAATACCAAAGCTCTGGTTCTTGCTTGATCTCTCCCCACTCACCCCAATGAACTGAGAAAGTCTCACCAGCATTCCAGCCGTAATGACTTCTCTGAATCACAACTTCCTGACTTGTAAATTCAAATCTAGGAATCAAGCTGGTAAGCACTCAGAGAAATTGAAAACTGTTTACTACTTGGCAAATTGGCCAAAAAAAAAAAAAAGTCCACAAGATTTAGAAACCTCTAAGGACTCCCAGATCTGAATCCCCCTTGGGATGGGGGAGAGAACTGAGAAGGAAAAAAAAAAGTAAAAAGCTCGTGGGTTGAGATAAAGACAGTTTAATAGGACAGAAAAGGAAGGGAGATAATAATAATAATAATAATAGAATGTACAAAACAAGTGATGCACAATGCAATTGCTCACCACCCACTGACCAATGCCCAGCCTGTCCCCAAGCAGCAGTCCTCCTCCCTCGGCTAGCCACCCCATATTAATTGTTCAGCATGATGTCATATGGTATGGAATATCCCTTTGGCCAGTTTAGGTCAGCTGTCCCGGCTGTGTCCCCTCCCAGCTCCTTGTGCACCCCCAGCCTTCTCGCTGGCAGGGCAGCATGAGAAGCTGAAAAGTCCTTGGCTCTGTGTAAGCACTGCTCTGCAACTACTAAAACATTGGTATGTTATCAGCGTTGATCTCATCCAGAATTCAAAACACAGCACCGTACCAGCTACTACGAAGAAAATTAACTCTAGCCCAGCTGAAACCAGGACACAGTTTTATGTAAACTGACTTGAGACACTGTAGTATCTTGGTAGAACTGATCTTTGTGGAATACCTTGAACACTGCCAGATGTGGGCAGGAGACTACACCCAAAGTCCGGATATTTCCTAAAAATCTTGTGACTGTGCCTTTTCCATTTAACATAAGACTGAGAATATGGACTAGAGATGAACCAGGCAGCAAATGATACAGATCTGCCCACAATTACTGAACAAAGGCTCAGAAGTTTAAAAATAAAAGGCATGTGAAGGAAGCATCATTGTAAAATAGACAGTGTCAGACAATTCACTGTGCTGTTCTATCTGCACCAACTATTCTCATGACACACATACACATGTGCCAGGTATGCCATATTTCTGGAGATGCATGAAGAAAGGGACAGGGAAGATTTCTTCCTTTTGAGGAAAGGTATCAGAGATCATTTTTCTTCCTCTGGCAGTCCCTTCAGTCTCTTCTCTTGCTTCCCTCCCTTTTCTTGGCTATCTTCTTTGGGTAGCCTCCTGTTGCTGAGCTGTAAGGGATACGGCATGGTTGGCACTTGGCCAGTTCACAGACAAGCAGAGCGATAGACCCAGGGCACTTGAAGGGAAAGGACCTGCCACACAGGGTAGTTCCCATCCTGGGCACTGGTGTGTTCAGTCAGAGGGACAGTCTATATTTAACAAAGCTGTTTTCTCCTCTGTGAGCTTTTTCTTCTCCTACCCCACAGTTCTGCTTTGATTCTAGCTCTTCATTTTATTGCACACAGAGAAGGTGAAAAGATTTGCTCCCTTGCAGAGACACCAGCTATTCCATTCAGCATCCAGACCCAAGCAGGGATAACAGTTTGAAGGAAGGTGTGATAGCCAGCAGCAGATTGCCCAAGAACCAGTCTGATTGTTTCAGCAGTACCTTGTATTAGCTGCAGGAAGCAAGCCATAAGGCACAAGGTTATGGTCCATATCGGATACATATAACGAGAGCTGAACTTCTAAAGACCTAATTGATTCCTTGTTATTGTTAATTGTTCATTTTAACTTGGAGAAAAAAAAAAAATCCCAGATCCTTTTGCAGTTGCAGGACTCAAAATTCAGCATGGAAACTTACAGGCTTAAATTCAGACTTAAGGACCACATGTTCACTGGCTTTATTTTGGAAATTAATTTGCTTCAGACATCTAGGACAAAATGTATCTGAGAGCTTGTATTGCTCACACCTGAACATGGCCCAGCTGGACTCCATTTTGATTTGTCTATAGTGAATATGAAATGACCAAAAGCAATGTTAACAGAGATCATTTAAGAAACAGCCTCTTCAGCACTGTCATGCTTTTGGCTGGGATAATTTTCTTCATAGAGGCTCAAATGATGCTCTGTTTTGTATTTTTTATGAAAATAGTGGTGTTAACACACTGATGTTTTTAGTTGTTGCTGAGCAGTGCTTACACAGAGTCAAGGACATTTCAGCTTCTCATATTGCCTTGCTAGCAAGGAGAATGGGGGTGCACAAGAAGCTGGGAGGGGACACAACCAGGACAGCTTACCTAAACTGGCCAAAGGCATATTCCATACCATATGACATATATTAGGGTAGGGGTGGGATGGGACAAGCAGGTCACCAACACATGGCTGATTCTCCCCTCCATCCTGATGTCATGCTCAGCAATAAAAGCTGGGGTAAAGAAGGAGGAAGGGAAGGATGTTTGGAGTGATGGCATTTGTCTTCCCAAGAAACCACTACACTTCATGAGCTCTGTTTTCTGGAGGTGGCTGAACATCTGCCTGACAATGGGAAATTGTGAACAAATTCCTTGTTTTGCTTTGCTTGCACACACAGCTTTTGCTTCTAGTAAACTGTTTCTTTTACCTTTCCAATTCTGTCCCCCATCCCACCAGGGGAGAGTGAGTGAGCAACTGTGTAGTGGTTAGCTGCCTACCAGGATTAAAACACAACATGAACTAACTCTTGCAGGTTTCTCTCCCTCATTGTAGGTGCTGTACAGCTTCTCAGCTGAGGAAGAGCTTGTAGGAACCTACGTTTATAAAGCTGAGGAAGTCAAGCTGGTTGATTAAACCACATGAAAAGATATCTTCTACGTTCTAGAGACAGAGGAACAATGACAGGCATTGGAAGTGACTTTACCCCAGTACAGAGAAGTCAATGTCCTCATCAATTACAGTCTCAAAATGAAAGTTATCCCATCTGCATAATTACACAGAAATGCCAAGAAAAAGAAACAAAAGGCTCACATTGCAGACAAGACATGATAGATCATCATGATAGATCATCACCCCACAGACTTCCTTCTCCATTCTTAAACTTCAAATACCAGCAAGCCACCATGTACTGTAACCTCCCAAAATTTTTTAACCACGATCATCAGTTTTTTAAAAGGTAGTGTCATTTAATCACATTTCAGCAGACTTGCTGAAGGTTTCAAAGTCTGTGGAAAGTTAGAGTGATTACATCTTTTCCCTGACAATAATTTTTTAAACTACTGACCCATTAGGTCTCTAAGTTTTGAAACATCTCTGACTCTGTAATGTTTGATTAAGAAGTTAACAGTTATAAAGAAAAGAGCGACCAGATATCATATCTTTCACTAAGGAGGAGTATGTTTAAGATCAGCAGTGATCTGTGCTGTACAGCAGCTTACATGGCCAGCTGGTCAGTGGATGAGTACAGGTTAGCCAAAGAGCAAACAAATAGTTCTCAGTCAGCCAGAATATGCACTGCCTTTTGCCCTAGCCAGAAGCGCAGAGATACAGGAAAATTGGGTTATAAGGATTAGGACACTGGGAATTCATAAAAAGCAGGTTAAAATGAAGGAGATAGGTGTAGACCAATAGCACACAAATCCCTAAGAAGTCAAACTTTCTTAGTTTTTTTTTTTTATTTAACAGTTTGGTTTACAAATAAGTATTTTTAACATTAATTTAAAAAATCGTATCAGACATATGCTGAGTTCTGAATACACTTTTAGAATATAACCAAGTAATTAAAGTAAAAAATTAATAAAGCCCTACATGTTTCCCACAACATTTTGAAGATCAAACTACTGAGCAAGAATGGCATCAGTGAAAGTGCAGAAAACAGTTTACAAAGGTGTTCAGCCAGTTTTTGACAAGACCAGTCTGTTCATGTCCCCACGGAGTATTTCCTTTCTTCTGTTTATTCACCTGGTTCAAAGTAATGACTAGCTTATTCAAACTGAAAGAGGCTTAGGGGACTGCAAAAGAATGGAAATTGCTTATGCCCTCCACATCTACAAATAGGAATTAGTTTTGAGGAGATAAGATCCCTGATTTCTGAAACACTGAGAAAAAAAGTAACCAGAAAAAAGAAAAAAAATCAATCAACTAATTAGTTTTTGAGAGATAAATCTTGCTTTGTTTAAATTGAATCCATGTCAATGTCAAATATGTTTAGACAAGCTTACTTTCTGTGAATCCAAAATGTCTAAGGTAGCTTTATTTAGCGACAAATTTTAAGTGCTGAGGGATTTGTGCATTAACTGAATTCCAGCTTCCATGAAGCTATACTGGAATGCATTCAGAAAAAAAAAAAAAAAAGATGCTTATCTAGTTATTTTCTCATCAGGAAAAAAAAGTAAAAGTGAAGAATCTAAACCATTAACCTGGCAGGGTTGATTAAACATGCACAGCCTTAGTACACACTTCTGGATAGCAAAAATAGTTTAAAATGTAATATAGACAATATTTATTCAATGTATACTGATTACCACCCCAAGAGAATATGAAGTAGTTTAAATAAAGGCTTCATATTCATTCATTTCAAGGTATTTACATAACTGATTTACAGCACTTCATTTTGCATGTTTACCTCAGAAACACGGCAGTGCTGACCCCAGTTCTATTCTCAGCAGACACCTGCTGTCCATTCATCAGCTCAACTCCTTCTACAACTCAATACAGTTCTTCTGTCTTTCTCTCTATCCTGCTGCCTCACGGCCTGTCACAGCAAGCCACTCACACTGCTGTTGCAAAACTCATCCTCTGGCCTCAGGAGCAGCACACTCCTACACAGCATGCACAGCACACAGCCAGTTGGGAGCTGCCTTCATCTGGAGACTCAATGTTGCCCCAGCAGAACTCCAGTGTGACCCACAGCAGCAGGCTCCAAATGGGAGAAAGTGGCCTGGGGTCAAACAGGGACCATAAAAGAATGCATTAGAAAGAGAAAACAGGCAGAGGCCAGGTAATTACCTGGCTGTAGTTCTTCTGGTGCTTCAGCAAAGCTGCCTGTGCAATGCAAGTGATATAATGCCTGCCCCATTCTTTCCTTTCCTTTCTGCACCTCTCTTACCCTCCCCCAGTCTGTTTCAGTGGAAGCCCCACTTAATTACCAAAGTACAGGGAAACCATGAATTCTGCTGTCACCAACAAGGCCTCCATCAGAGAACATGGTGTAAGCCGTCTGAGGGTCTAGGAGCAGAGTGGAAGGAGAAGGTGAGACAGGTACAGAAAGAGCCCTTCTGACCTAAGAGAGGAGAAAGTGGGAGTCTATCAACCAGATATAACACTGTTCTCTCCTAGAGATGCAGAGCCCTTCCCCAACCCACCAAGACATGCTTTCCTCAGTTATTCCCTCTACTTTTGAGATGTCCCCTGCATTCAACAGGCACAGTTGTTGTTTTTTGTTTTTTGTTTTGTTTTGTTTTTGTTTTTTTTTACTTTAAAAGCAACTTTCTGGACTCACCAACATCCTTTTTAATGTCAATGAATCTTTGACCATCCACAACAACCATACCATTATTTACCACCTAGAAAAGTAGCAAACCACATGTTCAACTAAAAAGTCCCCTCTCCAAAACTCTTCCACATTCCCTCATGCTCTACTAGTGCCAGAAAAGACACAGTGAGATCAGGCAGCAAGAAGTGAAGCAGCAGGGAAAAGCACCTGGGGGTATTTTAAAAATAACTTCAAAGTTCACATCTATTTACTATGCCTGGGAGAAAAAGGGAAACAGCGGTGGAAAGGGGTGGAAGAATGCTGAGAAAAAAGAAACGTTGATTGCATTCAAGGATCATCTTCTGGGCTGTCTGGGCTAAGGACAGACCATGGAAGCTGCAATCAATACCAGTTTTGCCATTATCCACACCATCTTGACTTCAGCCACGACTGTGTCACTACAGCACACACACATCCTTTAGCTACTATGACCACAGGGTGCTCACAAAAAGATATCTTCATTCCTTCCTCAGACCACAGAGTCAATACTGTAATCCACCCTGTCTTCCTTCTCCTGGGCACAGGCCAGCACCCAGTACAGGCCCTCTGGGTGGTGCTGCTGTATGGCTGTAGGCGTAAATAGCTGCTCTGGTAGCATGGACTGATCATCCCTGACTCATACACGGGATACTTGCTTGCACATTTTCCCTGAAAGGGAAATAAAGACAGACACACAGCCGCTCAAACAAAGATTCATGGTTTCAGTTGCAAGATGCATGCATTCAGCCCTTTGCTGGGCGGCACCAGTGTGGCTTGGGTATAACACAGAACTTCTGATGCAGGAGAGGTTGCTTTTCAGTTCAAGTGGCAGTCCTGTACTGAGGTGTACAGAGATCAGTCACACCCAAAAGTCACACCCATAGTCAGAGCACTATGAGAACTGCAGGAGTTATGAATCAACAACTCACAGAAGCCATGTTGCCAGAGACTCCCCTCCCCAGAACCTTTCCAGGGCATACAGAGAAGAAAACTGAACTAAGTCCATTTAGAATAAGGGACTCTTGAGATTCTTCTAAGAAGAAAATGGGATTGACAAGACATTGCACAGGGAATCTTCATAGAATCATAGAATCGTAGAATGGCCTGGGTTGAAAAGGACCTTAAAGATCATCTAGTTTCAACCCCCCTGCTCTGGGCAGGGTTGCCAACTACTAGAGCAGGCTGCCCAGCGCCACATCCAGCCTGGCCTTGAACGCCTCCAGGGATGGGGCATCCACAACCTCTCTGGGCAACCTGTTCCAGTGCCTCACCACCCTCTGCGTGAAAAACTTCCTCCTAATATCTAACCTAAATCTCCCGTCTTAGTTTAAAGCCATTCCCCCTTGTCCTATCACTATCAACACGTGTAAACAGGCGTTCCCCCTCCTGTTTATACGCTCCCTTCAAGTACTGGAAGGCCGCAATGAGGTCTCCCTGGAGCCTTCTCTTCTCCAAGCTAAACAAGCCCAGTTCCCTCAACCTTTCCTCAATCTTGCCTTCAAATGCTAACAAGAGACAGGAACTCAGCTCCAGAGAAACCTCACTATTATTCCAGATGACTGTATCCAGAGTGAACATAGCCACACCAGCATTATCGGTGATGAGACTTCATTTGACTGTGTGTTCTCAGTCTCCCTGAGTACGGTCATCACTTGATTCTTCCATATTGTTCTGTCTCAGTCTGTGGATCTGATCTGCAGG
>VXAA01001074.1:139081-179944 GCA_013399115.1 Anseranas semipalmata
AAAAAAAAGCTTGTGCTGAAAGGTTAACAAAAATAAAGATAGGCAACTGTATGTTGAAATTTACAATCAAAAATTTCTGGCAGTCCTTCCTTATAACATACTCACATTAGGACTGCAGCTTAGAAACAAGCACAGGCTGAATCAGAACATGCTAAAACTTAACAGCTTGGTGAAGCCTCTCTGCTAGTGCTGAATAACCCATTATTTGCACCATCCCCATATATCAAATTATCAAATCCCTTTTTAGTGCTCCAAAAGTGAAGATAGATGTAGCTTCAATAGCAAGAAGTAAATGCTAGTGCTTAGCAAGGTGTTGGCCTTGTCTGCTCTGAATGCTCGCTATCTTCTCTACATTACTATGCAGATGGTACATGAAAGGAAAATGTCAGATTGAATTGCAGAAAGGTCAAAAGCACCACCCTGAGGCACACAAAGGAGAGTACAGAAGGAAAGCCTGAAAGCCGGGACTGAAAACTAGGCTACAGAAGTGGATAAATAAAGAACCAGAACCAATGGGACCAAAATTAAAGCAGGTAAAGGAATTATTAGGAATTTTAAATATGTCCAAGAAGCCAACATAGGGAAAAGCATACAAAGGTGGGAAACAAGGTAGGATATGGGAGAGATCTCAGCCTGGAAACCAGGGGGAATAGGAAAATGATCACTTTAAGAGGAACTGCCTGAATGTTCAGCTACTACTTTTTGAGCATCTGCTGCTGCACAAGAGTTCCCTGCACAGTAGCTTGGAAAGATTTCTGCAGCCATCCGAATCAAGAACAACATATGCACCCAACATGTTCTTGTGTTCCACTCCCAGGAGATATGGAGTAGAATAACCTCATCTGTCTCCATTTAATTTATAGTTTCTCTAGAATCCTAATGCTAATATAACAGACTGTGGTTAAGGAGAATGGGTCAAGGGATTTTCACTTGCTGAAAAATAGTAAGAGATCAACAGATCTTGAAAGTCAGTAACTCCTTTTTTTCTAAGCATCTATAAGTGTAGGGCTACGAAGATGATTAGGGGATTGGAGCACCTCTCATACAAGGAGAGGCAAAAAGAGCGGGGCCTGTTTAGCTTGGAGAAGAGAAGACTGAGAGGGGATCTTATCAATGCGTACAAATATCTGAAGGGAGGGAGTCAAGAGGATGGGGCCGGACTCTTTTCAGTGGTGCCCAGAGACAGGACAAGAGCCAACAGGCACAAACTGAAACACAGGAAGTTCCAGCTGAATGTGAGAAAACATTTCTTTTCTGTGAGGGTGATGGAGCACTGGAACAGGTTGCCCAGAGAGGCTGTGGAGTCTCCTTCTTTGGAGATATTCAAAACCTGCCTGGATGCGATCCTGTGCAACGTGCTCTAGGTGACCCTGCTTGGCAGGGGGGTTGGACTAGATGATCTCCAGAAGTCCCTTCCAACCTCAACCATTCTGTGATTCTGTGATCCCACTTACAGTAATGAACTAACAGCCTGGTCTTGAAGGTGGATTCAGTTGGGAGTTCACCTAAATTCTACCCTCCCTACAACCATTTGGTAATCGTTTGCAGCTGCTCTTTAAACTGCTTTTTGGGGCACACTGGAAGATTCAGCTTACTTACAGCATGGGCCATTCCAATTGGATCTGCAATCCATTTTGTTAGCCTCTGATCCACATTTTCTGTGCTGTCAAAAGAAAGTATAATCAAGAAACCTGCTAAGGGATCTCATTCTGTTTGACTTCTGTGGGCTTAGAATATCAATTTACACTGATGGGAGTGTTTTGCTTCATTTCTGGATGACTAGACTCATAGGGAAAAAAATCCTCCCCCCGCCTCCCCCCCAAAAAAACAAAGGCATTCAGAAGTCTAGCACCTTTTTTTTTTTTTTNTGTGGGACAACATTTCATTGATCTGAAGAGAGTACTTTGACTGGAAAGACTGTCATATAGTTTGTCTTTGCAAGCTGAAATAACGCCACTAAACAGTTGCCTTCACTTACAAATAAGAGACTGAAGAAGAAAATAATGGTTTAAACAATGGTTCTGTCAAGTGTTGAAAGACCTGAAGTCCTACAGATGGGACACAGACAATAAAGGCTTGGTCTGAGAAATTGGAATCATATTGTACTAGTAAGTGGCAAGCAGATATTGCTGTCAAATGCACCTCTGTCCTACTTTAAAATAGGCTCATCTGTTCTAACAATGACAAACACTCCAGAGTTACTGAAAGTGAAGATTGTGTAAGACACTTTCTTCTCAGCTCTGAAAAATATTTCCACTTAACAGTATAAGTTCTGGCGCAGAAAAGCTTTGCAAGTAGCTTTCTCTAGGGATCTGCAAAACAAGCTGTTTCAGTAGATGTTGTTCAGATACACTCTACACCATAAGCCAAGGACTATCCATCTTGATGAAATTGTAATTCCGAATTCTGCAACACACCATTACTTGGGGTAGTAATACTGACTTCTGGTGATTGTGTGAACAGAGAATATAAAAACAGAGCTACTAGGGTTAAGCCGAAAGTAATACCACTAACAGAGCACTGTCTTGTCTACTCTTTCCCAGGACTCCATGAGTTCTGAGAGATGGTGTGTATCAGCTAAGGAAGCCTCCGAAATATTTGTTATCAATATTGAGCTATATTGTTCCTGAGAACAAAGGAAGACAATTTGCATTGTCTTTTGGTCACAAGGAGGTTCGTCTCAGAGATGGAATATCTACGGAATACTTGTGGTAGTATGGCTACCCTTAGGATTCACTTTAAAAGCCATCTTAAATGAATCTCAGGCAGTACTATGGCTGAAATGAGTAGAACCTCAAAATATACCCGCAAAGATCATTTGTATGAAACAAAGGTTCTTTTGTTCAGATGGTCTGCAATTGC
Organism: Anseranas semipalmata; assembly: GCA_013399115.1. NCBI lineage: Eukaryota > Metazoa > Chordata > Aves > Anseriformes > Anseranatidae > Anseranas > Anseranas semipalmata. The sequence continues at coordinate 141,944 of VXAA01001074.1, forward strand.
TTGCACTCCCTGCAGAGATGCATAGCCAGTGAATTTACCTGATTTATGATGTTCAGTTCTCAAAACAGATTAACTTTGTAACATAAATGTTTGCATTCCCCTTGCCCGTTTAAGGCTGTTAGATAGCCCAAGCTCTTACACAAAATTTTTATTTTCCAAGTCCAACGAAGATTTACACTGCAGCCGTAATGGCTTTCAGTTCTTAAACACCTGTGTGAAGTCTGAAATTTGATTTTGATTATATTCCAAGTATCAGAAAATGATACTGATGGAAGCACTGATGACTGCAGCAGGATCAGTAGGTTCTAATGCTCTTCTTCATAGGTAAAAATTTTCCAGTTCTTTCCACTACAGAGAGGATAAGAGAGAACTTCAGATTCTTGCTAGCAGACTGGCACTGTTAATAATCTGATTTTACTGACATCTATAACTGTCTGATGTATGACCAAGTAAACTGTCATAGATATGAAAGCTGCTAGGTATCCCAAAGGACTGTTGTTTTAATTTCTGATGAACCTTTATCATCCTGTGAGTCCTATTATCTGAGAGCTTTTGGATGTCAGAGAGAGAAGGAAGGGTTCCTACAACTCAGAAATCCACAACCCCAAGCTCTTGAAAGGGCAATCTCTGCAGTCCTCCCTAGAGTGTAAGTGACAAGCAAAGTCACATAGAGATTGCTCATCCAAGGACCTGGTTCATTCCCCAAGTACATACCATTTCTGATACCACATCCTTATTCTTAATTCAGAATACTTTCTATGGCTGTTTGTACTGTTATCTCAACTAGCAATAGTTGGCTTGAACATCCTCTGATGAAAAAGACAAAAGGAATCTCCCATGAGCTATCAACCCAAAAAGCCAATCTCCATTGAGATAATTAGCAAGTGTGCAGCAAAGAATGCAAGATTTATTACACCAAAGAAAGAGCTTGAGTCTCTAACCTGTTAAGGACGATATTCTAAGAGGAATTCAGAAAAATTCAGATCTTCACCATTTCCAATAAGAAAGTATCCTCATCCTAGGATACAAAGTCTGAACTCCTATTTGCTCCTTCTTTGGCTCCAAGTCATACATTTCTTCTCTCTACACAGTTGTAGATTCAACAAAGAGACTTTCTCAAGCCTTTCCCACCCCAGTTGCCTATACCTTCACGGTGTAGGTACTGTAAGAGTAAGAAACAGAGATGAAAGCTTGCAGTAAGTGTCCCACCTTGAAAGGGAGTAACACTGTATCTTCTTCCTTCACCATCAGGCGATTTTGGAATAAGAGGCCATGGCCACCACACTCGGTGTTGCTGGGCCACACGAGGGACACCGGTCTGCAAATCTTATTCTCTAGTCCTATTAAGGTAGATACCATGATGTTCAACACAGTATGTTCTGTTCATAATAGAACTTTAGGTGACAAGTATCTGGATTTCATCCCTGTGACTTCATCCCCTCTAACACCTCAGGCATGAAGTATGACTTTTGCAGATCCCTCTGCTAGATCTAGACTCTGCAATTTCATCTAAATCACATACACACAGTAAGTGTATCTTCTAGCATGGAAGCCGTAAGGGCTTAAAACTAGACTGTACTTAAAACTGCAATGGTATTCCAAAAAACTTCGACAGAGCTTTGTACAGACTTTTTCAGCTATAAGTTTAAACTTCCAGCTGCAAAGCTGTTTTAAGAAGTATTGCTGTAGGCATAAAAATCTAAATAAGATAAAGGTAGAGAAAATACATTTTAAAACTCTTTGTGAGCAAATTAAATAAAGATTTTGTGTGGCCTACTCAGACTATATAATCTAATAATTTTATATGAGGACATCACAGTTATTAACTACTGCTACCTGTAACTATGATGTGAAGTACGGTGTTAGCTTCTAATCATGTAAACACACGTGCTGAGTGAACTTCACCTGAGTTTCAGGAAATCTGTACTATCTGCACTCACCTACAAATCTATACAACCGAGGGCCTTGGTTTCCTTTTTGTTTTTAATCTATAGCAGTTTTACAAATTAAAACTAGTAAGAGGGACTTACAAGAAAGTGGTACTTTTAATTTCATAGGGTTTTTTTGTTTGTTTGTTTGTTTTAAATCTTAACATGCAGTATAACAAATGTTGAGACAAATTTTATAAACCAGCACTAGTTAATCATGCCAGACAGCAATATGAATTTTCAAAAAGTATTATTAGTTGGAGGTCTATCAAAGTATTACTAATTACTCTAGATGAATAAAAGCAGGAGATCTTGAAAATTTTGTCACTTCATCTCTTCAGTCTGCCCCCTCTCCAAATAAGCTAGCATGCATATCACACACAGAAAAATAGGCAAGTCATTATAGTCCAATATACTGCTTAAAGCAGGGCCAACTTTACATTTAGATCAGGTCACTCTGGGCCCGGTCCAGCTATATTTGGACAGTGTCCAGACATGGACATTCCACAGCACCTGCAGGCACCTGCTCCAGTGCTGCATTGCTCTCACAATGAGTAACTTCTTCCCATGTCCAGTTCACATTTTCCTAGTTGTAGCCTTAGTTACATCTTCTATCTATAAGAAAAACTCCAGCTAATACCTCATGACACTTGGAGAATACAATCAAATACATCAATTCTACTTCTGTTCATAGTTTCACTGGAATGATTCCTTTTTAATATCGCAAGGAAATATTTTTATTTTGATCTTTACTTCCAGTGTCTTTGTGTTTTTCCTCAGCAGTTCAAATCTGTATTTATTTATTGTATTTACTTTAAGATATCTTTACAAATTAAGTTTGTTTCACTGGTTAGCCCTGTTGCTGTGGTCACAGAAGAAGACAGTTCAAATGTTTAATTTGGAAGTACAAGGAAGCAGTAGCTTTAGAAGCTTGGTTATGAGGGGGTGGAGGGTGGGGAATTGGCAGTATTAACTACACGCCAGTAGAGGGAAACACAGCCTCAAAAAAAAACTAACTGAAATCTCTTTTGGAGATGTTTTTGAACCATCATATCCATTGAAACTGACTGATTTACCCAGAGATAAATTAGACCCACTGAAATATGGTAAGATATGTCATTTTGTATCCTGTATATACTATGTACGCCACCAGAAATATATAAAAGTGATCTTTGATTTGCATTGTATTTGTTAATACATGACTATGACGTCTTCAGCTTGACTTTTTTCAAGGTTGTTAAGCGCTTCCACTCTACATGAAGTTAATGGATCTAGAATTCACTTGGCAAAATACAATCCAAAGTCAGCACAGTTAGAAGTAACTTCTGCATGTTGGAATTCACACATCTTTCACCTTGAAAGATGTCACTCAAATATCAGCCAATGTGGCAGTAAGTGCTTGTGATAAAACCATTTCTGGAAGAAAGAAAGAAAATGAACAAGCATGACAGGCAAGCTCTAGGAGTGCTTCTCATGCACCAGTTTAGTGCATCTCTGTCCCAAACACTGATGACCAACACCCTTTCTATGCAAAAGAGAAGTGCAGTGTCAGGCATGCAGGGCAGGCAGATGTTCAGAAAGCCAGTGCTAGGTTTTATTATAAGGGAAGGATTTCTGTTCTTACAGAGGTGTGTTCAGACAGAATCTATCCAAAACACTGGGAAAACTTCTAAATCTAACGGGGAAGGTAGGAACTGTAGGAAAAAAACTTCCAAGAGTGGGCCTGCCTAGGAGCATGAATTTCATCTTGCTGAAAGTTCTCACCAATCTGGGCTCATAGCACCTGCTTCCAATTCCCTTCAAACCACCCTGCTTCTCATACTCACTGTTCTAGCTCCTGAGGGTTATATCTGTTAAGGAACACATAAAAATATTAAATAAATATTAAAATAAATTAAATATTAAAAATAAATATTAAATAGTAATTAAAAGATGCTGAACTCCTCCAGGCAACCAAAGCAAACATATACACTGTGACCTGCTTGCCAACGCTACACAAACAAAACAACACAGCACAGTGTGCTCCACTCCAAAGGACACTCAATGCAGTGGTATTAAACACCAGTCATTTGGGCTAAGGGAAAGAGATGGAAATTTAATTAAATGTTGATAGTTATGATGATGTAATTTTGCTAGATTTGCTGCCTTCAGAATACTTTCTCTTCCTTCCTGCCTGCCATGTCCAAAGTCAGAGACAGCCTCATCCTCTGAGCACCTTCTTTTCTCTCTGAAGTCAGAAGGCGTGGACAAAATTAAGCACTCTGAATCATTTCCCACAAAGCATCACACATGTGTTCCCCCAACTCTTACTTCTCTCCTGCCTCCACTGTGCAGAAGAGTTTATTGCCACTGCATGCAGAGAACTGATGTCACTTTGTGAGTTTTGGTCATCTAAAGTGTGTCTACATGGGGTCCTTCAGTGTTAAATTCCCGTGACTGCATCCCCATTTCTGCTTCTGGCATCTTCAGGTGCATGCAGCTCGCTGGGAGCTCCCTGCGTGAAAAACAAAATTGTGGCAATTCAGCCTTGGAAGGTGGGTCACCACCACCCTTCCAATGAGTATGTAGGCTAGGAAATGCATTAGCTGTTCAAGAACAGAAGTCCATAGATTCTACCTGTAAATGTGGTATGTCTCTACAGTAACTACACATGAGGGTGAAAAACAAGATGTATGCAAAGCACAGAAGGCAGCGTATGTACAGAATCTTGCTTGCTTTTCATCTCTCTCAATCCAGTGGATCCCAAAGCAGAATGGGTAGCTGTCACTGCATTGCAGATATGTTACAACTTCTAATCATTAATATGCAGTTTCCCTGCATTCTTCCATCTTCTGCTTTGACTGTATGCCTTTCAGAGTAGGTTCATTTTTTTGTAAAACCTAGAATACCACAAACTCAATGACACTGTCATCTAAATAAGTAACTAAACTTCCAAAGACACACAGCTACTTCTGCTAGTGTAAAGCCCAGCAGGAACTCCATACCAGTGATGATGTAAAACAGTCTTGCACAAAGGAACCTTAACCACAGCCCATTAAAACTGAAGAGAAAAAAAAAAAAAAATTCAGTGCTCCCCTCACAACCTTTTAGGCAAGGTGACAGACACACAGTTTTTTTAAATTAATAGCCAGTCTTCTAAGAAGTGCCACAAGACTTTGCTCAGTTGCAAAAAAAAGGAACCTTCAAGAGTTAATAACCGATGACCTTTGAAATCAAAGCGAAAAGGCATCTACCAAATCACTCTGCAAAATGGTATCTCAGTAGAGCAATGGAAGGAATAGAGTTTAGAGAAGAAAGCGTATTTAGGAACCCCTCCCACTGCTACATCATCACTACACCAAGCAGAGTCAGCTGCATCTAACCAGAGCCATACTCCTTCAATATCTCCCATACAAGTAAACTGACTCAACATGACAGCTGATGAAATCAGGACCAGGGGTGTTGTAACAGATAGTTACGCACACCCACATATCAAAATCTGAAAACTTAGATGCTGAAAATACCTTTCCCTTCCCTCCCTCTACATGGCCTCTTCTCTTCTCTTTTCCTGTTTCAGGGTTTGCTTGTTCCAGAGTGAAGTCTCATAAGTGGGCTATTTTTCATTTCCATTCCTTGCTCACAAACCCAGCTGTTTTCAAAATACATCACTATTAAAATTGGGCTAAGCTCACCAATCCAAGCCATGAAAAGATTCAGGCTGAATAATTTTGTAAAGGAGTCCTCCTCTCATCTTATCCTGCAATTACAACCACAGAAAGCTGTGCTGTGTGATGTTACAGGGAAAACTAAGGAGATATTCTTCCCTATTACACAGCTCTGGTCACAAGGCTAGACAGAAAGGACTAGAAAACTGCAGTGGTTGCTTCTTTTCTACTCTGAAAGCCCTAGCTTTGNGGAAATGATTCTGCCCCTTCTTTCCCTGCTTCCTCCTGTCTCAATTCCGTATTTTTACAGAGACAAGCAGCGTCACTTAGTAGCTGAACACGGGTATCTGCGATGCTGGAAAGCCACACCCCATTCTTTTCTCTTGGAAGCTAAAACCAAAGCACTACTATATTCTTTTGCTTCTCTTTGTCCTGAATCTTAAGAACTGTAGGGAAAAAGTGATAATACTATGGACAACTCTTAACAGCTGCTGTGTGCTCTCTCTAGGAAGCAAAAGAGGGACAGGACTAGGAGGAGGCTCTTATTCATTAGAAATCTTCAGAAGCATCATCACAAAAAGCATAAAGAGTTTTTTAACGAAAAAGCTGAAGAAAAAAATGGAGCAGTTGTAACTCCATCTCTGACAGAAACTCTTCTTAGTGCCTTTCAAGTGCTTCTGGAGCCCAGTACTACACATCTCCCTTCCATAAACTGGAACAGTATATTCACAGCAGACCAGGACAAACAAATGCAGAAGGCAAGGAACGTGCCTGAATCTCAAACTCACACATTTGCAAAGCAAGAAAGAGCACAGCAGTAATCATTCATCTCACCAACTGGCAGGAAGAAATGCTGTTTATCCTAACCAGTGAAGCATGCCAACATCTAAGATAAAGTGCATAAGCCAATAAACGGTGTAGGGCTTAGCTTATTAGCTTGTGTTTTGCTTACTAGCCTGTGCACCAACAGGCTAAACTGGGGAGGTGATGAAGAGAAAGTACAGAATGTCAGCCCCTCCCTCACAGATTCCACCTTTGAGGCTTTTGAGGCAACTTTGACATTGTATTGCATGCTCTTCCTTCTCAACATTACCATCTCAACAGAGGAAGTCCTCTGAAGTAGCAGGTCTGGAAAAATATTAAAGTGATGACAGCATGGGATGAGAAAGTGGCAGAGAAGATGATTTGATGAGTAGTTCCAATCTGGTACCTAGAGCTTGAGATAACCTAGAGGTAAACACAGAGTGATAAAACAAGTTCAGAGAGGGAAAGAGTGGGTTGGAGAAGCTATCAAGGTGATAGGGCAAAAAATAAGGAAAATGACCCAGAAAAACAAAAAAGACAGTGATCAAAACACAGCTGCCTGCTTAGATCATGCACAACTGGGAATGCAGGCCAGCCAAGTTACAGAGGTTTTCCAGAGCTTATACTAAACAAAGTTACAACCTCTTTCCCTGTATGGCCCCAATACAAATACACTCCACCCCAATAACTCATTACACTAAGCAGACCAGAGTTTTAGAAGTGCTCCATTTCTATAGCCAGCACAAAAACACAATTTCAATTAAGAGGAAATGCAAGAGAAGTGCAAAAGGAACTGTTCATACCAGGTTTTCCTAACTGTCACAGCACAGGTCAATACTAACACTGCAGGCGTATTCTCACACCATTTCCACTTACTGTTTAACAGTCAAATAGTAATATCCAAGTATTTTATTATGAATATCCAACTGCTGTGTAATTATTGATACCCAGTATTCATATCCAAAGGACAAATTCAAAGGAACAAAGGAAAGACAAAGAGGAGTAAAATTTAACATGTTACTAACACATTCTTGACCATAGCTCTTTAGTGAGAGCTTTTAAGGGAGGTACCTCAAGACATGGACTGCAAGGAAATCAATCTCTCTCACCAAAGAAATAGCTACATGAATGCAATAGCCAGGGAGCTATTGATCTTTTCAGTATTGCAGTTTGCTGACTCTTCCTCACTGAGACATTGCAGTGAAACTAGACATCTCTATTTTTATTAACTTCTTTAACATTCTACCTTGTTGAGAACAAGAGGTGTTTATGAATAACGCATCAGCTCACCATCTTGCTTGCTTTTTTTTCCCTAATACAAATTTCAGGTAGTCACATTATAGAACTAGCATCAATTTAACTCTCTATAGTGTTTCACTAACAAGAAACCTAAAGATAAATGTGCAAGAACTATAACCCATGATTTTAAAGATCAGCTCTCTTCACACGTCCATGTCCATAACTGCCAAAACCTCAAATCCAAACACACCTTATCTTAATAAAGAATCTCTGATAGGTTAACAGAGGTGCAGTTCTGTTTCTCTCCAGCAGTCACCAATGCTATCAGGATAGTATGATTTTCCTTTTAAAACCCACAATACTTGTACTATAAGTGACTTCGGTGAACTGATAACATGACTGATAGAACCAAGGCCTGATACTGGGTTTCCAAGGCATTTGGGAGAATTACTAATATAAAGCATTTTAGAATTCTTAGGAATGAAATCTCTGGAGAAAAAAAGCCTAACATGATGGAGAACATCCAACAGATTTTACTTTTCTGGCTTAGCTGTATCAAAGCTGCAAGATCAACAGATTTCTGAAGTTAACCAGCACTTGAAGAAAGGGGAATCGGTACAGAAGATACTAAGAATCACCGCATACTCTCATGAATTAGAATTAATAACTCTTTTATTCAGTTCTCCATGTTAGTAAGACAGCATTCATTACGACTGCTAACCCCAAGTCTGGACATCACCCCATTCCACGGCTGCTGGTCCATCCTTTCTTTCCTTCATTGTGAAGGGGGCATTATTAAGATATGTGTCCTCATAAGAGGGAGGGCACACCTCCTGCTGATGCAGAAAAACCTAGAGAAACAAACCATTGAAAGAGTTAGGCTTTTCCCCCAAAAACATATATCAGAAATTCAAGCAGGCATCATAAAAAAGATTTCTGTAACTGGCACCTATCTGGCTTCCTTGATAGCTGCATTACAAATGCACCAAGGACTGAGCCATGGGTACCAAACTCCTATTCTGACCTTCAAAAAGGCCTTTCCACGTCAAGGAGTGAGGTGCAGTGTTCTAAAGGTGAAATCTAGTTCCTGTTACCTTTCCTGTAGGTAGAGGAGTTCAATCTCTGCAACTGTTGATCCAGTACCTTTCACAAGCATTACATTCCTGTGGAAATATTTCATGTGGAGGAAAAACTGTGTGTAAGTTTAGCAAAGTCAAACTGCAGCTTCCTTCTGCCTGGTATCTCATGAGATAAAACTTCCATATTTGTCATTTGGTAAACAAACATTTCCATTCAGGCATGCACAAGCATTCCTACATCACATTACTATTGTGCTACTCCTCCAACATGTTGCTGTAAGGATGGGTGGGGCAAGTAACTAATATTTGTGTTATTTCTTTTGGCTTTGTGTTTGTTAGATGGATGGGAAAATATAAACACAAGCATCTCAAGTGTACCCTGAAACTCATAAAATACTATACAAATTCTGTGCTTAATACACAATGCTGCTGAACAGACAGAATCCAGGGAATAATACTAGCAGACAGTACTTTGCACAGTAGTAGTGACAAACAGAAACTATACACATGTCCTTGGGCAAACCACACTTCTTGTAAACACCAGATATGAAATATTTGTGAAATATTTACAGCTGTATGAAGAGTCAGTGAGACACTCCCATTCCTCACCATTGTGTAACTGAAACAGTCATCTTGATTCCTGGCCTCCCACTACATTGATAAAACAGAATTGAATGGATACCTGTGTATACAGCTTCTGCTCAGTCTTCTCTCTCTGCTTCAGGCACCTTCCTGTTTCATCCATTTAATATCGTGTACTGTGTTCACCTGTCCAGCTCCTTCCTTCCCAAGATGTAAGTACTTTATGACACTGATAAACTAGTACCAAGGAAGCTTAGTAGTATCATTGCTTCCACCATAAACAGGAAATATGCATAGCAAAAATGTGTGACAGGCCAAAGAGGTAGCAACAATTGGGTTGCTGTTTTTTCCTCCCACTCTAACACGTGCCATTTTGTACATGAGAGATCATCCCAATAAATTTTGGAAATAGCATATATTCCTAAAAAACTACCAATGTAATAAATTAGTTTTTTCCGATTAAAATATTTTACTCAAAAAAATTCGAATGACCTATAATAAAACTCCATTCCTTTCCATTCCTGTGTTAAAATATATTTGCAATTGTATCGCAATTTGTCTAAATCAAAAATTCAGTCCTTATTTTGTATATGTCATATGTTAAACCACAGATTAATATAATATAGTACCTGTACTTGCGGGAAAATGCAGTTGCACTTTCTGGTAACAGCTATACAATATACTGTTTGACAAAGAGTTTTGCTACTACAATAAAAATATACAGACCAGCAAAATTAATGTTAGACTTGAACTCTGTCCTCACTTAGTCAAGGTCCAGATTAGCACAGCTGACAGTTCTCAGTCAGAGAGCACTCCAAGCCTACTCCCCCTGTTCAACTGACCTCAGCCCTACGAACCAGAGATATTTTAGCAGCCAATACTCTTTTTAGTAAGGTACATGTACAGAAGTACATCAAAGATTCTAAAAACAATAAAAGATGTAATTCAGTGTATGCAACACTTTCAAAGTTCTGTCTCAGATGTTCCTTCACCTCCTCTTATTAAAAGATATACCAAAAAGCCTTCTCCCCAGCAACATTGATGACTGCCCAACTGAGACCAGACTTTGGATATAACTCATCTTGTAGTTCCTATGCATTTTGACTGCTTTCCCTTAGCAGTTCTGCTTCCCATAGGAAAGGACAAATGAATGACATATATAACTCCCCAAACACATTTCCTTACAAACCAAAACCAAAATCTATTGCTGAGACAGAGTACTATATGTATCTGCACCTAGCAATTGCCTCCAAGTAAAAAAGTAGACTTAGTAGACACACAGAAATTCACATAAATCTTTTAAGAGCCCTTTTCCCCCCAGAAACGAGGCAGAGTTTAATGTGCTGACATACTACCATCCAGACTCTGTATATTCCAGTAACACTTAACTGTTTCTAAATGCAACAAAAGGGGAATGCAGAAATACCCTCAAAATGGTCTTCCTTAATTTCACTGTAAATGCTAACTTTTCTATCAGCCTAATCCATAATCCACTTCTCCCTCAGAGTGGCAAACTTGTCCTTTCCTCCCTTCACATATATACCAACCCTCGCCTGCCCATGGAAGTCTATGAATAAGAATGGAACGTATCCTTTTTCTATTCTTCAAATCCATTATGGATCATGCTGGCAGAGAACAGGATGCTTTGCTATGTCATACCTAGTAGAACAAAATACCATTTTGTATTGACAGTCACATGTAAAAATGTGGAGAATCTGGGAGAATACTCTAAATCCCTGCTCGTCTTACACCAAAAAAATCTTTCCTGAATAGTTGACTAAATCACCCAAAATGGTCCCCCCCTACTTGTTAAAAAGGCTTATATGCATTTCTATGCCTCTAGCCCTTACCATGGCTTCCAAAAACTGCTGAGAAGCAAAAGCTTACAGGTTCAGGGCCAGATGACCAACTCTCCTGCCCAAGAATTACTGTTGTCTAGACTCAATACAGTAACATTTTTAATCCACATGACCATCCATTCTAGTAGGCAAGTACTACAGCTAGTTTCCATAATCAACAGCTCTACAACAGCATTCAGCTCTCTTCCTTGATATCCAGTCCCCAAAGGCTAGCATGCCTATCATATATTATGTACAGAAAATCTGGTGAGATTCCTCCTTACAACAAAAAGCTGGGAATGCTCAAGATCAGCAAAAGCTGTTTTACTGCCTCATCTCCACCTCTGCTGACAGACTGACATATGCTTCAGATTCCTTTGCCTCTACTACCAGAAGCTGCTTTCTCCCTTTCACATCTCTGCTGTCTTGACTGGTTTTAAAAACTTTCTCTATGGACTTCATCAGCCACATAGGCTTTGTTCATTGTTATATTCAACAAAACTCTTTTCAAATCTCTGTCCAAAATATTTTTCACTTTGCGCATTTGATCTTCTTTCACTCTGCGGTAACTCAGTTCCGAGATTTACAGCCTGTGGTCCACATATTACTTCTACAACCTGTATGAGAAGTGAAAAGCTACTAAGAAAAGCACATTAGTTGTCAATAGTACTAAATGGTACCTGATGTGCACTGGAAACTATTTGGTGGCCTGAATATCAAAAACTCAGATCCAGCTTAGTTCCCATATTTAAGTGTTCTTTCCAATTTTAATATGACCATCCCAAATAACTACAGGAAATAGAATTTGGAATTTATCAACTAATGCTTGGTAACTGATCCAGATTCAACTGATCCAGATTCAAACTTCCCCCCCACGCCAGACTGTTCATCAGTGCTTCCATATCCTTTTGTTTTCTTTTCTGAAACAGAAGTCATCTTACTGGATGTCAGTGTTTTAATATCTGGTAGGAGATATAGTTAAAATAGAGGTCTTGTTATGATGAAACATACTAATTACTTGTGCAACAGTAATTTGATGATATCTAGATCAGTGGCCTCCAAAGTGGGGTGCACAAGACAATCCATCAGGGTGCAAGAAGAAGAAATAATTTTTGTTACTATTAATAAATAAAATGAAATACTTTTTTAAATAGAATTTATTTCATCTTTATCTCATCCTTTTTTATTTCTGTGTATGTTTAATAATGTACATAATAGTAAAGTAGTACATGTATATAATTTAAAAATAAATGAATATACATATACTGGGGTGCATGCTCAAAATGTTTTACGGGATATGCAAAAAAATGTTTTACAGAATAGGGATGCGCAATCAAAAAAGTGCAAGAGACCCCTGGTCTAGATAACCAAAGAGGTGATTAACTAGCCATTACATGAGAAACAGTATATATTTTACACTTCCCACTGTCTCCCACTTCCACACACAATTTAACTGTTAGTCCTTTGAATATTTTTTCTACCATGAGATATATGAAATCTCCATAAAGCATATTGTCCTTCAATATCATGGTGTTTCTAAGGCATCTATCATTTAATCTAAATGGTGCTCTATAAGCATTATTACACAATAACTAATATTTATATGAGATTCACAGAAGAGGATAATGCATCTGCTTTTTGGCTTTTCCTGGTTCAGAGCTTTTAATATTTCCAAGTTTGGAACTGACAACGTTGGGGCATCTGAGGGCATTATGCACTTTTACTTTGTACCTATAATCAATCTCTTACCTAGCCCTTACATATAAATCTTTTATTATTATGTAGAAACATTTTTTTCTTAAATGTTATGTAAAGACATTTAAACATCTCAATTAATAAGACCTTATTCATGTTGTAATGGGCTAATGACTGGTACACCCACCTAAAAACCAATTTATCTTCTTTACTTACCAGCTTGGATGTACTAAAAATGACTAGTTAAATTAACCAAAAACAGGCCAGGATTCAGAAAAAGAAGGGAAAGTCCCAAGGAGTCTTTTTATGCATAAGAAACATCATTCCAGAATTTTGAAAAATGCATCTAGTTCTATTTGAATAAATAGTTCTATATGAACTATTATAGTTCTAGTTCTATATGAATAAATGCGCACCATGGTGCCCTACTGGACAAAATTAGAATGGCTCAAGTATACAATTTAGACTTAGTGCCAAACCTATTCATTTGTTACAGGTGGATCCCTGCTGTTGTCCCTAAATCCCAAGTGACCATCATGTACCACATGAAAATTCTGATTTCTTGAAGTGTCATTAGAACATGAAACTTGTTGCTTATTATATGCATTTGTAAACTATGCTACCTGCACAAAAAGAATGAATGTTGGCAATACTAGGATAGAAGATCTTCACACTCAAAGGGGACCAGGCTTTAGATGCAGAGGAAATAACATCTGATGTGAAATGTTAAATATATGTATACACACATGCAATGTCAGTTACCACCAAGTAACATTGTGATAAACTACTCGAGAACATTTCAAGAAGAGATCTGTATGTATGCCAAGTACATAAAAGAATCACCCAAAAGGTAGCATTAGATAGGAGATGGGCAAAAAAGGAAGTAGCAAAAAGCAGATGGGCTCTCAGCCCATAAGGGTGACTGCTGGCTGACAGTGGTCACTTCTCCTCATAAAATAAAATTCCATAGGTAAAGACTGCAGAATCTTCCTCATTTATTCCTTGTTTTTCAGAAAAGATTAAAACAAGCATGTCCTCAACAGCATAACTTGGACTGATCTTCCTGTGGGGCAGACAGATGAATGGACTAGATGAATTCCTTCCAGCCTTACTTTTCAGTATTCTTAAGATGTGGCAATTTTAGTGAAGTTTAATTTTTTAAGGCATACACTGTACCTTACAGAAGCAGTGGGGAAACTGGAATGCTGAATCAACAATCAGAATTAGAACATCAGGTAACCAAATACTAAAGACAGATAGACAGATCAATGTGTACTACAGCTAGTCTTTTGATGGTTAGAATTCAGTAAATTAGACTCACCATTCAAAAGGACAGTTCAGGACTCTGCCTCTCTCCTCCGTCCCCCTTACTCCAGTTAATATTTTGCAATCCATTTCTCCCAGTACTGTAGGTTTCTCAGGTCACAGTCACATGAGTTTCTTCTGCTGCTGCTGCCACCTACCAGTTTTATTACTCTGTTGCAGCAGAAGGGCATATAGAAGAAGTTCTTGTTCAGCACTCACATAATCATCATCCTTTGTCTAAGATGTCATGGTTTTATTCAAGTTCTACAATGTTTCCCCATACACCAGGCAAAGCACTGGGAACAATCAACATTAACAAGGAACAATCAACAAGGCTTAGAAAGCCATTCCATAAGCAGGAAGGAGCATAATCTGTAAAACCATTTTTCAAGCAACATTAAAGATTAACTTTTGCAATAAATTTTGATCATCTGTCCCCAAAAAAAGATCATTTGCAGACACTACGAAGAACTAGTACTGTCTTTCTTTCAAGAAAATCTAAAGTAATCCTTAGGAAATAAGATTAGAGTATGAAACTATGAGCCAATGTGAATTTGTTCAACAAATTTCAGGACAATAAATTCTTTTTTAGACATTATTACAAAACCACAAAGCTCTCCCCCCAAAAGACATCCAACCACATGCCTGAAAAGTGTTACACCCGTGTCCTATAGCAGCTGATGTACAAAAATATTACACAAATAAAGGAATAGGCCTGCCCAGTGCTGAGATGCAAGAAGCGGGTGTGTCTGAAAGGAAAAAGCATTAGAAACATAAGTATAACAGATCTGTAAAATTATCTTAAAAGTAAAATTAAAGAAACAAATTATACACTTAATTATACCAGTGAAATTGGATATCACTCCACTGACTTACAAAAAGCAATTCCAGGTTTATCTCAGCGTAGCTGAGAGCAAAATTTGGCTCTAAAATAATTCCCTCCCACTTTAATTTGAAGCTGCAATTTATGGTAGTGCTGACAAATTTGCTGTGTTCCAGGAAAATATAAATTGAGAATAGGAGAAGTACAGTATTTAATAATAATATAGAAGAATTACTAAAGTAAATAGAAAAAAAAAAAATTTGAAACAAGTGCTAATTCTTTACAGATATCATGGGAAATAAAATACGGCATCAGGAAACTTGGAAACCTGTCTGAAGGCTTGTATTCTTCCACTTCGAATGGTATTCCAATTGTCTGATATTTACCACTGTGTATAAAATACAGATTCTCCTCTTCAGACAAAATAAAACCTGAAGTTCTCATCACCTTTAAAGTGGTTTGAGATTAAGGGAGGGAGTTAACATAGAAGAATAAAGTGTACAGGTACTTAGATCTATTAGTGAGGGCAACATAAATTGCATTCCCCATCCTTTGCAAACAGAAATAATCAGCCCCACAAGTTTTTTGTTTTTTTTTGTTTTTCCCCCTCTAACACACACACATTCTCCCATCTGTCCTCTTCACAGGATCCAGCTCTGTTGAATTTTAGTAGATTAAATTTAACATTCTTAGTACTAGTTTTTTGTACCTCTCAACTCCTAACTGATGCAGTTTAATTTGATGTTCATTTTGCAACTGGAAAGCATTATATCTTTCACAGACCTAAGCTAAAATAGTACACTCAGAAGCAAACTACCTAGAAATGATAAAGAGGAGGTGGAATTAATGTATTACAAAACTAACCCTCATATACACGTACATTACATATACATATATATTTTAGATATAAAGAGGACTTTTAACCTGCCCTAATTTTTGTCTCATCTGAATAAAGCAAAGGACAATGACAGACTTCTTAAAGGTCAACATGTATAAAGAGGGGAAATAAAGAAGAAAAGTAGGATTTTATCTAAATAACACTGTTAAAGAAATCATTCAAAAAGTTTCACCAAAATGGACCAATTGGGAAAATGGGAAGAAAGGAAGGCAGACAAGATAGCAAACTTATGAATGTTACAATAAGAGCAGAAAAAAAGAGTCAATTTACCTGACAACAGGTCGGTTTTAGATGTCACCAAACTGCTGCGTTTACCATTTTACCCGCTTGCATTACTGGGGGGAAAAGTTTAGGAAGGAACATTCTCAAGGACTTTTCATAAGTTCTCACTCTTGCCATCGGAAAGGGGAGAAGGGAAGGTTTTCTCTGGATTGTTTGACTTTTTTGGCTCCTGAAAAGTTTTGCAAAGAACAGTAAGAAAGTGTGAACTGTTAGAGCACATTTCTGTTAAAATAAAAAAGAAAGGGGTGGGGGGTGGGAGGGTGACGACAATAAGTCATACAGAATAGTGCAACAACAAAACCCACCCAAAATTCGTGCATCAAATTTCTGTCATCAGTTTAAACAAATAAACAAAACAAAAACTTTTCAACTCAAATTGGAAACATGAGAGGCTTGGAGACTTCCAACAGCAAGATCCACCATCAGAATGCTCCAAAAGTCACCCCCAAAGATTAAGACTTAAGAAAAAAAAAGGAAAAGGCAGCAAACACCTGGTTATAAATCCTGCAGTGTTCAGTTTAAAACAACTCCTAGAACAGTGAAAAAATTAAAAATTAAAAAAGACAGTAGCAGCAGAGGTTACCTGTCCGAGCACCTACAATTCCATAGAGAGAACAGGAGTGGGTCGTGTGTCTCACACCAGCCATAAAGCCCATAAACCTTCTCAAAAAGAGTGAGCCATGAGAAAGATACTGTACATGCGATTTGTTTTCACAAAGTCTCTCTAAGCCCTTAGGGTCCCTTATGTATTTAACTGACAGATTTCCACAATAAGGGGGAGAAAAGATTTAGCAAATGTCACTGATGTCATGTGTTGGATTTTGAAGTCCCATATAAGATCTTAACAAGTATCCTTTGCATCTGACATACACCAATGTTCCAGGTTATTTCCTGAGTAAGTATCACACATGAAAGACAGCCCACGAAGTGGAAGAAAATGCTCCAAGAGTTACCATTAGCTCAGAACAAAAAGGTTAACAGTCCACATATGCATCAAGCATTGACCTTCTATTGCATTATGGATGACACGGTGTAACATTCCATGGAAAGATTTTATAAAACACATTAAAGCATTAAATACAAAGCTTAAGATACAATCCATACATTGACACAGCAAGACATTATAAACATGATATATTTAACAGAAGAAAATCTCCACTGTTACAAAAAAAAAAATTATCAGATGTAGTTTAAGAAACTTATTGTTGCAAATGAGTTTCTAACTGGCTCTTTCAAACATTAAAAAATACAAAAATAGTTGTATCACCATCATATGTATTAACACTATTATAATCCAGCACTACATTGACCACTTTTTCAGCATAAGCTTCCAAACTCAAGTACAGAGGTAGTGTTAGTGCAGTTGCATGAAAGTTTAGCATGTGTTTTTCAGAGTGTGGAATTGAAGGAAATACAGCATATAAAGCTGATGTCTGTAAAGTTCACCTTCAATGGGAAATACTGCTTGGTACAACATGCTAGATTTGGGTGGTATTTTTTTTGCTTTAAGTAAAAACAAGAACCTCCCTCCACACCCCACCCCATTCTATACATTTCACTATTTCAAAAGCAACGGATAGTGAGTAAATATATCAGACAAGTGTGCCCATTTGTACCCATGAACCTTCAAGCAAGGTTTTCATATGCATTATCAATAACTTACGTACAAACAAATGTACGTGATGTTTCAAATCCTGGCTTTTTCCCTGACCACTATGTAAAGACTTATCTCCAAACTTGCTACCAACCATGGAGGAGCATCTTATCACAATGGAACCAAACTGTAAGTCTCTCAATACACTGTTTGTCTTTCAAAAAATCTCATGTTTCCTTCACAAATTTTATTACTTTAAGATGTTACCTGGACATTCTGAAAGGGTGATAGAAATGTAAAGTTCCTGTGCAACACAGCATTTTTCTGCAAAATAGAATGCAGCCTCAAAAAACAGCCCAGAATGTTCAGTTACCTGCTCTTTCCTCTAAAAGATATTTCCTGTGGTAGAACTACAGAGGTCCTACTGTACCAACAAGCATATGTTTACTCCCTGCTGTTATTCCACATGTGCTCAATGTGTGCCACAGCTGAAAAGGAGAGGATAGACCCTATCAGCCTCTCAAGGAGTACAGGCACCTACCACTAGTAAAGAAAAAGGAAAACAAAAAGGGGGGAAAAAAAAAAAAAAGAAGCAACACCCAAATTCCCCTTAGATAAACATGCCAGGGGAGAAGAGCCTCTGAAGAGACAGTGTACTGCTCAATGACCAGAAAATGAGGTTTCTTTCGTGTTCTGTGTTTCTGCAACTCTTCACAGAAGTTAAAGACCTTTATATTCTTCAGGTATAACCTGTGCACTTGAAGGCTCAGTAAGAAAAGATTTGAAAATACCTTGACCGCTGAAGTTCCTTTTGTTGCTGGACCAGCTGGTCCACTTCTCTTGCTTAACACCAATAGCCAACCTTTCACTTGATTTTAATAATATTTAATTCTACAAAAAAAAGCCATTTTATTACATTCCTTTTAAAATTAAAAAACAAAAACAAACAAACTGTACAAAGAAGCATGATCAGACCTCCATGAAAGCAGGTTAATTCTGTTTATTGCCTCTTGAAGACTCTCTGCATAATGTCCATGACTTGTGTTTAAGGTCCAAGTGAAGATAAAACAGCAGAGCAGCAGAGAGGTGAGGAGGGGCCACAGAGGTGGGCAGTGCAGAGCATCAGACGGTACACGGGACATGCTCCATTAAGTATCCAGAAAACAGCAGCATTGCACAGACACACAAACCCCCTCCAAACAAACCCTATTTTCACAAGATTGTTTTTCAGTTGTAAATGTTTTACTTTTTGTTTTTAAAAAAAGAGGCTTATGTTTTTTTTATATATATATATATATATATATATATATAGTTATAACTATATATATATATAGTTATAACTATATATATATAGTTATATATATAGTTATATATATAGTTATATATATAGTTCCATGGCTTTATGAACTCAAAAAATGGGAAAGGAATGAGAACAGAGGGAGGAGGAGGAAAACAAAGGGGAAGACAGGGATTGAAAAATGGACTCAGTATCTCTGTTGTAGTTATCTGTTTTCCAAAACAGCTCAAGGGTAACAAGAAAATGCACAGCCAGAAGGACTAAGAAAAATCAGACAGTCTAGAAAAAGATTAGGATCTAAACAGCCAAAACCCAAGAAGAAATAAAGCAAAGCAAATGCACATACACAAACACACACACGTGTGTGCACTCACACCACATACACATAAGTGTCCAGGATCAATTTGTTATTTGTTTATGGACCTAGGTTATATAATTATTTTTTTTTTAATTCTGGCTGAGCTCTCTTTTTTTTTCTTTCTTTTTTTCTTGTCTTTTTTTTTTTCTTTTTTAATTTAATGTGCTGCATGTTTCCCAAAGCTAAGAATTGAGTATTTCTCCCCAGTTATGTTCTTTGGATTTCTGACATTAGCTTTTAAATATTTTCAATGGGGAAAAAGTAAGCCTTGCAAGTATTGTATGAACTGCAGCTTTATTCTAAAGTACCTCTAGAATTCTAATTACTTTTAACCAACTTTTCACTCTTCCACACCTTACCACATTTCTCCCCCCGAAAAACAAAAAACCACCCCCCCAGAAAACAAAACAAAACAAAAACAAACCAAAAAAAAACAATGTACAGGCTTTAACTCAGTGTTTTCTTAACAAATAGTCTGCAGTGTTTTCACTTTGGCCACTGTTAAAGATGCAGGCATAGAGAAGGGAGTGTTGGACTAGCATGTATTGAAAAAAGAACATTAACATTGCAGATCTCTCTCAAAAGGACTAAAACACTAACAAATACAAGGCAATGCACGTTTGTTTTAAACTAGTGTAATTCTTTTTCACATTGGATTAAACATTATTTTGTATACCAAACATTACAGTGCTGTTTATCTCCTCCAGTCATGCAAAAATAGTTAAAACGTGACACTTCTACCACAAATATAATATGACCGATTCCCCTGCATACCTTCCAAAGTCAGGAGTTGAAATGAGAAAAACACAAGTACTAGAAATCCTCCTTCAAAAGCTTTATAAAGAGATATGGACATAAAGCTGCCAATTAATACCAAGATGGCACAAATTAGAGACTTGTACAGAAAGCTCACATTAAGTCAACCGACACTTCTCTCTGCCTCATCATTTGAAGGGCCATATCCTGCAAAGTCAGAAAGGGATGACTTAAAAGTATGCTGAACCTACAGCTCCCACCTACAGGAGTGGAAACAGTAGGTGTCCAGGAACGTTGAAATACCTGGCATTTAACACCTTCAACTCTCATTGAGAACTAAAGGCTTACAGGATCAAGCCTTACAGAGGTAGAAGAGACTTAACTGCTGCAGTAATTCCCAGAAGTTTCTAGAGAGCTGCCAGAGCTTTCTGAAAATCTTCCAGTGAATCATGCTTCAATGCTTTCCTGCAAACACACATGCACTGCAATATGTCTGGGGACCAAAGCAGCATCCAAATAAAACTCCCATTTAGGTTGTGAATTGAGCATCTTCATTAGAAAACTGATGCTGAAGAATGAACACAATATTATGTTCTGCAAAAACATAGGGGTAGCAGTCACAGAACGCATGTCTTTTAATCTTGCTCTCTTGATTGACTCCCCTTTCCTCATTTCTCTGAGCTTCTCTGATAAACAGCATTGCAAGTTGGTTTAAAAGAAATGTTTACAAGAGAGAGTTCTGTTGGTCATCTATTTACACGTGGCATCACTCCACAAGAAGTTTGATCTCATTGGCTAATAGCTGGTTCATGTTGAATAGAGCCCCCGGGAGCTTGGTGAGCAACTCTCTCTCCGTGGTCTCAGGGTCGCTGTCGACAGAGCTGGAGCTAGCACTCATATTGTCGACAGCGGCACTAGCTGGAGGGCCCAGCTCTGGCTCGCTAGTTTCGCTTGCCGTGGACACCACAGAGAGCAAGGACATGCGCCGCGTCAAGCGACCGGGGGTTAAGAGAGAAGCGGCATAGTCCGCTATGATACCAGCTACATCTAGATTACAAGCCTTGTCAAAGGCAATGAAACCTACATTTGCATTGGCCTCGCAGACGTAGAATGAACCGTCGTCCTTCATCAGCAGGTCAATGCCGCACACGTCCATCCCCAGGATGTTTGACACTTGGACTGCCAATTGCTTGCCTTGTTCACTCAGTGAGCACATCATCCCTACACCACCTGGAAAAAGTGAAAGAAAACTTGCTTTCTCTAATCTGGTCACAGGTGACCAACATCCTTTTTCAGTGGCTGCTGTGTTTTGGTTGTGAAGTTCCAAAGCAATCCTGCAAGCATAGTGCTGATGACAATTCATAAAGTGACCTCCTTTCCACAGTGACTACTAATGAACTTGAAGCCACATCAGGATTTCAAAAGATTCTAACCTGCCAAAGGCAGTTCAAGATTATGACTTGTTTAAAAAACAGTAACTGCTGTCTTTTTAGTCAAGGAAGATATCATTATCTATTTTTACAATCTTGGGATATTCAAAAGATGACAAAACATACCACCTTTGCTCCTTCTTCTAAGGTAGAGGCTTTCTAGACATACCCTTGTTTCTTCCTTTATGGTAGAGGCTTGCTATACGTGTTTATAAGTTATAACAAGAAATCTTCCAGCAAAATTAAGCCAAATGTTCCAGATGAGACTACAGTTCTGACAGATATAATTGAGGGGGAAGAGGTTTAAGACATTATCATTTGCTTGTGTCCCTCTCGGCTTGCTGTCATAGGTTACTGTCTCTAAAGAAAGAATTCTGGAATGTTTGTGTCTGCAGCTCAGCTGGTCCAGTACACAGTCCATCATCTAAGTATTAACTGAACCAGACTTCATCTATCATAACTATCATGTTTAAAAATATAAAACAAAACTTAAAACATTTAGCAGAAAAATCTTTCAGGTTACATTTCTTCAGCATCAAGAAAGTAGTAACTAAAATCTTTCAGGCATTTTGACTTACTAAAACTGTACTGCACATAAACACATTTTATCCAATCCCCGCTCAGGTCAGTTTCAGTAATTTCAGTTCAATAACCAGCCAGGCAACCTCAACCCTACTTCTTCCTTCTACCCTAAGAAACCCCTCCTATCCTACACACAAAGTAATGCAGAATCTGAGTTCTAAGTATACTACAATCAATGCAGTATATTTCCTCTTCCTCACAGACATGGGTTTTAGGGAAGAAAATGTTGCATGGAGGAGACTGACAGACTTAAGGCAGCACAGCAGCTGCATAATGTAATCCAACTGTTGATTGCCTTCAACAGCTTTCTCTCTTAACACTCTACCCTCTTGCCAACTCAATGTCTCCTCTACCTCCCTCACTCTGTCTTTCTGTCTTCCTTCTTTTTCTGTTCCTCTTAACAGGATGCAATGAATGATAATATGTCATTAGCATGACACTGCCACTATCACATCATTTGCTCTGTTTGTGTTCCTAGAACTTTCCACTCACTTTCATCTGTCCTAACCATCTAAAACTTCGGGCAGAAACTGTCTCTGATTATGGGTTTGTGCAACGTGCATCTCACTCCTCACTCTCATGTTTCCTCTGTAAACATCCAATGGTAAACACAATTAATACAAAATAAAACCTGCAGCTTATTTCAGTTGGGTTTGTCATTTTTCCACTACATTCAAATACTTTTAATCAAAACTATGAACAAAGCTTTTCCTACCAAGTGAGCAGTTACTCTGCATTCTCCCATCTGTTGAGCAACGGAGCATGGTGCCCACCACACGGCCTCCTACTACGATGACACGTACATCCTTGCCATGGGACTCTTTAACATATTTTTGAAATAAGTAAGGGGCATCATGACGGATCAAATGGCTCAGGTCTGCCAAATGGTGCTTGTCTCGTGCCAGGAACACAGCTTTGCCTGTATAAAGAAAAGAACATTGCAGGATTGGAAGAAGCTACCAATTTGAGCTGCATCAATGATTCAACACAGAAAAGTAAATCCTCTGACCAGTATGCTGTTCATTCTCACATGCCCCATCTGTAGTTTATACCCATTTACAGCTTCTTCTGTGGACATCAGTGTTCCACTGCTTCAGTGCTTCTAAGTGTTCAAGTACTGTAAGAGTTGAGGAGCCGTGAGAACAGTACACAAATAAAAAAATGCAAAAAAGGAAAAAAAACTGCTTTAGATAAAGGAGGTGGTTTTGTAATTTCAAACCCTTTTGGTACAAGTCCTTAATGAGAAAAGAAAGGAAGAAACACAAGAAGAGCAGTACCATAATAGCATGGTATTATTCATCCAAGAAGACTAGACCCACAGCCTACAGGCTTGATACACAGGAACAATTCACATGAAACTCTTAAAGAACAGGCTGCTAGGAACTCTTAAGTCCTGAGTGTGCCACTGAAAAGCTACTTCACTACTGGGAAGCTGCAGACAGCTGCTCTTCCCAGTACTTACAAAAACTCACAACTCCACAATGAGGCTTTGCAGTAGAGCAACTAAGCTCAGAGCAAAACACTAAACTCCAAAGTATCTGAGATAAATTTAGCAAAATATTCCACAAAACATAAACGTGAATGGTATTTACTGCAATTTTGAAGGAACTCTTTAGAATTTAAAATCACTGGCTTTTTTGTAAGCAAACATCTCAAGGATTTGTTTTGTTTAAGCTAAAACATGTCATTTTATTCCCCTTCATTTCTAGAGCACACCAAAGACTTCTCTGTTCTCTTCCAATTTTACTAATACTGATGAAAAGCATTCCTGAAAGATTCTACCATATCCATCTCATTTCTAGTCTCATAAGAAGGCATCTGTTTCCATCTTTAGCCACTTCTCCCAACTCCTCTCCCACTTTGTAAAGGACTGATTTACATCATATTAGATTTCCATTTTGCAATAAGGGTGCACTGATTTTTTTATGGCAGAATTGTCACTCAGTTATGCTGCAATGTTAAGAATGCTGAAATGTTAACAGAATACAAAAATCGACTGATGAACAGAAATGCAGCAGCACAACTAGGAGAAATAATGTACTAAGAATTCCATTCCAGCAAGCGCTCCAAAGCCCAACCGGAGCAGCCTCTGCTTCCTCATGGTTTAAGGTCTCCATAACACAAAATGTTGCTTGAGGAACATGGAATCTCTCATAACAAACAGAGCAGCAGAATGTAGACTTAAAATCATGACAAAAAAGCAAATTCCTCTCTGTGATCTCTCCCATACCCAACTCTAGCTCTCCTACAGGCACTTAATAATCCTACTGTATTCCTAAAACTGGATAGAAAGAATGATGCCTTGGAGGTGAACTACTTAGTTCTCAGTAATTATGCAGCACCGTGACATCTTGGCAAAAAATAAGTTTGGCCCATTTGCAGCAGCAGCCAACTGTGCAGAAAATGGGCTTAGAAGAGCATGACTTTTATTCATCGGGCAGCATCTATGACCATGTTTGCCTCATTTTTAAATACCATTTGCAAATGGCTGCTCTTTAATTAATTTGAAAAGGTATCCCCAACTCTCTTACTGTGAAAGAGTATGTATGCACTGTGATAAATTTGCATTAAAACACATGGGATTTAAAATGCTCTAAAGCAAAATTTGGAAACAGAATCACAGAATCAATGGATGCTTTAGGACGCTCTAGAGGTCATCTGGTCCAATCCCTTACTCAAGCAGTGGCCTAGAGCAGGATGCCCAGCATCGTGTCCGGACAGCTTTTGAGTATCTCCAAGGAGGAAGACTCTACAACCACTCTGGGCAACATGTACCAGTGCTCCATCACCCACACAGTAAAGTGTTTCCTGATGTTTAGAGGGAACTCCAGTAGAGGGAAGAGTCACCTTCCTTGTCCTGCTGGCAATACTTTGCCTAATGCAGCCCAGGATACCATTAGCCTTAAATAGACATTATATTAATTTTGGCTAAAAATGGAAAGGAAAGTCAACAGCTGCAAACTCTGTAATTATTTCTAGATCTTAACAAGAGGTAGTGTCCAGTCAAGCCCACTGTCTCAGTTACTCCACATTTGCCAAACTCGGCTTACTACAAAGACAAGCTCCAACTTTGCTTCATAGCTCTGCAAGCACTTTAAGACCATATAAACAGGTACTCCTGCCAAAATCTTTCTCTGCCCCAGGTTTTGCTCTCACTCTTCCATTACATCAGTACAAGAACTTGTGAAAGTAAATGATAATTCAAGCAAGGAAATTAATCCAAGTAAACATAATCAGTCTAGATTAAGATCTGTTCCAGAATCCATTTACTATATGGCTACAGAAACACTCATGCCAGCAGAAGAGATGCACCAGATTAGCACAATGTGGGAACAAACAGACAGGGACAATATGAAGGAAGAAGTGGTGTCTTTTTGTTAAATTTCTGTTTGTTTATGGTAACTCCTGGCTTAACACCAGTTAAGTGGTTAAAACATCAGTTTCAGATTCTTTTTACTTCTAATATTTGTTAAACTGGTTTTAAAGTAGATCAAGAAGTGTGAGCTTCCGTGTAAATAATTTTTAACTTGTTTTCCTTTAGTAGATCACTACCTACCATTAAACTAAACTGATGTAGTATTTCATATTCAACACTTAAAATAAAAGACTGATAACAGAAAAATTTCATCTGAACCTGCTGCACTATCACCAGCACTATTGGAGATTTTTCTGGGGAAAAAAAAAAGATTCAGTTTGGCAAACAGTATATGAGATTGTATTTAAACCAGAATCCTACTTATAGACAAAGTCAATTAGAAAGAAAAGTCAAATTAATATTCAATGAACTAAGATTTCATTTCTTATGCCTATTTAGAAACATCCCTAAAATCCATGTAGGCTCTCTCTGTATCCCTAAAGCCAGACCTTCCATTATTCCAGTTGAAAGCTTTCCTCACAAAAGTCACTAATGCACCATTATTTTGAACACTCTCCCCCCTGCTATTTCAAGACTACATTCTATTAAAACTGCTTTCCAGTGTTGCAGCCTACTCAATACTGAGAAGTTGGAGGCTAGAAGAACTTAGAAGTACTGCAAAAAAAGTTCAACACCTAACACAAAACCTTTTTAACTATTACCCCTTGACAAGAAAAAAATCTTAAGAGTGCTGCTCACAATACTCCTTGCCCTCACCTCTGACCTCACACCCACCTCGGTGACCCCGTGTGTTCTTCACCACCATAGGGAACTCCAGCACTTCCGCCTCATCAATCATTTTGGCAAAATTCTCATGACCACCTGGCAAAAGAAAACCAACAATATTATGTGCCACCAACTTGATATGGCCAAATTGGGGATATAATTGCCATGCATTCCTCCCACCCTTCCAACTTAGATAATGCAGAAAAAACTAACAGTTAAGAAGAATTTGGTCATGGAGTACAGTCAGACTTTGTGGTGTTTTTAACCCGTACAATACTAATTCCTACTTCCTTTGGAATGAAAGAAACAAATTGACAAAGGCTTATTGATCACAACCCCAACAAGCTCAATCCAGTCTTCCAAATCTGAATGCCCTGATTCTTCCATCTTGTTCCAGTTTAGCCCTTTTACTTCATCAGCTCCTGCCTTTTCAAATGTCTAGCAGGAAAATAGCATGGACGTAACACCAGGAACAGTTCCAAACTACTAACCACGAGAACAACACGGAATACAGAGACAAGGCACATAATCCAGACAGCAGCAACAACCCAAATCTTGTCACTCTATCTCCCCTCTTCCCAAGGCTTAAGTCTCCTGCATCTCATTCTCCCTATTGCTTGAAGAACTACTTCAATCTTTTTCTTTTATTGCATCTGTAAGAATCTTTGGGAGTAGCTTTTAATGACCATTGACAATGGTTGATGCTTTAATTTTATTTGTTTGATTCACAGAAGGCTGACCATAGTACAAGAAATAAGAAATAAGATAAAGTCAGCAGATGAAGGGATGAGACTCCTCTAAAAGCATGTGCAGTAAAGTGCAGAAGTC
This sequence comes from Anseranas semipalmata, assembly GCA_013399115.1. Lineage (NCBI taxonomy): Eukaryota > Metazoa > Chordata > Aves > Anseriformes > Anseranatidae > Anseranas > Anseranas semipalmata. The sequence continues at coordinate 169,047 of VXAA01001074.1, forward strand.
AAGCCAAGACACTGGTCAGGAAGCCAGAAGCAACCATCACTACCCTGCCATGGATTTTAATGCATATCATGGAATAACATGAAGTTCAGCACATACTGTTTTTCTTGGCAAAGCCAGATCTCACTGACAACTTGATACTTGTGTAAAAAAAAAAAATGAAGGCCATGCTTCTGTCAAATTTCAGAGACAGGCATTAAAAGAAATGGCATGGAGTTATGAAGAAACAGAGATGTTCTCCAACTACCCCATCATTCTTGGTTTCCCTTTCCCCACAAAAATTTAAAAACTCATTCCACTATTGAAGAGCTAGAGCAACTGCCTCTATAAAGAAAGGATGTTTATTCTCAAATGTATTTTCATACTAACTGGTGGAAATATTTGACTGATGTTTTTGTCAAGTTCCCATTGCAAAAGCCTGTCAGTGTAACTGCACAAAGGAGAGGAAAGCACTAGTATTTCCCAAGAAGGAAAGGAAGGCTGAGAGGCATCTTTCATTCTTTAACATATTATAAATAAAATCAGAAATAGCATCAGGGTAGCTCAGACAAATGGTTCTTGTAATCTAGTGCTCTGTCAGGAACCAGAGACTCCAGAAGCAGGAACAAAGAACATCTGTAATTAACTGATGGTGGGAATTCTGGAGGGAAACCCCAAACCCCAAAGAACTGTTAATAGTTGAACACAAGAGCATGTGCTATTTCTGTCCTTTTATAATAACTAATATATTTGCAGATATTTTTATTCATATAGAAGCTTAATCTATTTTCAGATTTTACTGAAGTCTAGATCTTTACAATATGCTGTGACATTTAGTTCCCCGAGTTCCTGTCTGTTGTTTTGGGCAATTGGAAAACAGTTCAAAGTGTTTTAGAAGTAACAGACAAAGTTAGTTGCTTGGTAGGTTGAGGTATAATTAAACTACTCTTCATAAAACATTGCAGCTTATTAACAAAGACAAAACCAGAATCTGAATTTCATGACTTTCTTTCTTTTTCTGGTTACTGAACACTTATCTACGGAACTAGCCTCACACTACTTAATTCTAAGAATTTCCAAAACTTGACTCACAGCTTTCACATTATAAAAGCATAAATTGTTGTATGCAACCATGCTATCCTTTTGATCTCAAAGTCTTACCATACGAAAAGGTGTCTGGCAGGGGTACACCATGACCAGCAAGTTCTTGAAATGTCCAAAACTTATTGACACAGTTGAGGATGGCTTGGGGACGATTCATCAATCGACAGCCCATCTTCTCTAGGTGGCGAAGGACTGTGATATCACTGTCACTTTGGACCCAAGGTGTTGGTACACGCACAACCACCACCTGGGGGTAAGCAGTAATAAGCTCCCCGTTCACCCGGAGACCTAAACAAGGAAAAGAAAACCAATCCAATCAACTACAAGGTTTTCAGGAAGATGTAAACATGTAAAGAAATACGGCCCTGTGTCTGATAACACCAGACTTCAATGGCAAGCACTAGAACAACACAATTCTTCCTAAAACGCATCTTGTCAGTTGTGCTGTTTCATATGTTACTTTTAGCCCACTTAAAACTAGGGCTAGGCAAAGAACATTGTATGAGGGCACACAATCTTGGGCTCCTTCCCAGGATGAAAGAACTTCTAGGTTGACATGTCATCCTTTCTATGCATGTGAGCTGCACGCTACATTGACACGGACAGTAACAATAGCTCAGGAAGTCTCTGCCTCTCACAGATATTTCTTGCCTACATGATACAGTTTATACCTTTCCCAGTCCCAGGTGTATTGATCTCTCTGTTTGTGGCATCACGTTGCACAACAATTGCCAAAATAATTGAGGTTAGACATGACCCTTAAAAAATAGCAGTATTTTTCACACAGACCATTTCAACAATCTGATTTATAGTAAATACTCAGAAATAATTTTATCAGCTAACAGGGCAGTACCCTGTGACATTAACGCAGGAATTAGAAGGAAAGACAGCTTTGTCACCAAGATCGATGTATCAGTTAGTCATGACCTACAGTTTTACAGACAATGTCTCTGAAAAAGAAACACGGAAAGAAAAGGAATGGAAATATGATAGGACAAGTTGGGAAGGCATCAAGCTCGATGAAGACAGTATGGCAGCTGAAAATGGGAATAGACAAGAAGTATTTGATATTCACTTTATTTGCCTTATGTTCAAAGTAAAACCATCCGACTTCAATGTAAAATACACAGTTCACACTGCTGTCAGCACCTTAAGGGTTAAAAAAAGAAAAAGTGAGCTGAGAAACCACAGTTCATCTGCATTTCTGTGCCTATGAAAGGCCTGCTCTAACTATTCAGATCTAGCCCAAATTATTTACCCTATTAGCTCTGTTCCAAAGATGTTACTTTACAAATACAAACTTGCATCTACGCAATCTGTAGACACACATATTGTCAGGCAATATATTTTCATTTCATTTTCATTTAAAGGTACATTTGAATTAATGTGTGTGTTGGGGGTGAGGAGACCTCTCTGTATTTCTTGTTTTCTGTTCTTCTCCCAGCCACGTTGTATTTTAGAGGTTGCATTAAATATAATGAAGCAACTACCTAACTCCCCAGATGGAAGTAGAAATATGCTGCCCAGCCCTCAGGAGGGCATAGAACCATACTATGGGAAGGTCAAAACAAAGCCATATCAAATACAAATCTTTTCTTTTTTTTTTTTTTTTTCGGTAACCATTGCCATAATTGTACAGAGATGAGAAAACATAAGCAGACGGGTGCTCTGGCTGCTCACCTCATTAGCACCAAGCACTGCCGCATTGCAGCTGACATGACTTGCGTGTTTAAACAAGCAGGCTTCAGATGCATACACAACCATTTTATAGAAGCATCTCAAGCAAGAATAAAAACAAAAGACTGATAAAAGCCTGAGCAGAATGTGAACGTCAGGAAATGGACTATCATCTCCTTTAGTCAGAGTACAAATTTGGCAAAGAAAAGATTTTAACTTGTCAGTCAGATTCCATCTCACACATGTAGAAAATATATTTAGGTTTACATCCAACTACACCCACTTTTTGCCACTGTAATTGCATGCATGTCCTGATCCACGTGCAAGCTGTGTAACAACTCATTTTAGAAAGGACTATTATTTTCTACAGACTTCAAAAATTGCCACTGTACATCTCTGCTGAACCAAAACTACACAGTTTTCTAATTCATCATCTCTCAGAGTCTATTTTGTTATTCTTCTTTACAGTCATACCACGTGCTTAAGTTCTGCACAATGGAGTTTGAAAAAGCAAACAGCGGAGATGTATATGCCTCAGACAGGATTCTACTGAAGACCTGGATTAGACTTAACTATCAGACTGGTGCAAATTCAGTCAGGCCACCACCACCCCTGGAATGACATTGGATATACAGGGATGTACAGTGTATTGGAGTACAGTGATGTCATCAACAGAATAATCTGAGCTTTTATTCCTGATTAAAACATTTTCTCTTTTGTGATACTGTTCTCCAGAACAATTTTTTTTTCTCTCCCCGATAGAAAACAGTTTACAAACAAAGAGAAGAGCTACTCAATGAAATGTATAATTTGAGTCACCACTAGTGACATGCGCCATAAAAATTAGCTGCAGTCTCCCAGCAACACAGTGCTGCAAACAGAAGCAGCTTTATTACAGTAAAAAGGAGCCAGATTCTGCCATTTTGAAAATCAAGCTTGTATTCGGCATTCCATCTGAGATCCAGCAGTTAATGGTCATTATTGCTGAGTGGACTGATAAAATATTTGTTCGCTATGATACATTGAAAGCAGTAACACAGAACATATCAATGCATACAATTAATTTATTTTCCAAAGAACCAATTATTGAATACAAAAATGGAGAAAAAAATAGATACGCTACAATGGGGTTAATCAAATGTTTTTTTGAAAATGGAGATGAGCTCTCCTTCCTTTGTAGTAATAGCACCATTCCAGTCCCAGAACAGTAGTACATTCATGGTTGCCTGCGGACAATGAACCAACCTCACAAACAAGCAGAAGGCAGATGTTCAGACCATGCGCAAGTACCTCAACAAATAACAACTTGGCCCATTTGTTGGCTTTCTCAATGGATGCACGTGACGTTGCAGACATGGAAAACACAGACAGCTGTACAGTCCTTTGTAGTACCAATACTGATAGCAAGGAAAGGGAGATTTCACTGATTCTACAATATTATGAACTTTACCAACATCCATTTTACCACTGCTTGGAAAACAATTTCTTAAGTTATCATAAAACATTTGGGTATTCTTTGGCCCTATGAGGTAGAAGACTCCTGAGTTGGAACATCACATGATAAAAAACAAATGTAAATCCTGCACTTGAACAAGACCTGTTCTTCCACTTGCTACCAGTTTTCTTTGTTCTTCCTCTGTGAGATATAAGTCTCCAAAATGGCATATGACAGACCTTTAACATTATATAGTAAATATCACAGTAATCAGATGAAAGTGCAAAAGGAGTTTTTGCAATGACAATTGTAATCACCTGGGAATGAACTTAACCAAGTTACACCATGTCTTTCAGATAAAGCCAAAAAGCCTCAAATTTCTCTCAAATACAGCTCAAAGCAACAAATGATAACTGAGCGGGTAAGTACATGATTCCTCACCAGCTGGCCCAACTGGTGCTGCTGCTTGTCATTCTCAAAGAGTAGCACGTAAGCTTGAAGTACAAAGGTAGCTGGTCTTTACTAAAGAGTTTTATTGTGATCCAAACAGATTAGAAGCCAACACATGAATCCTTGAAGTCTACAGAAAACAGACACAACATTAAACTCCAGCGAAGATGGAAGAAAGAGGCAGAAACTTCTGCTGTTAGCAGTGAGGTCAGAAAACAAGTATCTATAGCCTAAGAAAGTCCTCGAGACAGTAAAATCTAACATGGTACAGCCTATTTGCATAGCAAGTATACAGAGGACAACAGTTTCCTCTCTACAAGCTGATTTAGTAGAATTTTAGGGTGGATGCACATGCTTTAAAAAATAACTCTGGAATTTCCCAGTCCTCATTCATATGTGCAGGTTATTTTAGTAGCTTCTGTCTTCATGCCTATGACAATTTATCTCACGATAATTCAATTCAATTTCTCAATTACAAATCTTCATTCTTAAGAGAGTTATCATTTAGGTGGCACACATTCCAAATGAAAAGCCTCCAAATAGACATGCAAACAAAACTGAGTTATTGTGACTTGTATTGTATCAGTTGCCACATGTCAGCTAAGACTCCTAAGCTGACTATATGCGTGGACCCACCCCACAGCAAAACACAAAGCAAAATGCTTGACCTTAAGCCTCAGTGAAGAGGTTTCACAATGGATCTCACTATGCAACTGGGACAAGCTAAGTGCACAAATACAGTAACGATATCCTGTAAAGCTTGCAAGTCAAATACACTTCTGAAAGTCAATCACATCCACAGAGTACATAAATTCTCAAACTGCGGCCCCATGCCTATTACAATGCATAAGCATCAGTGCTCAACTATCCAGTCAGGTTACAACTATCCAGTCAGGTTAACCTACTTTCTTGTGCTTTATAAACTCTAAGAAGCACTTTTACTTTGATGAATGGCTGTAAAGGATCAAGATTTGAAAAAACATTGTGCAGCTTCTGAACATCTTAACTCACGCCCAAGCAGCATTTTAAATTACTAGTCATTTCTGAAACTCACTCTATTCAGTCTTGCACTCTACACAAATCCCTTCCAAACTCTACAAGAATCAGTTCATCAACAGATTAATAGCTAATGCAAAGCAACATCTCACATCCATCTTGCATGTTATAAACAGCTGTATTTTCAGCTGAAAATGTTCTCACAGAAGGAACATGGTTTCAGGAGATAGGTCTAAAACCTCAAAGATTTGCTAAGGATATCAAAAATAATTAGAGGTTTTATGCCTCTCATTAAAGCAAACATTCAGCATTTTAAACAAAATATAAATCTCAGTAATATCAAATAAATTTATAAAGTGTTTTAATTCCAAATTATAGTTTTGGGAAACAGTCAAAAAAGCAAACTGGGTCACCAAGACCATGAAGTACCTAGGACTCAAATTCAAGTCTTCAAGTACACCATGACTGTATGGACCACAGCTTGGTTAACTTCTTTAATAAAATGGTATGATAGTAAGCTAAATACATAAAGTATCTAATGCACAAACACAAGCAGAACTGGGTAGACTTCCATGTAAATCAAACTACTGATATAAAGCTTCTATTTTTATGCAATTTGAATCATCAGTATTAACTGATATACTATGACAGACGAAAAGACTGAAGTGGCTGGACATGTTAGAAGCTATAGCCTGAGGACCCAAAAGGACAATGTCCCAAAGGACATTAGCATAAGAGAAAGGAAGACAAAACTTTCTCAGGGAGAAATACTACATTTACTTGTACTTCTATGTAGTTAAAAAAAAAAAAATCAGTAAACAGGTTTCCATAATCAAAACCATAATTCAAAAAAGAAGTAGTAAAGAACTGTTTCAGTATTCAGACAAATCCACTATGAGGAATACATTTCTAACAGTAGTAGCATACAACTAGAATAATGCATGGTCATTGTGCATGCAACATTCCAGAAAACAAAATATGAATTTGAATTACATTTTCAAAAACATTAACATACACCAGCTCCATCACATTCCCAATGGGAGCTAATAGGGACTGAGAACTTCTGAAAGAAAATTACCTGGATTTTTCCTCAGAGATCTGTATGCTATCCTGAAAGTCCCCAGCTCTCTCAACTTCCACTATATCAATTTTTTCATCCAGCCATCCACAGATTTGCTAACATTTCCCAAATGAACAGACGTTTAGCAAGCAGGCTATTATGATTTCAACTTATTCAGCTGAGAAAAACAGGCTAGCCTTCCAACACACAAACTGTTCCTCAAAATATGAGGACATCACATTCTGCTACCTGTTTTTCCCAATTAATCAGTTATAACAGGAATCACTAAATTTTCTTACAAACCTTGACTCACTCCTGTTCTCAAAACAGTGCATTACTATTTCTGGTTCATTCATCCTCCCAATATCTGTCAGCCACAAGACACTGCATAATATTTGTGTTAAGGTTCTAAAGTGTTTAATAATTACTTACAGTTTACTTGAAAAGAGTTAAATGTGTTTCATCTTAATTGCCATATAAAAGCTCAAAAGGGAAATACTCCAAACTTTATCTCTAGCAGTAGATTACTGGCAATAACAAAATACACATTTCCTCATCAACCTCAACAAACACAACTAGATCTCTAAAATTCTTAAAACACGGCATACTTTGAACATAAATTCTGCCAAGAGAATGGGAGTATTTAGGAATAATTAACAAAAGCAGAATACATTAACAAAATGCTATGGTATACATCAAAAGCTTACTTTAATATGTTCATTTAACCTTACATATTGATCTTATGACTGTAAGCAACATAGATGTCCACAAATTGGGTGACAGTAAAGTACAGCACTTTAAATGCAATTTTATTTAAACTAGACCTTAACCTGCAGAGAGCAGCTAAGGGAACTACTACAGCTCCAAACAGAAAGAAAGCAGGCACCTAAACTGAACCAGTTCTATTTCATGTCCCTTCCCTCAGTACCTCTCACCTTCCCAAGAAAAAACACAGAATCATTCTTAGAAATGCATGTGCTACTGAAAATGGTGAAAAACTTGGGAAGGAGGATGACACTCGAAGTGATTACGGCCATTCTGGATATAGCGTTCCTTTCAAAACAAGGGAGAAACAGGCCAGATGCCTGTATGTATACCTCATTAATACCAAGCAGACTGGTTATGGCTAAATCTGTGTTTCCAAGCTACATTTCTAGTCACAATACACTGCTTATAATCCCAAACCACAAGCACTTCTTCAGAGTCATGCATAAATGTGAAGTGAATGGACCCAAATATAAAGACATATACTGTATAAAGGTGTATTATAAACATAAATTCATTCTAGACCATCATCTTGATCTGAAAATTTATTTAATGGTAGGAATATAAACATGGAAACTATACTGAAATCATGTTAAAGCCTCAGCTACAGTTATTATATCATATAGACATTCACACAATTAAGAAACTTTCCATCAACAACAAAAAAATACATTTCCAGAAACTACTCAAAAGATATTAAAACAAGTAAAGATGGAAATACACAGTACTTTAGCCATATTCCCATATATGGATGCTTTAGTGATATAACTGTTAAGATGCATTTTTAAATGGAGTGTTGTAAAAAAAAATGTAAAGAAAAATTCCAAAAAAGAGGAATCAAAAGATTCAATCATTAAACAAAGAACAGTGTTAGAAAATATGTGATCTCAAACATCTTGAAAAGCCAATTTCTGCTTCTCCCAGTGAGGTGGTGGTGGAGTTGTTGTTTTAAGTTCTCGTTCCACATCTGCTTTTATAATTTGTTCTTGGGCAAAGTTAGAAGAATTTTAAATATTATCCATAGCAAAAACTCAAAGAAAAAATATTCCTGATGAGATAAATTTGAATACACTGAAATTAAAAAATGAGTTTTGATCAAAGTTTCAAATTATTTTAATTATATTGAAGCCAAGTCTCTAACAGCTCAAGTTAATGACTCTGTGAGTGTAAGGGAGATGGTTTTGACTTGAATATTAGAAAAAGGTTCCCCTATTCTTATACAAGTATATGCATGTGTGTACATGCACACATGCTATATAGCCACTTCATGAACTACCATTAGATTGTCTATCAGATTTCCCTTCAAAGCTCTTAATGAAGAAAATTATTCTCCTTATTAAAAGAAAGCTCATATTCATAAACAGGATTTAGGTATCCAGCCCTCACTCACTATGTGCCTTTAAAAATGTATTTCTAGCAACTGCACTGCAAATACTTTTTTTTTTTAACATGTAAAAAATAAAAAAAACTTGGGTTTCATAATCAGTTTAAGCTGGTCTGATTCAAGCTAGAGCTGACATACATGGGGACAATGTTCTCTTTTACCACACCACCAGCAATGTGCTCCCATCATCTCTCCTGGTGTTGGTGATCAACAGGCAACTAATTTTATGGGGGGGAAAAAAAGTTTTCAGTTTACATAGCTTCATAGTTGCTAGTATCAACACAGTGAAATAACAAGGGATGGTGAGAGGGCAAGCAATAGTGCTACTCTGAGCAACAGGAAGCATGAAAGTGTAACTTTAGGGTGAGGTTTTACAAGACAGCTGAGACAACAAACTTACCACTGAAACCAAAAGAGGCAATCTCACTACTTTATTCTGACCATACAGTTCCACTCTCCTTTGCTCCGTATTTCTGGTGCTCATCTGATCCTGTCAGTGAGTTAGGCTGACTCGCTAAATTTGCAGAGCTCTATTCATGATTTTTTGTGCTCAGCTAGCTACCCGAGACATTAATGGGTTGAGATCTCAGATAACCAGATCCCATAGTGTAAGAGCCAGGGGTGGGACTGCACAGCCACAGGAGGTGAGGAAGAAGACAGACTGACCTTTTGGTAGCGAAACTGCAATCAGCTCTATCATCTCACCAATCACCACAGTTGGACATAAACACTGTAAACCAGCACAAGTCAGCACTACCACTGAAGGAAACAGCCCTGTTCTCTTGGTGTTGCAGCTGCTGGTCCCAAATCCCACAATGCTTCTCCACATCACCTGCAAAAGTATTTGCACACCTACACGATGACCTGAACCAACAAAAAAGAGAAGGCAGCGCAGAGACAATAATGTATAGTTGAGAATAGGGAAGGCTTTCCTCTACTTTCTTCACTACTTCTTTCAGGGGCAGTGTCATCTTAGAGTTTTCTGCATCTTAAGATATTTCAGATGACTTCTGAAGTAGACCAGAATTTTAGGTATTATTATTTGGATTAGTAACAAAAGTTTCATTAGCCACTGCTACTGCCAAGCTTATTGCAGCATGCTTAACGTAACTTTAGCTTTCTTGAAGAAATCTCAGTCAAAACAAGATAGTCTAACCTAAGTAATAAGGAAAAAAATCAAAAGCATTTAGCATATTTTAATACTTTTTAACTATTAGTTCCTTCCGTAAAAGGAAGGAAAAATACTTGACTAGAAGAGAAATACAAATGCAAAATACAAAAAGGCAACAGAGGAAGAAGTGACATTTAAGAAACGCTGTATTAAAGGTATTTAAAAGAAATTCTAACAGCAGTTTTCGCATTTGCTTTATCAACTTCTTGGGTTCTTCTCCCCTACTTTGAATGACACTTGTATTAAAGGCTGCAAAATACTATAAAATTTTAAGCTCAAAAGTTTACAGGAGATTGGGTCATTACTTTAATATATTAACACTATATATTTATTAAAACAAGTAATGCTTCTTTGATGCATGATTACAACTCCCAAGTTTGACACTAACACAGATTGTTAACAGTAGTATCCATAATCAGGAATCAGTTTGCACATCAGCAGTAACGACACTGTTTCAGTGCTAACACACTGATTCAAAGTCTGACTGTGCAGACCAGAGGAAAGGAAATGCTGTACCATAGCTTCAAAAACCTCACCTTCTCAACAACAGAACAAAGGAGTGCTAATGAATCCTGGGGGTTAATGCAGTTTCTCCAGAAATGCCTAGAACATGCCATAAAGCATTGGTCTTCCCTAAAGATAACACTGAATCTTCTTTTTATGACAGGCAGACCTGATAAAACATGGATAAGACTCCAGACAAGGAAACTGTTCAAATGAAAAATATAGTTTCATTTCAACTGTTTCAACTGTGGGCTGCAGACAAAAGGAGTCTCACCTCCCATACCCCCATATTCCTAATCCTACCTTGCATTAGACATACTGATCATACAACCATATAGTAAGTCTGATCAGCTTGTTGATCTGAGAGGTGGAAAAG
>VXAA01001077.1:6535-51225 GCA_013399115.1 Anseranas semipalmata
CGGGGGCGCCGCGGCCGGGCGCTGTCCGCGACCGGTGGTGCTGAAAGCGCCGCGGGAGGAGGTGGAGGCGCGGTCCCGGCCTCGCAAAGCAACCGGCGCCCGCGGTGGAAAACGGCCCCGCGCCGGGGAGCGGAGGAGGCGGGGAGGCTGCTTTGGCCGGGGCTGGCTGAGCCGCAGATGTCTGTGTCACGGGAGAAAGGCTGAAACGCAGGCTTGGGTTGCGTTTGCGTTCCCCGTTAAGATGCTGGGGTTCTCCCGTTTTCATTCCCCTTGTCGCGCTCCCGCCCCCACAAAACCCCTGGGGTCGGTCCTGGCAAGGGCTCTTGGCAGTGTTTGTAAGCTGCTGCTCACCCGTAGGGTCTGCGAGTCTGCGGTCTCTGCAGCACTTTTATCTCCTCTCTGGCTGGGAAGGGAGGGAGGGACTGGGCCAAGCAGCTAAAGCCAGGTATGGCGGAAGTGAACAAAAATATAGGCAGTTATTTGAAATATTAGACTACCCAGCCTCTCGTTTGATAATAAGTCAGAGGAATCGGAAACGTTCGTGTGAGATGATTGATATTACTGAGCATCTGTGAGATGATCCAAATGACGGCAATGCTAAAACCACTGCTACAGCCTGTTCAGGCAAGACAGGAGGGAGGGAGGGAAGGATGGAGGGAGGAAGGGCAGTCTCTGTCAAAGGCAGTCTGACATGCCATAAATACTGACCGTTCAGATAAAGCTTGGAATGCCTGGGGATCCCTATACAAGCAGCAACTTACCTGGGGAAGGAAGTCCTGTGAGGGTGAAGTGTCCACTGCAGACCACCAAACGAAACAGGAGTGGAAAGATCAGCTAGCTCCTTTAACATCCCTTCCTGGAGCACAGAGAGAGGAACCGTCCTTGATGTCTGATGGGAGATTTCAGGCTGGGGAGCAGATGCTGAAGGTCTCGTGCTACAGCTGGGGAAGCATCCCTGGGGTTTCTATAAGCTGTACATAGGTTTCTAAGCACAAAAATAATTGAAATCAGCTTGGGGTATTTCTGCGTCAGATGTTGTTTTCATAGATCATAATGAGATGGTCAGCAGGCTAGAAAATAATGTTTTTCTAGATGCAAATGATCACATTGTAATTTCATCTCCTAAGTGCCAGCAGATTGTATTCCTGGACACTGATACACCCAAAACTTCAAAAAATCCTATTCCCCAAGCTAAAAACAATTGCAAACAAAAAGGAGCAAGAGGAACTATTTAAAAATCAAAACATAATTAAATTAAATTATGGGGTCTTGGTCATGACTATTGATAAAACAGATTTCTGTAATCCACATTGTTATAGTGGATGACGTTCTGATTAAGAAAAGTAAAACTAAAAATATCAATGTGGCCCATATTCAATGGACTAAAATCCAGTAACAACATTTATTTTAGATAATAAGGGTCAGTGAAATAATGGTATGCAGTGGGTGTTTTCAGTAGACTCCCAATGAGATTTTTTTTTTGGCTCAGTGCTGGTCAGTATCTTTATCAATGACCTAGAAGAAAATATATAATCCCCGCTGGTAGAAAGTGCCAATGACTCCAAAGTGGATAGAATAGGAATTAATGATGATAATGAGTCAGTTGTGCTGCCTGACTTGGGCTGTTTGATAAAAAGGTCTTGCTCAAACAGCGAAGTCAAATGCAAAGTCATGTGTCCAGCAAGGAGGAATGCACATCAAATATAAACAATAGGCAAACAAATGTGTTCTGCCAAACAGTGATGGTGTCAAGGATTGAGGAGCAATTGTACGTAGCCCACTGAATACAAACAGTGTGATGCTGTAAATAAAACAGCAAATGCAATCCTTGTACATGCAAGCAGAGGAATATCAAGCAGAAGAGAGGTTGTATTATTTTTACATACTGCATTAGCAAAACCCTTCCTGGAATAACAGTAACAAGAATTACATTAGCTCCGGAAACCAGGCTTTATGGTGAGAGCTGAGAGAGGCTCAGTCTAGATGTACAAAAGACATGAAGGAGCAACTAGATCATGGCCTACAAGTGTCTGCATGGGGAGGGATGTGTGACAGAAGGGGGCTGCTTTACCTAGCAGAGGAAGGGCTGATGAGATGCCAGGAGCAGGTTGGGATACCCAGGAACAGGTTGGGATACCACACAACTTCAGACTAGAAATCTGGTGTGTGCTTTTGAATGAAGTTAATCAACGAGTAGGAAAAGGCACTTGGGTACCTCGTGGATTTTCTGTCACTTGAAGGCTTTAAATCAAGACTCAAATTTTTCAGGAAGACATGTTTTAGCTCAGAGGGGATAGCTTGATGTGGAAATTTTCTGTCTGTCCTGGAGAGATCCTGGCCCTTAAAGTCCTGAGATACCTGGATAGGGACATACTAGTCTTCTACAAGGAAAGGACACAGAAATTAGCTCCTAAATCCCTGCTCATTTTTGTTTGAGGGCCCCCTCACCCCCATCTAAAAGAGGAATCATATGAGGACAGAGGAATCTTGACCAAAACTTGCGTTACTCCTTCAGCTCTGTGCTATACGAGCACAACAAAAACTGTATCTGTCCTGTAAATATTGTATTTCCAACAGCTGAATTTGTACAAAATGACTGTCTTTATTTTTCAGGCAAATATTTGGGCTTCACAAGCCTGTTGGGATTTGTTGCTTAACATAAAGAGATACAATTTATCTATTTAACTCATGGCATCAATTAAGCTGAGAGGATATATAAGACTTGCACTGGCATGCCACTATAGACATACCATTGTACGCCCATCACATTTCTCAGTTTGGATCTTATCATGTTTTATTCAGGCCAAATCCCAGCCCATGCCCATAGCATTTTTGCCTGAATAAGAGATGGGTTACTTATTTGAAAGTCTCTTCTAATGGGGGAAAGGTTTCCCTGGGTTATTTTTTTCCACCGGACATGAATTTAAGATTCAATATCACCATTATTCTTGGGTTTTCAAGAAGTTGGGATTTTGTTACAACCCCAGACCTGCACCTGCAGCCCACAACTGACCCTTGCATTTGCGTGGAGTTGAACATATTGCAACAGGGCTCCATCCACTCTCTGCCAGTGCCACGGCTGGGTCACCAAAGGAGCCTGATTCATGTCTGTGTATATAAAATAAACATCGTACATATAAATTAATGTTAACATAAAATATAAATATAGCATATAATAAAAAGGAGGTGAGATACTGTGCTGTACAGCCGTCCATATTAAGGGGTTGCGACAACACCCACATAGCCCTGAAAACACTCCAAGTTATTTGTGGTATCAGATGTGCTTTGAGATGTACGTATGTTCTGAGTCACAATTTTGGGTTGTATTTTCTGTATTTAAGTGGCAATGAGAAACGCAGCCTAGGGTGCAAATGTGGGGGGAAGGAAAGGCGGGAGGAAAGAAGAGGGCAGAGGTGGTTTTATGAGACTCACCATGAACACTGGTGAGCTTCAGCCTGAGAGGAAAATCCATTTCATTTTTATTCTAGAGAGGCATGGAGAAGGAAAGCAGGTCCTAAACTTAAACAAATTCACTTTTATTTCCCTCCGGCACTGGGGAAACCGTGAGCCCCAGGTATGTGCTTAACCCTCCTCCCCTGCAGCAGGCTGAGGCGCTGAAGCAGAGTTTGCCCCACGGCGCACACATCCTGGCCTCACTGCAGTTCTCCTGCTGCTTCCTCCCCGTGCAAGCAATGCCACCCAAAGGACAAAAGCCAACAGGCCAATGTCAAAAGCAAAACACGATCCGCACGGTGCTGCGAACTCACCGAAGCCTGTGCTGGCGCTCTTCCAGCTGACGAGTGCCTGCTTGCTTTGACGAGTAAATCGTTCCCCCGCCTCATCCCAGCACAGGGAACCCCAGCACAACGGTGTCTCCTCCAGAGCACAAAGCCACAGGGCTGCCTGCAGAGCAAGATGGAAAGCGTATTTTAAATTAAAAAAGAAAAAGAAAATGTAGTTAACTTTGAAGGTGGTCTTGGGCATACTACTGGGATCGAAAATGTCCCTGTGCAAAGTCAGAGGCTCCGGGATCGGTGCGGTTCCCTCTCCAGGTGTTTCAGGGTTGGAGAAGGAGGTAACGAACTGCTGGAGTTGGAGGGAAGAGTTTTTGTTGGGTGAATTCCTTTGTAGCGCTGCGTGGGAAAGGGCTCGTCCTTTCCCATGCATGTATGAGATTCGGGGGGGTGGTTCTGATAATTTCTGCAAACTAAACCTCAGGGACTGGGAGGAGGTGTATCAGGTCAATCAAAATGCAGTGTTTTAATATTGATCTTTTTTGTTTTTCTTAAATTATAGAACAAAAGGTTACTCTGCAAATGCAATATTTCCCATTTTGGCACTTCTGACATTTTCTCCTGGCTTTTTAAAGTTTTGAAACTCTGCACAACCTATCCTCTCACACGCAACCTTCTGGCCTCCAGGAAATGCTCTTTCCCACCAAATTCAGTTTCACTGAATTCCATGCCGCTCTATCAGCAAAATGCCCCATCTTCAACTTCAGGGCTCGGCCACATGTCAAACCCAACCCTTTCTGACCTGCACACTCCAAAGCTCATCAGGCTTTGATTAGCAGAGCGTTTCTTGGCTGCTTTGCCCTGGCAGAGGATGGTTTCAAGCCCTGGCGAGGTGGTGCCCTTGGGGTCCTGGGGGCTGGGGCATGGGGGATGCTCGGAGCTGGATTTAGAGGCAGCACTTTGGGCAAACCCCAAAGAAAGCACCACGATGCTGTTATTTCACTCTGTCAGAGACATCTGGTTTCATTTACAGCAATTTTTTTTTTCCACTATCAAGCATTGATAGCGAGTGTGTGATTTTAATCAAATCTATAGTGTCTGTCTGTATGCAGACCTTCTCATCTGCTGCAGGTTGGTTTATCTAGCGCTGGGTTGCTTCCGTCCTTGTTCATGCAGTTTGTGTAACGTTGTTCGGATGTGGCCTTCTCCCAGGGGCTCTCAGCACCCTACACACTTTACATCTGCTTGGCCACGGATTTGCCCACCCACTTCATTGCGCACAGCGCCGAGTCCTGGACACGCGCAGAAAAACAGAGCTCATGCGTTGGGTGAATCTCAAGCCCTGAAATTCAGCAAACCTCCACTGTCTTCCCTTCTCCACCCTTTTTATCTAATTAGAACTGAACTGTCCCTATATCTGACTTGCATCTGTTATTGAGGAGAGTTTGTCTCCCAGCCAGCAGAAAGGTAAAAAATGTTTCTGATACAATGAAATACAATACAATATTCTGAAATACAATATTTCTGAAAACAATGAAAGAAGACTCAGCCATCAAAAGTAAAACTCTCCACTGCGTTGCTTCTTAAGAGAATTTGAGCTATTAAAAATCCCAGCGGGCTGGGCTGCTCTTTGCTTGTTCAAAGCAGCCCTTCTAAGGGCACGGAGCTGAGCTCTGCTGCGTTACGTAAATGGGCTCGGGACCTAAAAGGACCGAGTCTGGTAGGGAAAGAGGGAGGAAGAGGCAGGGGCTGAGGCTTCTGTCACTGCTGTGTTGTTTCAATAGCCTGAATTTCAGGAATCACGTTCTCTTACTTGTTGAGACAACCGAAGCGCAAAGCAGTTTAATGAGCCCTTCGCTGCCTGGAACAGGGCTGGGAGAGCCGTGTGAGCGGAGGGACAGCTTGTCCTTTCCCCTTCTCCTTAAGTGCAAAGATATCTGCAGATGACCAGAAGCAAAATTCCCCATCTAGCAAAAGCTCATCAGGGACATGACAGAGGCTTTGCCTCTGCAGCCTGCAACACGAGCGAGAAGGCTGCCTCGCGCTTCCATTTCACCTCCGCTCTGAGCTCCGACTATGCAATTAGCTCCAGCGATCGATGGGCGAGGGGCGGGCGATGGGACATCGCGGGCCTGGCTTTGCTCCCCGCCGTGTTGACGTAGCACGGTTGGGCTCGGGGAGCGCTGGCAGCGGAGGGATCAGCAGGGCCAGGGCAGATTTTACTTCTAATCCTCCGGGTGAGTTATCCGACATCGGAAGTTGTAGCAGGGCAAACTCCACTCCTCTGTGCCCATGCCTTAGCATCCCTCATGTTAATTTGGGCCGGGCTCTGCAGTGCTGTAGAGGAGCACCCCTGACCCCCGGCCTCCTGCATCTCCAGCATCTCATCCCGTCCTGCTGACCCGTGGAGGGGAGGAGCTTTCCCCAGCACCGGATGAAACTCCATCAATAACCGCTCAAGGATTCTTCTGAAGTATTTATAAGCTCTTAAATATTTAGCAGTATTTATTACGGTTGGCGAGGCACTGCATTGTCTCTAAAACAACACCACCTCCTGAAACGTGCCGCACACCTTCTCCTCCTTCAACCAAATGCGAGCAAACCCAGAAACCCACTCCTACAACCTCGTTCAAGCAAGAACCAGGGGCTGCACTTCCATTCCAAAACCACAGGCATGCACTAAGATGCTCGTACCTCCTGCATGGTCTTCCCCGTTACTTTTAGTAACAGCCCATGGGATGCTGAGGACATCGATTCACTGAGCGCTGCACCCACGTCTCGCGTGTGACCTTGGGCACGTTGCTTCAGCTCTCCCACCTGGTTCTTCCAAGACAGCAAAATCAGCCTAAGAAGGAGATGAAGCCAGCGTAGCTCTGGATTTTCAAACAGGTTCTCTCTGGCATTTATAACCTCTGGATCCAAGCACTCCCCCAGTGCCACTGTCACCAAGCAGGGCTGGATTTTGGGGGTGCTGTGCATGGAGAAAGCCCAGCAAAGCCTGCAGTGCCACTGAAGGGCTCACCCCAGCAGGAGAGGAGATGAGATAAGCCTTGGGGCTGGGGTGGAAGGAGAAGATGCAGAGGAGCTCCCGTGGGGAACCTGGACGGAGCAGCCTTGCTTGCAGCTTCTTTGCTTGGAGCAGAGCCGCTGCAGGTGTGCCTCTCAGGAAACGGGGTCTTGGGAGCCACTGGGGTGCTGGGACCACCGCTCCCGCTCCTCGCGGGGCTGCACCCAGGCACCAGCATCACCCACACCCGGACGTACGACGTGCTCGCTGGGATGTGCTACGATATCTTGGAAATAGAAAAAAAAAAACATTTGCACAAAAAATGGGGCCAGTGGAAAACAAGGGGGAGAATCCTCTTTTTTTCCTTTTTTTTTTTTTTTTTTTCCAAAAAAAGCTCTTGGTGACAGGGAGGTACCAACCTGCAGCTGGCTGCGGTGTGGAGCAGCACCTCTCTGGGGACGAGCAGCAAGGCACCTGCCCTACATCCACCGGCATCCTGACGGAAGCAGAGCAAGACCATTTCCACGGCAGGATAATGAAAATATTTGCCGTGTGCCTTTTGCTGCTGAGTTTGTCCTACTCGACTCTATCTGTGGGCCCAAGGCAATAAAAGCCGTTCCCAAAGCGAGCAGTTGGGAATAGCTGAAACATGCTCTCCTTTGTTTGCCAAAGAGTTTATTTTGGTTACTGATATTTAGGCTCTAATTGAAGCGGAGATACGGCGATGCAATACAAGCTCAGGGCCAGACTCGTGCTGGAAATTGGTGGAGCTCTGCTGTGGGCCAGCATTTACCCCCAAACGGGTTCCCCTGGGAGACAGGCGACGAGAAAAGCAGCCATCGGAGGTGGCACTCGCATCCCCTGCTTCAGGCAAAGCGTTTCATGGGGTTTATGGCAGAACAAGACCGCTTTAACCCTGCAGCACCTCCTTTCCTCCCTTCCCGCTCACAAGGGCATGGCTCTGCGCTGTTCCCTGCTCCAGCTCAGTGGGCTCAGGACATTTTTTCTCAAATGCTCGTCTGTAGTCATTGTGGCACATTTCTCTCTAAATGAGGAGAAAACACTGTGCTGGAAGAGGACAAAGAGCTCGCCGCCTTTCTCCTGCAGCAAGTCAGACCTGCCATAGCTCCCCTTCAAGCTGGTGGCCAAGAGAGGTGGTGGGACTCCTCACCTCGCCATGCCCAAGACCTCTAAGACAGCCGGGCGGCAGCGCTGGGTATCACACACCGGGTGGGTATGGGGCGAGCGGTGCCTCCCTCACGGGGCTCGGCTGCGCGTGCTTCGGGTGAGCCCAGCGAGGTGCTGAGCACATCCACCTCGCCCTGTGCCGGCAAGTTCTCCTCACTGAGGTCTCCAGGCAAAAACTTGTATCACGTTGCATCACAGAACCTCAAATGGCTGAGGCTGGGGCACCCCTGGGTCCCATCTGCTCCTTCGCTCCGGGGCGGGATACCCCAGCGGGGAAAAGCACTTTGGCCTGGGTTGCTTTGCCAGTTATTTACTCTTCCCTCCAGAGCATCTTCTCAGGCTCCGTGACCTGGAGCTTTCCCGTGTGCCTGCTCACACACACGTCCCCTTGCAATATTCCAGTTCTGAGAAAAGAGGAAAAAAAAACAGGATGTCTCCGATTTAAATTTTAATTTCAGTGATCTCACATAGGCTGTTCTTCTACAGCTTCACCTGGGGGACCCAGAGAGTCTGGGACTGTCTTGCTGGGACTTGGGAGCTGCTCCGCTATTTCTAGGTCAGCTCGCTGTGAACTGACTCAGCCTTCAACCTTTTTCTTTTTTTTTTTTTCTTTAAGTCAGGAAGCCAGGATTGTCCAGCAGATGGTGATGGTGTGAGCCTCCTTAGTCATCCCTCGGGCGGCTCTCTGGGCAGGATGCTGGGGGCACCTGGGGGTCTCACAGGGAGGATGTGCAGGAGCTGCACCTCTGGAGGCTTTAAAAGCTCGGCTTCCACCTCTAGTCTCAAGGTGTCGCCTGGCCGTTTCTTTTTTGTGCCTGCAAAAAGCCATTAAAAGACAACCGCAGCAACAACCGAAGCCATTTAGCATGAAAGTCCCTTCCAATTTTCTCATTTATACAATGCCCGGATGCAGCTACGGACTAACGGGGTGGGGGAGAAAGTGTAACAGAGCAATTAGCTTAGAGATGAAAATCATTAAGCATTACGGGGCTTAATGGGATATTTCTACCCCCTCCTCCTGCTTCTCTGGAAAGGGATGCTTTCCTTGGAGAGCAGCCAGGGCTTGCTCTGGGAGCAGAGACATCATCCTGCCCCTCCGGGCAGGAGGGAGAGGGGAGCCAGGCTCGGTGACGAGGACGGGGAATGGCTTCGCGGGGGCTCAGCCCCGCTGGGAGCAGCCCGGGGACGGGGGGACGGTGGCTTTGTCACCTCAGCCTCGAGAACTACCCCATCCCGGTGCCCTGGTAATTTCATTTTTCAGCATTTTTGAAGGCCCAAATGGACGCAGCCACAAATAACGTCTCTGATTTGGCATTCGGAGTCATATATATATATTTATATACACCACTCAATTAGGCTGAGAATAACTGCTGGCTCCTTGCCTGACTTAGGCCCAGGGTAGGGAACAAGATTTAGACCCAAACGTGCTGCTGGCTAAAGGACAAGGCATCGTGCTTGCATATCTGGGTCACCCATCCCTGCAGGAGGAGGAATTTCGGCTGGGGGGAAGGCGCCCGCCCTGCCCTCGGTGCCCGCGCGGGTTTGTAGCAATGCCCCGCAGCATCCCACGGGCTGCATCTCCTCGTCTGCAAGCAAATAAAGGAGAAAGGGACTCTTAGGGGTGTGGATGAATCAGGTACAAAGGCAAAACCTTTGAAATCACACCTTGAAAAATTAAGCGCAAGGAATATTTGATGTCATTAACATCAATTTAGGTGATGGAGCAGCGCCAGCGGGGAGGAAGCATTATGATTAAATATACCCGGTGAGAATCACCAGAAAGAAATGTCTCTTAAACAAGCAGTGGTTTCCTAGCAGGGGAGCAGGATGCTAATTTTTGAAGCGATCTGGACAAAATAATCGTTTATGTTTCTATAGCCCTGGGGCATGCCCTGTGATCAGTCTTGCCTCAGCATCATCTCACAGGAATCGGCAGTGCCCAAAATACATAAAATACAGTCACAGCGGAGGGGAGGAAGGAAGGGCTGGGGAGGTGTCACCCTGCCGGCGGGGAGGTGTCAGCGGGACGCATGTCCCACCAGCGGGCTCCTTCCGTCCTTCCCTGTCCTGATAATCGCTGGTGCCCGGAGCGGTCTCTGGACGCAGCAGGTGTTTGGCACAGGGTGCCAGGCAAAAAGAGGCTGAGACAGGGCCTGGGATGGAAGCAGAGCAGCTCAGCCCTGCTCTTGTGGTCACGATGCTGGAGAAAAGCCCATCGCTGGCACCGGGATGCTCAACCCCAGCACTCCTCCTGCTCCGTGTGACGTCCCCCAGCTCCTGCCCTGTCCCACCTGGCACCAGCGTTGGTGCAGAGGATGCAGAGAAGCGTTTCAGCTCCCATTACTGACATTTTCCTTACCCAAAAGCTGTTTCATTTCATTTCAGTCCAGCCCAGCTCTCTCAGGCCAGCTTGACGCAAGCAAAGCGCTGCAAGAGCCACTGGTTTGGAAACATCACCACCAGGCTGAGCGCGGTGACAACAAACAGGCCAGAAACCCAACAAACCTGGGACTCAGGCTCCCGAGACTGATGGCTTTTCTGACAAAATCTGTTTTTTTCTCAGGAAAAAATCTTTGCAAAAGCAGGGAGATAAGTTTGGGAGCTGCGCAGACAGCTGCACAGACCATAAGGAATACAGATGGGAAGAGGAATGCAACGCTATTGCGTTACCTTTGGCACCCCCATGTCTGCAGGGAGTCTTCCACCTGGTCTCCACAAGCAGCACATTTTGCATGAAAGATACAACAAGTTTTATTTAAAAAGGCATTTTCTGAGAGTGTGAAATGGCCTGGGGGGTTGGAGGAAACACCACAACATCAGAGCAGCCACAATCATTCAAAGCAATGACCCACCAAATCCAGCATCCCATTTCCAGCTCCAGAAACCCAGAAAAAACACCCAGGTCATGCTCTGGCATGGAGCAACTCAGCCTAACCCCACACCATGCACAGCACCGCTCCTTTTGGGCTGGAGGACCCAAAGACAACAGAAGACCCAAAGACAGCCAAACACTCACCCTCTTGGCCCTTCCAGTGCCAGTCGTGACCTCCACCACTTGCATCTCCACCATCTCCTGGGCTGGTTAGGTGCTCCTCACGTGGACCCACGGGCTTGATCACCCATTCTTTCAGGACGCTGGGTGCCCATGTGTTATTCCCCACAGCACGAGACCCAAATCCCATCCTGCACGTGCCTGGAGCCCATGCCATGGCGGGAGGCACCACCATCCCCTCTTAGAAGATCTAAAGCAATCTCGTCTTGCCTTGTATGGAGGATGATACTCAAGGCTTGATAAGCTTATGCGTTTGGACAGGCGTGGCTACGGCTGCCTGTAGCTTTCTCCATCTCTACACTGAAGAGTAATTCAGTCCAAGAAGATTAAATCTGTAAAAAAAAAAAACACAGCTCTAATGCAGTCTTGTGATTACGGTACCGATGTGTCTAGATGCTGCGAACAAACGCCGTGATCTTGTGACACCCCAAAGCCATGGTGCCACCTGCCCCAGGTCCCCTGCCACTGTCCCAGCATTTATGTTCTGTCCCCTGCTATACGATATTTCTGTCTTGTATTTTTGACATACATGTCAAGCTCTTGCAAGTGCAAATCTCAGCTTTTAAATATATATTTTGTAGAGCAACATAATTCTTACAGGTTTCTCTAAAGACTAATGTGCAGTTTAAAAAGCAAATGACCAATTTAGAGCAACAACATCCATCTCCTCCCAGAGGACGCCCTTCTGTGGGCTGCATGGCCTGGGGCACCTGAATATCCGACAGGATTCATCCTGCTGCAGCTGCTATAGAAATAGGCAAACCCCTTTTTCTGCCCTCAGCCACCAGAACTACACAGGTTTTCTTGGCTTTCCAATACTTCGCTTGCATGCGTTTGTGTGGTTTTCTGAAGGATGCTCAGGTCCCAACGTGGGAGAGGACGTGGCACAGGTCGGGGTCGGTCCCCAGAGGTACAGGCTCAGTGCTGGGCTAGTTCATGCTCAGACAGCCCTCAGGAAGTGGCTACCTGGGTGAAATTGTTGGGTTTGGCCACCAAAAACTCGAGGCCAGCTAAGAGCACGGATCACCTTCGCAACCATGAAGCAGAGGTGATGCATGGGCCGTTCAGCCTTCCTTAGGGTGAATTTTATAAAGATTCTGTACAGGAGTGGGAAGGCTTGGAGGCAAACAGATCAGTGTTTTCAGTCTTCGTTTGGCAAGGAAAAACCAAACCAGGGCAAAGCAGGGACTAATGAGAGGATGTGTTAATTCAAAACTCCATGATAGTTTTTGTTAGGGAATTTCCTTTTTTATTTTTTTTAGTATTTTAGATGCAAAACTTATACCCTATGCTGTCGTCTTCTCTCTCTTTTTTTTTTTTTAAATCTGTAAGAGGTCCCAGGACACAGCTTGTGTGAAAGACACCAAAGAGGGCAGGTTCAGGAAAAAAATGACTTTTTCCCCCTTCCTGATCGATTAACTTTAAAGGTACTGATGGGAAAGCCATTAACATCAATAACAGCACACGCAGAGCATCTGAGAGGGAGAAGCTGCCACTCTTTCCCTACGATTCCTCTTCTTAAAACACAAAATGGAGAACAAAGACATTTTTTTTTTCCTAAGTGTATACTTGGCCATCACAGCAGGCTATAAAGGGAAATCCCAGGGAAGTCACCACATCGTCCTCCTGCCCCAGCTGTAAATGGGAACAAAGCTCCCTTTCTCCAAGGCTTGTCCATTGAATCTCTGCAGGTGTCGGGGGTCAGAGCGGGCTTTTAGGCTTTTCTGGGGACTGCTTCAGTGTTTCTCGAGGTCGTGAGCATGTACAAGGGGCTCTCAAGCTCTTGCATAGGGTGTTTTTACGTACATGATTTATACCACACATAGCAATAATTATTCAATAACACTGATTTGCATAGCCACATGGAAAAGGATGGGAGATCGTCCCCTGGGGATGGTGACCTTCAGCCTCAGGAATGTCCCCTGGCCCTCGCTGCTCACCTCGGCACGCTGGGTGTTCAGCCCAACCTGCCAAAAAGGGGACAGCCTCCCCAGAAGTCCCACCCAACACCCCTACTCCTCTAAAACGTTCTTTCCGACTCATTTTCTCCCCCTTGGTGGCCCTTATCACCGGGGCAGGCAAACCAAGATTTGCTCCCTGCTCCTCTGCAGAGATCAAATTATTTAACCTCGTTTTTATTTCTCTGGACGCCGGCACGCACAGGGCACAAGTATTGGGAAGAAAGCCAGAGAGAGGATTTAGGGGGAGTCTAGGAGGTGCGTTAAGGCTGACAAATGTCCCACCAGCTGTCCCAGGGGCCTGGGGCTGCTCAGAGCACAGGGAAACGAAAGTCCATGGCAATCACAGTGCTTTTCTTGACTTCTCTCCGACCCAATAGCTGTTTTTGTGAATGATATTCCTCTTTCTGCCTGTGAAAACTCGGAGAAACAAAATAATTTTGCCTAAGCAGTTCTACACAGGTTACTGTGGGCACAGAAGAGAAGTGGCTTTAGACACAGGCACATGGGCAGACCTCGGGATGCTCCCCATCCGAAGGGAAGGGTTCGCTGCACCCTGTGGATTACCTGGCTTCATGCATCACCTCTTGAGCTCAGTTTGGCTCCCCTGGGTCTGCCAAAAGAGCCCAGGGCCTGTCCTCTCCCCCATACATCCTCCTTCCCACAACATTTTTTGGGTCCTCAGGAGGGTGCTCAGCATTGCTACCAGCCCCGTTCAGCAGGGATGCCTGAAGCTTTCCCATGCCCCTGCCCTGCTCGCTCCTTGCTCACGCAGCCAAAGCAACCCCAAAACACAACTGAATGGCCTCGCTCTGCCTCCCCAGGCATCACATCCCGCATCCTACATCTGGGGCTGGTGCAGCCTCAGGCACCCTTGCAGGAGTTTTTCCCACCTGTCCTGAAAGCCCTGGGGATTGTTTCCAGATTGTTCACATGAAGCTGGAGGTGAACCCTTCAAAGGGCATTTGGCAAAGCCAAAAAGCTGCTTTTGGAGGGCTCTGATCCCCTCATGTCCTCCTTCCCTAGAGCGAGCCCGCGATTACCTGCACAAGACCGGACGGTTCATCGTCATCGGTGGCATCGTCTCGCCTGTGCATGACTCCTATGGGAAGACGGTGAGTTGTCTCCATGATCTCCTTCTTCTTCTTACGTGCAATGTTAAGCATCCAGCAGCCACGGGAAAGCCTTTGAGAGGATGGAGAGGGATAAATCCACCCGGTCTTTAGATAAAACTTGCAGTGAGACCCCATAACCAACTAAAACTAGAAAGCAGAGAACTGCTGCCAGCCAAAATGATGGTGGTCACTTTGCTTGGGTTGTGTTGGTTAAATGATTTTAAAGCCAATTTTTATTTTGAGGAGAGCAGCTTTACAAATGAGCTTTAAAAGTCTGTTCTAGAGAAAAAAATCCAACATAGGAGAGGAGACTTTCCTCCTTGCCCAGCATCCCTGGGGCTGGAGCCTCCATACCACAGGTAACCACACTGGCAGCAGCAGCTCTGAGAGGCAGGACTCCCTCTCCTCCAGAAATGAGGAGCTTAAATCACTTTTTGCAGCCGTATTTATGGCCTGTCTCCTCTTCGTCTTCATTTTTATTGTTTCTTCGCCTCTCTCTTGCAGGGCCTGGTCTCCAGCCGGCACCGCCTGACCATGTGCCAGCTGGCCGTGCAGTCCTCCGACTGGATCCGGTGAGTGACGGAGGCTGAGCTGCCGTGGGGAGGGTGCTGGGGCTAGAAGCAGCTGGCAAGCGCTGGCCCGCAGGAGGCCCACATCCGAGGTGGGACCAGCAATGCCTCCAGGCTGCCTTCAGGGAGAAGAGTCACACCACAAGTAGATAAGTCCAAGCCGAGTGGAAGTTGGGTGCCAAGACCAGGAGGGAGCCTGGGCACGGGCACACGTTCAGGTCCTGTCCCACACAGGGACCGTGCAGGGAAGGGACGAGCGGGGATGAAGCCATTAGGGAGAGCCGGGTGGAAGGGCTGGAGGAAGGACACGTGGAGGAGGTGGCGTGGTGAGGACATCTGGGCAGAGACCACCAGCCAATGCTGTTGCCTTGCTGTGCTCCTGCAGGGTGGACCCCTGGGAGTGCTACCAGGACACCTGGCAGACCACCTGCAGCGTGCTGGAGCACCACCGCGACCTGATGAAGGTGAGTGCCCCTGCGCTGCGGGCACCCTGTGTCCTGGTCCCACACCGGGGTCGGGCAGCAGACACCATCCTCCACCCGGCTGGTGCTCTGGGACCCCGAGGTGGACGTCAAAGACCAAAACAGAGAAGATGCCGACACATGCCTGACCTGGAGGAGTGTGCAAGACACCTTGTTACAGCTGTTCTGTGCTCCTCCTGCCTGCCCGTGAAAGCAAATTGAGACCTTTGGATCAGCTATTCGTGTTGTCACCAGCAAGCAGGGACCAAGCAAGACTTTTCTCTTTATGAAGGAGCAGTAGATAACAAGGAACTAGGCAAATACTTCATCTAAAGCAGAACTTCATTGCTGTGCAAAAACTGCTTGAAGATGGGATCACCAACACAGTCATCTAACAGGGCAAAATGTGAGGAGTGGCTTCGGTCCCATGGCCACTCTCTTGGATGTCACCTCCAGCCAGAGGCAGTGGCCACCTGAGCCCCATGCACTTCAGGAGCAGAGCACGCATGGAAGCAGGGTGGAGGCAGGCATTGGTCATGAGCTAAATCATCGATGCCAACAGCTTGCTCCATCCCAAGGGGAAAGAGGACGTGGAGAAGCGTTCCCGCTCGCCGGCTGAGCAGCTCAGCAGATCCCAGGCTGCTGTGCTAACCAGCAGGAGCAGCACACCAAGGGAGAGAAACTCAGCAGCTAGGAAATCCCCGGGGAACACAAACTCCGGGAGGAAAAGTCCCTCCAAATGCCCAGGCAGAAGTTCTTAGAACTTATGAGCACCTCCAAGTGATGGAGGTGGCACCTGCCTGCACACGAGACAACTGCGACTTTGCCAGCCTTAAGGGCCTGTGCAAAAACCTAACCCCACTGTCCCGAGCCATAATCGCAACTCGTTATCCCCGGGGTCCTGCTAGCCCAGCACCCATCTGGTGAGGTCAGATAGCAACAGGAATCCTAGAGTGAGTCTGGATGTGTCTGTCACTAGTGATGACCTTCATCTTTGGGTGCAGGGGCTCGCTGCCGGGGTGGTAAAAGTTTTAGGAGGCACCTCCAGCCTTGGGGAAGCCACCTTTACAATTAAACCTCTCCCTTGTCGCAGAGAGTGACCGGCTGCATCCTCTCCAACGTCAACACCCCCTCCCTGACCCCCGTGATCGGACAGCCCCAGAACGAGTCCCCGCAGCCCATCTACCAGAACAACAACAACGTTTCCAACAAGCCCACTGCAGGTAGGTGGCACTGGGGATGGAGAGGAGAGGCTGGCCACCCGTTCCTCACATCCTATCCCGAGCTACCAAACACGTGCTCATTTGTGTTGAGTGCTCCCAAGCTCCTCCAGATCGTCCTCCTCCACCACTAATGGTGGAACAGGGGTTTCCCTCCTCCTCCTCGCAGCTTTTTGGCACTCCGGCACTGCTGGAGATGGGGAACAGCAGGGTGCTGGTACTCCTTGCAGCCCTGGGATGCCCAGGATTGGCTGGAGGCAGCTGCATCATGACTCAGACTTATTTTTGGTTGGTTTTCCCCAAATCAAACAAAAGATTTCTATACCTCCATATTAAGCTGATCCACATCCGTGCTCCTGATGAAAACCAGTCCAGCTCCCTCTTCTCTCCTGGCTGCATATTTCTGCCTTTCCCTGCTCCAGGTGAAAAAAACAAGCATTTTATTTTTCAGCTGACCTGGGTCAGGTCTCTCAGCAGGCTCTTTGTGCCTGATGGATACCTGGTTATGTGAAGGCTGAGCCACCTGCCAGAAGAGGTGATGGGAGCTGCTGTCCCCATGCACAGGAGCATCCCATACTCCGTGCGGGTGGTCAGCCATGGATGAAGCCTCTCCCCATCTTACCTTCCTTCTCCTCTGCCTTTAGCAAAGATCCTGGGGAAGGTGGGAGAAAGCCTGAGTCGGATTTGCTGTGTTCGCCCACCCATGGAGCGCTTCACCTTTGTGGGTAGGTACAGGAGACCCCCAGCACCACCTCCAGCCCCCCCCATCCTCCCCAGCACTCCCTGCCAGGCACTAGCACCTCTCTTCTGCTTCCCCCCAGATGAAAACGCCAACCTGGGGACAGTGATGAGATACGAGGAGATCGGTGAGTACACAGCCCCCACTGTGCTGCTCCAGCACCCAGCAGCACAGGAAACCTGGTGGCAAGGGACATTGGACCACCACCTCCCCAGAGCTTGGGGCTGAGATGACAGCAGTGCGGAACTGTCCGGAGCCAATTCCCATTCCCAGACAAACAGCCTCAAATCAGGGAGCACCCCCATACGTCAGCCTGGGCTCTGGGAGCAGAGCGTGGCCCATCGGCTGGTGGTTTTGGGACCCATTTCAAGGGCACGTCTCCCTCCTAGCAAGCAGGCTGGAGCATTATCCGTCCTAGTGATGGCACCATGTGGAACCCAAAGGTTTTGCCCACTTGGAGATGCCAACCAAGGAGGCACCTTCCTGCAGAAGGAGTTCCCTCTTCCCACCCCTCCTTACCTGGGCAGTTTTGTAGCTTTCTGCAGTGGTCTTGCAAATAAATGAATCCCCAAAAATGCTGGTGCTTCATCGTGCAGTTGTCCTGCTCAGCTTTGCCATAGGAAATCTGGCCACGCCCAGTGCTCTGGGCAGTGCCCTCCACGTTTCTCTGTGGATCAAGGCCCCGCAGCAGATCACAAAGCACTTATACATGTCCATAAAGTGCAGAAATGACTCCTGTCCCCGTGCGATATCTCACCTCCAGGGCACAGCAGCCACCTAGGAGCATGCAGCAATGCTGGCAGTGACACAGCAGCACACGAGAGGAGCTGAAATAGCGTATGGGGTAGTTCAGGGTGGGCTTTCTGTTTGGCACCGTTGGGGATGCAAGAAGGACCATGGGATCTTTAGCAGGACTCATTTTGGCAGGGGAGGATCAAGCAGAGCAATGGGATGGCAGCAAGGAGGGGAGGTCTGCTCAGCCCCCTTTGCCCACACCTCTGAGCTTTTCCACTTCTTTCCTTCAGAGCTCCGCATCCTCCTGCTCTGCGGCAGCGACCTGCTGGAGTCCTTCTGCATCCCCGGCCTCTGGAACGAGTCTGATGTGAGTGACCACCGGGACCCCCCGCTCCCCTTCCCCAGGCTCCATCCCTCCTCCTCTGCCTCCTCCCCTGCACCCAGCACTGCCGGGAGCCACCCCTGCTGTCCCCACAACCCCCAGCCCTTGCCTCCCCTGCACAAGCAACCAAGTCACCAGCCCTGCCCAGCTCTCCTGTTTCACAGCCCCCAAACCTGTACCTGTTGGCATGGAATCGCCTGAGACACAGCGGTGGCAGGGTAACCCTCTCCTAAGGGATTTTGAAGGATTCATTCCCACTCGTTTCCTCTTAGAAGGAGACAGTATCAAGTGGATGAGTGTCCCAACAGAGCAAGGTGTTGAGGTTTACAAAAGCTGCTGTAAGAGAAGTGTTGCCCTGACGTTAGAAATTAAAGATATTTAAAACCATATCAACAGCTTGCACTTAATAAAAGATAATAATAATAATAATAAGAAGAAGAAGAAGAAGAAGAAGAAGAAAAGAAGTAATAACAAAAGAAGAAAAAGAGAATTAAGTCTGAGAAGAAAAATTATCTTGAATCCTCGGCCACATGTTGCCCGACACCCTCTCGCAGGTGGGCAGCGAGCATGCCATCTGCAGCAATGGCTATGGTGAGGTCAGTGGGGAGAGCAAGCATCTGAAACCACATCCACACAGCAGAACACAAGGCAAGTGATGGAGAAGTCGCTTTTCCCCTCCCTTGCAAAGGCAGATCCAACCTGCAGATGGCAAATGACCTCTACGGAGATGCCTAGCTCTGCGTTTTGCTTTGACATTGGTACGTTTACAGTGAACCGCTAGGATTCAGGCACAGTTCAGTGCACTGAGACACGAGCCCATCCCAAACCCCAGTCCTAGAGAGAGGGGCTGGATTCCTGACCTGCTCACTCCCTCTCACTCCCTTCTGTGCTCTGAATCACAGCCGATGACCATGAACTGAAAAATGCTTCAGCCAGCACTGGGCAGGCCACTGTTCCCCTGTGCTGGTGGGAGCAGGTTGCTCCCAGCAAGCCGCACGGTGCTGGGATCAATGCCTCCAAACCTCTTCCCTTCCATCCCAAGACAGCCTGGCCATGGTGATCCAGCCACAGAGCACCATCTCAGGGAGAACGGTAAATAATAATGTAAATACAGAGAAACTGAGGGATGAAGGGCTGAGAAGACAATGGGCCTGATCCAGCAGTGCAGCTGCTGCCTCCTCTACTCCAATCCCCAGTGAGGCAGAGTTCATGTCCTCCTCAGGCAACATCTGCTGCTGCTATCCTTCCTACCATGACAAGTTCTCCCTGAAGCCTAACTTCTACATCCATTAATAGAATTTAACCCTGTTCCTTTTTATTTCATCTACCACAGACCACTCAGCATGTCACCAGCACCACTCCTTAATAAATCCAAGTTTCTGCCAAAGGTTGTCCGGAAAGGGAGTAAATTTGAGGCTAGCTCCATCCAGACCTTTACTAAGCATTCATGGGGCATGCAGCTCATTTTTTTGGGGGTGGGGGGGAGGTGTTGGCAGATGGTGGCAGTTTTTGCACTGGGAGGTTATGAAAACTCTCCTTGGGTTGATCCTAGATGGAGGTGATCGTCGGTGAGTTCGGGATTGTGGTGGTGCCCCGGGATGGAGCAGACCCTGACCGGATCATGAACCACTCCTCGATACTCCGCAAGTACAAAGTAAGTGGATTCATGCCCAGTCGGGGAATCACAGAACCATAGAATACCCTGAGTTGGAAGGGACCCACAGGGATCGTTGAGTCCAACCCCTGGCTCCACATAGGACCACCCAACAATCAGACCCAATGTCTGAGAGCGTTGTCCAAACACTTCTTGAACTCCGGCAGGCTCAGTGCCATGACCACTGCCCTGGGGAACCTGTTCCAGTGTCCAACCACCCCTCAGTGAAGAACCTTTCCGTGACACCCAGCCTGACCCTCCCCTGTCACAGCTCCGTGCCATTCCCTCGGGTCCTGTCGCTGTCACCAGAGAGCAGAGCTCAGCGCCTGCCCCCCCGCTCCCCTCGTGAGGAAGCTGCAGGCCGCCATGAGGCCTCCCCTCATCTCCTCTGCTCTGGGCTGAACAAACCAAGGGACCTCAGCTGCTCCTCACACGTCTTCCCCTCTAGAGCCTTCACCATCTTTGTTGCCCTCACTGTTGCCCTTTGCTTCACCACTTCCATGAGATGAAACCTTCTTGTGAGCCCAAACGAGAGCCTCAAAGTGCCACCCAGCCCCACCAACATCACAGCAGGCATGGGGCCCGGAGACTCCCGCCTTGGTTTTGCCCCAGCTGCTAACTGGGATCAGCAATGGGACCACCAAGCCCTGCCCAGCTCCCCATGGTGGGGCAGACACCTGCTTTTGGGCCACCCTTTTGCTCCTTTCTTCTTCCTCCCTCCACAGAACAACATCCTGGTGGTGAAGGACGACTCGAACCACCCCATGTCGGTCGTCAGCTCCACCAAAAGCAGGTGGGTGATGCTGAGGGCCTCCCGCTATGGGGGGAGCAGGCTGTCCCCAGCCAACCCCTCCATTCACAGGGACACCACGGTGTTTCCAGCCCCTGGTCAGTAAGTCCTAATTCCTGGAAGGGGGCCACCCAACCACCCACATGGGCTCTGACCCCTCCTCTTCTCCCGCTCCCCCAGACTGGCCCTGCAGCACGGGGATGGACACGTTGTGGATTATCTCTGCCAGCCCGTCATCGACTACATCCTCAAGAGCCAGCTCTACATCAACGCCTCCGGCTAAGCGCCAGAGGCCCTGCAGCGAGACAGCCCTGTTGTCCCACGTCCCTACAGCTCTCCATCACACTTTTCTCTCTCTTTCTGTGTCTCCATCTCTCTCCCCACCCCATGGCCTCTCACTCCCGGCGCCGATGCTCCGTAGTGCAGCAACATCCAGGGAACGGCGGCAAGCCCCACGGGGAATGGTTTGGTCTCTTTTTTTGGGAACTGCTCTCCCCATCGTGTGTGGGGAGGGAGGGGGGCAGAGGTGTGCTCAGTGTTCTTGGGGGGGGAGGCAGCTCCAGCACCCCCCTCCCAGCGTGTCACTGGGAAATGGTCCCCCTGGTCTGTCCTCCCAGCATGCTCAGAGCAGGGGCTTCCTCTTTGGCATCATCTTACTGTACTTAAGCTCAATACATTCTAGGTGGACTTTTTTTTTTAATTAAATAGTTGTGGCACGAGCCCCTTGGATCTCTTGCCACGATGCCCTGCTTCCAAATGAATCCTGGTGGGTAGTGGGCAGGTGTAACGCAACTGGTTCAGTGCCCCACCGCAGGTGGACCTCCTCAGGCCAGCAGTAGGACAACCCAGCCACCAAAATCCTCCTCTTGGCCCTGAAAAATCATGGAGATGGTATTTCCGAAGGGGCAAGCATCGCTGCCAAAGCATTACTTGCTGGGGAGAACGTCATTTCTCACCTTTCCTTGGCTGCAAGTGAAGCCAACCCATCCCAAGGCAAGCGGAGCTGGGGTGAGGCTCTACTCCAGCCCCCACATCCAAGGGGACGGCCCACAGCATCTAGAAAGGGACGTGACATTTATAAGGCCAAGAAGCAAGGGAGGAAGAAGAGGGAGAAAGCAGGAGGCAACCCAAAGCCACTGATGAGTATTGCCCCAGGCCTGGCTGAGCTTCATGGGGGCTGGGTCCATCCTCATCCTCTAGCCTCCATCTCTCCACTTCTGTCTGTAACCTTCCCCCTTTTCCCTCCACTCCTTCCCTCTTCCTATCCTTGAAGAGTTTATTAAATGCATGATGTTTTCGCCCTCCCAAACTGGCTTT
Organism: Anseranas semipalmata; assembly: GCA_013399115.1. Taxonomy (NCBI): domain Eukaryota; kingdom Metazoa; phylum Chordata; class Aves; order Anseriformes; family Anseranatidae; genus Anseranas; species Anseranas semipalmata. Next base: position 28,457 of record VXAA01001077.1, read on the forward strand.
GGATAATTCACACGTCCCATGGGACAAGCCAGTCTCCTGCTTTCCTGCCTGTGACATGCCCTGCGTAACCAGCTCAGCCAAATACCCAAAACCAGGGCAGGCAACGTGGAGCAAAAGAAAATTATTTAAGTGCTGCAGAGAGTAACCCTGAGATGAGGGTTACTTAAGTGGGCTGCTGTCCTGCTGGGTACCCCCAGGGTGCAAGGATCCTGCTTCTCCTGATGGCTCAGCCTCGTGTAAGGATGACAGCCACAAGGAGGAAGGTACAGTCCTGCTTTACTCCTCACCCTTTCCCCTCCCTTTGCTCCTCTAACCTTGCATCTCCAGTGTCCATAGCTCCTGGACATCCATTCCCCACAGACCTGGACTGATGAGGCTTAGGGAAGCCCCTGCCACAGCACGACTGCTGTTCTGCTTCCTAGGGCAGCACTGTGACCAGCTGCTGGTCCCCAGCAAGGGCCAGTGTTGTGTAGACACACGTGAAGGCTGAGACTCCTCCAGGGTGTTTCAGGGAAAGAGCTGAATTTACTTTTTCTTTTTCCTTAACATCTACAAAGAGTCACAAACTGCTCTTTGGAAGCTTCAAAGATAAGACATTGCACCAAGTGTGGTGACCTGCTGGACACTGCTGTCCTCTGTGCTGTAAATTTGCCTCAGCCCCTCCCGAGAAGGCAGCTGGCATCTCTGTAACAGCAAGCAACGCTGGGCAAAACAACGCAGCCTGCACACACAAGGTCCTCCAGGGCGCAGGGCTTTATGAGCAGCAGCTAGCGGCCCTGCAGAGGAGGGTCCGGCCACATCCCAGAAGGGAGAGCAGGAGAGACAGATGTGACATGAACTGCCCAAGGGCCAGAAGAGGTCTTCCCTTGTCAGGGATTTCCCTCCACATGGAGAGGCTAGATCAGAAATGGCTGTGAGCTTGGTGGCTTGCCCAAAACAAGCTGAATCCTGCAGTTCCAGCTCTGCTATCTCCAGGCAGTTGTGTACGCATCTCAAGGGGTGTGGAGATATGGAAACACCAAACCAGAGAGCGGCCAGAGCACGCAGGACTCATTGTGTAGGGACGCCTCTTCTCCAGGGATGTCTCCAGCAAGTTCGAGCTGCTGACCAACATCCTACTGAGCCCCCTTAGCTAACACGTTGGGCTGGTGCCCATAGCTGGGTATCTTGTCCATAAACACCCAACGTACATAAGCCAACAGTAGACCCCTCTAATTCCATTGTTCTCACTGTCCTGTGTGTTCAGTTTTTCAACCTCTCTTTCCTCTCCTCCCCAGCACAGAAGTTATTCCAGACAACAGCCTCAGACATCACCCGCGGTTTTTAGCTCCAAGCTAGAGGAGAAAAAGTAATGTTAGAGACCAGCCTCCAACACACACACACACACACACACACACACACACACACACACACACACACAAAGGGATTTTAACCTCTTGGAAAAGTGAAGCAGCTTTGAAGAGGGAGGAAGGATGGTGGATTTTCATAGAGGGAAAGACAATGGAAAAACAAAAGAGGAGACTAAGAAGGAGTGAAGGTGGCATGTCTGAGAGCAAGCTCAGATCCCCTTCTCCCTCCCTCCCTCAGGTACACGAGATGGGACGTGCAGGAAGCCAGCTGGCTTTCAATCTCATCGTGTTTAGGACGGCATGCCTTAGAGACATAGCGTTGTGATAGGGATGATGAACATATTCTGTCTTACTAGTCTTATCTACGCCTTCATGTATCCGCTCAGTAAAACTCACAGTAGGGGGCAAGGACGGGGTGGGAGGGGGGTTTGTAACAGGTCAGTCAATGCTGGGACTGGTTTGGAAAACGTCTTTGGGTGGGTATGGAAAAAATCATCCCTCAAGATCCATGCAGATGGTGGGGAGGTGAGGAAGGGGGTTTCCAGCGCATGGGTGGGGTGGGAGGAAGCTCTTGGGTTTGGGTCTTTGAACCTCCAATTTTAAACAGTGTGATTTGCTGAAAGAGAAATGAACTTCAAATGCCTTTTGGAAAAAAAATAAAGGGGGGGGGGGGAGGGAAAAGGGTTGAAGTTGCCATGCCACCGATTTCACTTTTGTGAAAGGTTTTGGAGCCTAATTTTTTTTCTTCTGTTGCTATATGAAGAAAATGGTCATTGACAAAAGAAAAATCTTTATCAGCAAAATGTTTAAATTATGTAATAAACAAAAGAAAAGAAAAAAAGATGCTGCTGGTGTCATCTTTCACTGCTGCTGTGCCATTTCAAACCAGCCCCATGACACAATCAGCACAAGGAGCGCAAGCTGCTGGGAGAACTCATGGCCAACCTCGCCCAAAGCATGGCACTGGAGAAGACAAACCAGTAGGCAAGAGCCAGCCAAAATTATACATTATTTATTGACCTCCTCCCTTTCAAAAAACCCAGCTCATAAGAGAATGAAGTCAGATCTGTAATACCTGTCCTATGCTGTACAACGGGAGAGGGAACGCTTGCCAGGGGCAAGAATATATCTCGCTTAAATACAAAAATAACACAGATAGTTACTCAGTATACCCTTATCAAGCAAAAGCACGGGCACTGCTCTACCAGAGAATCAGAGACAGTCAGGGTGGGTGAGTCCCCCAGAGTCCTCCTCTGTCCAGGACCTCCTCCTTCACCACCACACAGGTCAGGGGCTTCAGCAGGGCTGAGTTTCAGCATCTGATAGCTCTGGGCTCTTTTTGCCCTGAAATGGCGTCTAAAGGAAGCTGGAAATGGTGTCAAAATGGAGGTGGGCCCACAGGAAAGCAGTGGGTGGGTGAAAGGAGCATTGTAGTCTTCTGTTCCTCTAAGTTCTGCTCAGGAAAGACTTCCAGTAGAAACACCCTGTGCACAATTACTCAAGTCCAGCACACTTTGGGAAACATCCAGCATCACACGTGAGGGAGGGGAGGGAATGGGCAGCACCAAACCAGAGGTGGAGAAACATCCAAGACATTTTCAATATTCTTAGATCAAATTAGGATGCTGGCATGGCAGCAAGGATGGGACTGGGCTATCAGATGCTAGTATTTTGGGCTGCAACCCCCCAGAGAAAGCTCCTGGTCCTGGGACAAGTGCCTCAGGTTCCCGAGTGCTTGTGCAGAGGAGAAACGACCTTGTTTTTCCTGGGCTCAGGGACATCCAGGAAGCTGCCTGGTACCAAAGTGACCGGTCTTGGAAGGAAAGGTTGTGCTTGTGTGCATGTGTGTGACGGGATGTTAGGGAGACCTGTGTTTGCCCAGAAGGAGCTTTGACAAGAAACCCATCCCTCAAGGTCTTTGGGACTCAAAAAGAAAGCATGCCCTTTCCTCCTGGCTGAAGGAAGCAGGTGGAGCAGGAAAGACTTTCCACTTGAGGAGCCCCAGCAATTCTCTCCTCCTCCACCAACCTGCTAGCAAGGGATCCCTTCTTCCTCCATCTAGCACATCACCCTGAGCTCCAAACCAACCGGCATCTTTTCCTTTCATCCATAGCAAAACTGGCATCTTTTTCTTTCCCCCTTCTTCCACCTTCCTGAGAAGCATGGTGGAAGACCTGCAGCTTTATGAAAAGGGTCAGCAGCAGCATCTGATGCTGAATCTCTAAGCCACAGCAAAACCCCCACCAGCACCACTCCCAGCACGGTCAGGACCGGGCAGACTGGGAGGAGAGAGCCACGAGAAGCATCACCAGTGCCGTGGCTCAAAACTCGTCCCAGCTTCCACTTCATGCTGCTCAGTCCCTGCCTACTGAGCTGCAGAAGGTGAGGAAAGTCCCATGGAGAACATGAGGAGGTGGTGGCAGTGTGAAAAGCAAGGAAAGGGACTCATCTTTCTGTGTGTGCCAGACCAGGAGAGGGGATCCATAGGGGACAGAGAACTTCTCAGCCCTGAACTTCAGGCTCAGAACCTGACCATGCAAAATCCCAAGGTTAGTACCAAGCGACCCCATCTGCACCTCAAAGAACCGCTGAAGGAATGGGCTCTTCTTCAGTCAGCAGCACCTTCATGCAAGCAGGCGTCTCCTTCCTCCTGAAATTGAGGGACGGATCATTTTGAAAATCAGGGACTCTCCAGGGCCAACGTGATGGTGTGGACTTCAGCTGCTACACTGAACTCGAGGGTAAAGTTTAGTTTGACAAAACCAAGCGCAGCTGGTCCTGCCGGGTTTGGGGAGAGCAGCTGGGCCAGGCTCTCCTGCCTCCAGCCTGACACGTGCTGCAGCCCTTGCGGAGCTGGCTCAAGGCAATTCGATGGCTTTTGTGTTGTAGCAGCCAGGAGGAAGACTTCTCTGGATATCCTCCAGGTTCTTAATATCTGCCAGGATCTCGTCAATGCTCATGTCCAGTTTCTGTACCCGGACCTTCTGCAGCGTGGCTCTTTGCTCCAGCTCTGACATCTGTTCCTTCAGCTGGTTGGTTTTGGTTTTGGCTTTGCCAAAATTCAGCTCAAGTTGCTTCAGGCCTTCCTCATCCACAGCACCAGGCTGGTCTGTTGCACAGGAGGAAAACAGGGAAGAAGGAAACATGGATGGACGCTGAGGATTAGGTCTTCCTAGATACTTCAACTCCATCCTGCTCTCCAGCCCATCCACAGGTGTCATCTGAGGTGAGTTCCCACAACACGCTCAGTACCCCCACCCAGAGCCCAGTGGTGGCCTGAGTCGAGCTACACGCTACAGCAACATCACAAAACCTACTCATCAGACGCAGCAGCTCTTCCAGGGCGCCTAGTGTCTCCTGCACGGCCACCCCTGCCTGGCCAGCCTTGGTGTGGACACTTTGAGCTTCCTGAGCTGTCTGCAGAAAGCAAGGTGGAAGCTGTAAGGCAAAGCCTTGCCCAGAGGTCAACAGGGAAGGGGGCAAGGTGTGGGAGCCAGGAACTCACCTCCCGTATCACAGCAGCATCCGCCTCAACCTCCGAGAGCTTGCTCTTGAATTCTCCATCCACTTCTTTGGCCTCGTGCTGCAGGGCTGCCACTGCCTTCTCCAGGGCGAGGACACTGTCAGCCGTCTTGTTGGCCTCCAGCTTCAGCCGCGAGAGCTCCTAGGGAAGGGAAAGGCACTTTGCTCAGGGGCAGAGCATGGCTGGAATCACTCTGTGTGCACCAGGCCGTGGAGCTGGTGGGAACTGGTTCCTTCCATGGACCCTGGGACCCAAATTATCGCAGGTTCTCTTGAGTCCTTCATGTGCTCCCACCAGTGGGTGCAGGGAGTTGTTTCTTTGGTCAGGGCTCAGCCTCTCCAGCACACACTGGCAAGTCCCTGGGGAACTAGGACACGCAGTTTGGGTGTCAGACCCACCGGCACCAAGCCTGGGCTCTCACAAGCCTGCCAGCGACTCAGGCTGTAGAAGTGACAGGCAAGGGCACAAGGCGAAAAATCCCCTTGGCCACCAAGAGGTGGCTACAGCAAGATGCCACAGAGATCCCCATGGGACAAATTTGCCTGCAGAGATCCCCTTGCACACGCTCTTTTACAGCTACCTCAGGTGTGTCTGCATGATCTGCACTATAAATGAGAGTCAACACAAAAGCCAACGCATCAGGTCCACCACGAAGACCGCAGGAGTCACCAACCATCTCCTCCTCCTCCACGGTTTGTCTTTCCAAACCTCTTTTTGCCAGCAGTAACACCATGGCTTGTCCTCACCTGCTGGATCCCAAGGGTGATCTCCTTCGCTTCCCCTGCTATGCTGCTGGCTGCCTTGGATTCGGAAGCAGCATTGCCCAGGATGGCTTCGGCTCGGTCTGTCTTCTCCCTGGCACTTGCGACCATGCTGGTGATAATTGGAAGCCTCCGCATAGCATCTTCAGCTTCCCTTCTCTTGTCATCTGCTTGCAGGTTAAACTCTGAAAGAAACGCACGCAAACATGAAGCGGCATTACTTTTGTGAGAACTCACGAGGGGGAGAGAAGGAAGGGTTTTCCTCCTGGCCTGGCCTGGTTTGGACTTATCTCATCTTCCAGAAAGTCTGGCCATAGTGGGGACAGCACAGGAAAGGAAGGAAGGAGATGAGCAATTGCCAGAGAGGAATTCCTACAGGTGTTTGCTCCTTCTCACAGGAGCTGCTGGACTGGCAGGGGGCACTGAGACCAGGCCCTGGGCAACACACGTCCCCACCACAGAAACAGCTGAAAGCAGCGTGTGATACCACCACCCTGGCTCTGTCAGGCATTTCTGGCAGAGGCCGTCTGCAGCCTGCTGAGTGTGTTCAGCTGTGACACAAAACTCGGGTGCAAGGAAGAGGTCAGAAGTACAAAATTACCCCGCAGGCTCTTCAGGATCTGTTCCACTTCATAAAATGTGGCATTGCCGGCACTCATGGCTTGCAGGGCTGTGCTCCTGGCGAGGTTGGCTCGGGACAGCAGCTGGGTCAGGGTCTGCAACAGACCAAGGAGACACAATGAGATGAAGGACGTGGCACAGGAGCGTCAGATGGTCCCAGGGCAGTCCCAAGAACCACAACTGCAGTTTGCAAGGAGCCGTGCTGAAAGAGAAGACCCACAAGCCTCTTCCCAAATGCCTGCTGTTGCCCCAGCATCCAGGTTACCACAGCCTGATCTATCAGCAGAGGCTTGTGGGGCTCCTCAACCAGCTCAAGCCATCGTGAGCCATCTTAGCTCAACTCTTTCCTGGAGCAGGTCTTTAACCTACCACTAGCACACCTCCACGGAGGAGGTGTGCTAGTGAGAACCTGCCCCAGCAGCTCTGAGCACATGGTGGCATCTCCCAGCAGCTCTGGCAGAATCAGAAGAGGATGGGACCAACCCCAACAGGCTGTGTTTGAGGAAATGTGACATCCTGCAGCAGCCAGGGTGACATTCCCTTTTGGAGAACAGGCTAGGACATTGCATAGCAATCGCAATGGAAGGTACAGCCCACCTCCAGCTCAAGATGACTCAATCAATGTCTTACTGCTCTCTCGCCTTCTCCTCTCTGCAACAGCTGCTTGATTTCTTCTTCCCAGTGGCCTGTGCGGCTCTGCAGCTGCCTGTACTGTGCCATATACATCTCCACCGTGCTCAGGAGAGCATTTGCTTCCTGCTTCAGCCGGGTTGCCTCCCCCTGAAACACAAAGATGAGATCACTGCCTTGGGGGGGCCCAGTGTCACCCTGTTGCTCACAGGGAGCCATAGCAAGGGGCAATGTGTGCTTGTACCACAGCCAGCTGCAGGGGCAGGAGGGTGAGGAACGGGATAACTGGTGCCTGCCCAACTGGGATGGGGCCCTGGGACGGGCTGAGCTGCTGGAAGGGCAGGAGGGAAGGTGCAGGGCAGAATGAAAGGGGAGGTCTTGGCCCCACAGGCTCAAAGCCCTCACCTCAAAGGACCCAAAATTGGTCTTCGTCAGGCGGGACAGGGAGCTGAGGAGCATCAGGCTGCTCTGATAAGCCTTGTCTGCCTCAGAGGCTGTCCTGTCAGCCTCGGCCTCCAGGCCTCCAGCCAGCGACTTCAGCTCCTCATACCTGCGTAGATACAACATGGAAGAGTAAACCCAAGGGCTAACCCCAAGTCCTACCGTCCCATCTCCAACTGCACATTCCTGAAACCCAACCGGGGAGGCAGGGACTGGGGCACAGAGGCTTGGCCACCCATCTCCTCCATCCCACAGCCCTTCTCCCCCCGCTGGGACACAGCCGTGAGCGCACCCTGAACTTACTTCTTGAGCAGCCCTTGCAGGGAGCCCGACACCGCTGCATCCCCGCTCACGGCCGCATGCACCAGGTCCAGCGCCTGCTGTGAGTCGTCCTGCGCTGCCTTTGCGGCTTGCTCGATGATGTTGGCCGCTTGCATGTGGCTGAAAAGCATGGGAGGAGCCTTGTGGTAAGAGTTTCCCACCCAAGTTTCTTCCATCGATGTCCTTTGCGGTTTTATCCAGCGGTGCTGGACCAGACTCTCCCAGGAAATGCGATGTGTTTGAGAAGGGGTCCTGCACCTTGGGATCATCTGCTTTGCTTGTCCCTCCTGCATCTCTCCAGGACAGAGGAGCACCAGGGGAAGAGGCAGATGCTGCCTGGTGCAACTGGATGCCCATGGGCCAAACTCTGACCAGGAAGATGCTTCTAAAACACACTACCCAATACCACCCTCAAAGGAAACAGAGGACACCAAAGGCAACCCAGCAGACATGTCTCCCCTGCTCCAGGACTTGCACGGAGCTCTTGGGAGCTGCAGCATCAGGGCTAGGCAAGGCCACCAAACCGGGCCCTCCTGTGTCCCCAGCAGTCCCCTGCCAGCGCCACAAGGAGTGACTCACCTGTTGGCTAGCCTGAGAGCCTCCTGGGCCAGGATCAAGAACTTGTTTGAGCCTCCAGGAAAGTGTGAAACTGGAATAGTCTGAGGAGAGAGGGAGAGAGGTGTGATTGCTCTTCCCTGTCCCTACATCCAATTCAGCAGGGAAAAAAGCAGCTGTGGCGTGATAAACCTCCTCTCCAGATCCCAACCCTACAGAAAGAGCCAGTCATATCCACCACATTTTCTTCTCTTCTCACAAAACAAACATAGTATCTGGAATATGTTAGACTCTTGCTCTCTCCATGGACTTTTTCAAGCCGGTGGCTGGGCTGAATGAAGAGCGGTGTCACGCAAAGATGCTCTTACCACTCGACCCAGGGTGGCTCCACTTTGGTCCAGGTCCAGCCTGGCTCTCTCCAGCAGCTGCCGGGTGTCCTGCACCTGCCTCTCGTACTGGCTGCCAAGAGACCTCAGCCTCTCCACCGTTGCCTTGACGTCGTCCAAGTGGCTCTGGCAGCTGGACCCTTGTCCCTTCATCCTGGTCACGCGGCTTTCCAGAGATCTGTCGGAGGCTGGCGAGAAGGAAAGAGAGAGGCAGTGGCTGAAATTAAATGCAAAAAGGCAGAGACAGCAAAACCACACCATGATATGACACAGATTGCCCCTTCCCTTGGACTCGTGGTGGTCCCAAGCCATGGACATGCTCAGTGAAGCACACACAGCTACCTCTGACTGTCATCTCCTGAACGATTTCTCTCAAGAGACAAATGTCCTCTCCATCAAGGCACCCCCAGGAGCTGCTCCCTCCCAGCCTGCTCCTCCAGCCCTGTCTGATGGCAACCATTGCGTGGTACCTTGCAGGTTGAGGGCTTCTCCAAGGATGGCCTGCAATGTCTCCTCAGCCAGCTGCATCTTCCTCTCCAGCTCCTCGCCCACGACCCCGCCGCCAGCTTGCACCTCTGAGAAAAGCAGCTCCAGCTCCTGCAGCTGCTGCAGGTACAGGTCCACCTGCAACCACAGCAGGTCAGGTCATCAGCACATGGACACCAAACCCGCGGTGGAGAGGCCAGGGCAGGAGCCAGATCCATAGTGTAGGAGAAGGCTGGAGTGAGGCGTTGTTTTTTGGATGAACAGTGCTTGCTATGGGGCACAGCAGGCCTGCAGCTTTAGGTCATTGGTTTTTACATCAGCTGAATCAGATACAAGCACAAACTTCAGGCACAGCCTGCAGAACCACCTTTCCCTCTCACAGGGCGGCCAGGACAAGATGCTCGAGGGTAACCATGTCTTTGCACTCATTTCAGTGCAAAGCCACCCATTCCTGCTCGGCTGCTGCTTTGCTGGTCACAGCCATAACATGGGTCACCACGAAGAGCCAGCAGGACCACAGCATCAGGACTTCACCTGTTGGCAGCTAGACCCCAGACGGTGACAGTGGCTGGGCTCTGCACATCTGGGCTGGCTGCAGTCCTGGTGCCCAGCTGTGCTGCTGGGGAAGGAAACCCAGGAAAGGAGGATGGTCCCTCCTCCCGCCTTGCTGCTCCGAGGCCAAACGCTGATTGACCAGCTCAAGCGATCTCAAAAGCTGGAGCATCCGTGCAGCTCTGCCCAGGGAATGGGGACCCATGGCCCAGCTGCATGGAGGGACAGACGGACAGACAGATGGGCACCCACCTGGGCTTTCACTTGGCTGTAGCAGGCTGGGCACTCGCTCTGCTCGCAGCTGGGGCCCTCAAAGCCGGGCTTGCAGATGCAGCTCCCGTCGCTCCGGCACGTCAGGGGCTCGGCCCCCACCGAGTTGCAGTTGCAGGCTGCAAAGCATGGTGATAAGTCGGAGTGGCCAAGGACCACCTCCTTGCTCCGGGCATGTCTTTCCACCCCCCACCCTCTCCCTGCTCCCCTCCAAATTTGCTTTCCCACCACTTGTCCACAGGTGGAAAGTGTCCTCACAAACCCCCTCTTTACATAAATGCCCCAAGCTGCCCCCTGCTCTGGCTGCTGCTTCACGCTCCCATTTTCCAGCCTTGGCTTTGGCAGCAGCCACCGTCCCCTCGGGAGCGCAGAGCAGCACCTAAAGCCACAAGGCCAAAGTGCAAATGTACCGGGTCCCTTCCCATTAAACTTTCTTGTGTGCCAGCACGGACTTTCTTACTCATCCCCAGTGCTGTCGCTCAGACCGTGTCCACCACAGGTTTGCTCCTGCTTGGCCACAGGGAGCCGCTTTGTGGTTTTTGGGTGTCACACGCATGGGACCATGCGGCTGCAGGCTTCAGTTTGCTGAAACCTCCTGCACCCAGGCCACGTCCTCGCAGCACGGCCCCCCACACCCATCCTGCCCTCGTACCCCGGCACTTGTCGGCAGGGTCGGGGGCCAGGGGGTTCCCGAAGAAGCCGTCCTTGCAGCGGTCGCAGTAGAAGCCGGCCGTGTTGTAGATGCACTTGAGGCACTCGCCCGTGCGGCGGTTGCAGTTCCCCACGGCGTTGGGCTCCACGTTGCCGTTGCACTGGCAAGGCTGGCATGGCCGGGAGGCTGCGGGGTCTCCAAAGTAGCCGTCGGCGCAGTACTCGCAGTTGGGCCCTGAGAACGGGACGGGGAGAAAAGCTCGGGCTGTCAGATGACAGCTGGAGGCCGCCTGCCTCCCTCTGCCCACGGGGACACCTGCGGCACCGAGGCCAGACAAGGGCACCACCTGAAGGCTGCCACGTCCCGCACACCAAGCGCCCAGCGAGCTCCCAAAAGCTGGGTGCAATGACTTTCCTTGGCAAGCCATGTCCCACCGGGGCCTCTCGGCTCTGTTCTCCTCCCTCCCCATCGGTCCTTTCCTCCGTCCACTTTATCTGCCTATACAACAGCCTTCCCAGGTGACTGCATACACAGCTATACTTGCATACGTTATACGCATCTCCAGGACAGGGCACGCACGTTTACACAGCCCTTGGCACGACGGGTGCCGGTGCTTTGCTGAAACGCCAGGCTACGGGCGAGAGCAGCAGCGAGGTGCGCGGGTGGGGAAGCCGTGCTGAGAAGACACGATCGCCCACCCAGCCCCGAGCATCCCAGCCCACAAACACCCACATCTCCGCGTGAAGCACGTTAAGCCCCTGGCGATGGGCTAACACCAGAAGCGACCGAAGCACGGGCGTTACCGGCGGCTCCAGGAGGACAGCGGTCACAGACGACCTCTTCTCTGCCCAGCACCACCAGGCAGCTCTGGCCGTTGTCGCAGGGACATGCCCTGCAGCTGTGCGGGGGCCGGGGGTCTCGGTAGAAGCCGAACGGGCAGCTGATGCTGTTGCCCACGTTTTCGTCTCCTGAGTAGCATTCGCCTGAGGGAGGAAGGACAGGGCGTGGGACAACCAGCCGGCTGTCACCCCAGCCGTCCCCTCAGCGGGACTCCCTCCACGACTCCCAGTGTGAGCAACTCAGCCTCAGCTTTTCCCATGCAGCATCCCCAGCAAGGGGGCTGCGGGGACTTAACGGGGTGCCCACCGAACCACATCCATGTTCAAGGTGAAGTGCACTACTTTGAATTCACATTGCAACAGCGCAGGCTGTTTTGACAAAATGGCTAGTAAAACATTTTCACATCGCTCGCTGATGTCTATTCACACCCTCCTTACCCTCCGAACAAAAAGTGAGAAGAAAAGGTTTTAATGCTACCCAGGCAACAGGAGGTGTTTTGCTGACCACAATCAGAACAAGCTAAGCCAGATTTGATCCCAGTGCATCTTTCTTTTAATTTTTGGCAGCAGCTCTTTCTAGGTTTTGGGGAGTTTTATCCGTGATGTTTCCTGCACTCTGACACAAACCATCCGCAAGCCAGGGATCTCCCTCCCACACACCCCTGTAAGCCTGATTTTGGGGATACAGGCAGCCAGCCTGCTACCCCACATGCCCAACACACACAACGCATCCATGACTTTTCTTACCGGTGTCCGGGTCACAAATTCCTCCCCCCTGGCAATTGCACGGCACGCAGATGCTGAACGGCCCCATGCTGGGGGCATGTCTCCTGTAGCCAGCGGCGCAGCTCTCGCAGAACTGCCCCTGGTACCCGGCGGGGCACTGGCACCGCTCCACCCAGGGCGCGAGGACGCCGGCGGCAGGCTGCGCCGACACCAGGGTGACGTTGTCGATGTAGCCAGTGCCTGATGGGAGAGGTGGCATGTCACCTCCAAGCTTCCCGCCTGGGCTGCAAGCCCCCACATCCACGCGGGGGTCTCTGCACAGGTTACGCTTTCAACTACAACAGACGTGGGCGGGTGGAACGGAGCCAAGGTTTTGTTTCCCCACCCCTAGGCTGTTGGCATCCTGCTTAAGCCCTTCATAATTTCATTTTGCCCCTGTTACGAAACTCTTTTCTTTTTTAAATACCTTTCAGCACAGCTGTCTCCCCCACGGAGGAGAGCTAAGCCTTGTGCTGTGCCCTGGAGGCTCTCCCCCACTTACTGTACTCCCCAAAGGTGGCTCGGATCCAGAGCGCCGTCAGGTTCCCCAGCAGCCTGCGATATTCAAAGTGATTCAGCCTGGGGCTCCACTTGCTGCTCGGGTGCTCGTCCAACCTGTGCATGGGACCGGGCAGAAGTGGTGTTGAAGACCATGAGATGTCCCAAGCACCCAACCCAACCTCAGGACAGATCTTCTACCACCTCCTCTCCCTTCTCCTCGTCCACCAGGAGAGAAGCACAAAGCTGCACCCAACCCAAACTACTTAAGCCTGGCCACCTCTGAGGGACCACAGCTGAGCCCGTGAGTCTCAGCTCAAGTCTTTCCTGCTCACCCTGCCCAAATCCCGAGCACCCCCTTCACCTGAAGGTGTATGTCTGGCTGACGCCACAGGGCAGGACCTTCCCGGGAGGCATGAAGGGGGCAGTGACTCTCAGGCCACCTCCTTCCAGGACCACGTCGTGCGGGGAAGGCTGCTGTCCCCCTCGGTCCAGGCGGTAGTCGAAGGAGAGCGTCTGGCCGTAGCTCAGCTGCTGGTTCCCGAGGAACTTGGCTGCAAAGGGAAGCGGGGGGGAGAGCAGAGGGAAGAAGGTAAAGGCTCGAAGTCTTGCTCTCCTCCTGAAGGCACACTGCATGGGGTCAGACCGAGCATCACCGCAACGGCTGCCACCACCGTCACCTCTCAGGCCGGGGGAGCGCTGGGGGTGTCACCTCCCTGCCCCAGGATGGTCCCTTCACTCTGCCCATGCCACCTCCTTCCCCAGCCCCTCNACAAAGTAGAGCGCTTCCCATCTCCTCGCCGCTATGAACGCGTCCTGGTGGCGCGGAGACCACTCGAGCTCGGCTGGGGACCCATTCTCGTGGACGCCTGTCCAGCCCTCGGCGCCTGGAAGGTGAGCAAGGAGAGAGCACCCCCGGTCAGAGGTGGGGAAGGGTGCTTCCAGCTCTCCAGCATCTTCTGCGAGCTGTATCTGTTCAAAAAACCTCTGGTTTCCTATCTCTTGGCCTCCAAAGGGGCAGCGCAGGTATATCTGTGCAGATGCATCTGTAAAGAAGCCCAGCTGGGTGCTGGGCTTTCCTCCCAAAAGGCAGAAAATACGTAAAGAGGCAAGCCCATGGGCTCCTTGCCTTCACCCCCTGCTTCTGCCCACGATCAGAAACAAACCACCTTGACAGCAGCTGGGGACGCCTGTCCAGGGCTCCTCCAGAGGCTCAAGGGCAGGAGGGGTGGCAAACCCACGCTGCGCCCAGCCCTGGGGCTGCAGGGACGCCCTCACCTTGCTGGAAGCTGGAGGTGATCCTGTGGACGCTGTAATTCTCAGCGCTGACACATGAGGACGAGTGCCCGTAGCAGAAGCACGGGGAGCATCCTGCTGGGTTTCTGGCATCCAGGTTATAGAAGCTCTGTTTGCACCTGGAAAAGGAAGGTCACAACATTTGTGCACATTTTCTCCTCTTCCTCCTGTACCCAACCCGCTGTAGGGTACAAACCCATGGCACAGCAAACACACGCACCCGCCGCTGCGTTTTGGGGCTGCCACCTCCCGCGTGGGGCTCGGTGAGCAGCGGGGATGGGGACGAGCCCCGGCACGGTGCCCCCAGCCTGCCGGACACCCACCTGTCGCACCGCTCGCCGGCGGTGCCAACCTTGCAGACGCAGCGTCCCGAGACGCACTCCCCCGTGCTGCCAGCCGGGTCACAGGCACACTGTGGGCTCCTGCAACGGGGACAGCGGGGACACCACGGTGACCTCCGGATCGGCAGGTCCCCAGCACACTGCTCATATGAGGTGGTCCCCGCGCGTGGCCGACCGCCAGCACTTACTGCCCGTGTCTCTGGCACCCGGCCTCGGAGAGGGAGTGGAAGCCCGGCTGGCAGCGGTCGCACTTCTCGCCCATCACGCCGGGCTTGCAGCTGCAGCGGCCGTCGCTGTCGCACTGTGGGCCGAGGGAGCCTGCGGGTGGTGGGGACGGGGAGGTCACAGGAGGTGCCACCACCTCCCTGCACCACCCCGGTGGGATGTCCCCTCCAGGGAGCAGACGGAGGAGCCGAGCTGGGTTTTCCCACTCAAAGCGCTGGGAGACCGTTGCTCTCTCTGCTTGCCACCCATTTTTCGTGTTCACGGGGTGCCCCGGACATCATTTCTCCTTAAAACCGCAGCGATGCTAAAAGCAGCCGAGGGGATGGGGGGGCCGAAGCTTCCTCTCCACCGTTGCAGTGAGGTGGCACTTGGCAGCACCTCCTGTCCCCAGGTGCGATGCTGCGAGCTCAGGGATAATCCTTCGGCTTTTACAGCGCAATTAAGGGACTTCACAGGGCCTGCCAAGTGCCGCAACACACAGAAACCTCGAGGCCAGCGAAAGCTGGGGCTTGGCTGGCATCCCCTGTGACAAGGACGCGAGCAGTGCCCCGCAGGGCAGCTCTCGGCTGGTCCTGGTCAGCTGCCAGATCAGGACAGAGAGGGGCAGGAGGCACGGGGCAGACCTTGCCACAGCGCGGCTTCTTTGGGGGCTTTTTAGGGGGGGGTCTTCTCTTTTCACCATGTTGCTCTTCGCCGGAGCAGCACGACGTCCCTGAGCTCCCTCAAGGGGAGCCCCAGGAGCTGCAGGCTCCGCAGCCAGCGAGGAGCAGCACCTCGCTGCCCCTTGCCCTCTAGGCCTCCTTGCCCCCCCCAAGCCCGTCCTCCCCGGTGGTGGCCCCGTACCCTGGGGGTGGCAGCGGCAGGGCAGGCAGCAGTCCCCGTGGTGCTGGCGGAAGTAGCCCCCCTTGCAGCGCTCGCAGCGGGGCCCCTCCGTGTTGCCCAGGCAGCCGAGGCAGCGGTACCCGTTCCCCGTCTCGGCCAGGAGGTGCCAGTCGAAGACGCACTGCTGGGACATCCCGTTGCAGTCGCAGGCTGGGGAGAAGAAAAACCGTCTCAAGAGATGGTTAGAGGGAGGGGTGCTGACTGTGAAGCCCACCCATGGCCCAGAGAACAAGCCCAGGCAGCGCAAACCTCCCCAAAATGGGCTTGGCCCCTCCCCAGAGGGGCACCAGCCATGGCCGCTGGAGGCCATGGTCCGTGGAGGAGAGACGTGCCACCAGGCAACCACCAAGCCAGAAGAGAAACCTCCACCAGGTGCCTTCACCCAGCGGTGGGACGCGGGCTTCCTCCCGGCCAGGCTCCGGCGCGACGAGGCTCCGCGGCTGGTGGAGCTCCGTGGAAGCGTGCCAGCGGGAGGCAGATAAGGAGCCTGCTGGCAGCGTGACACCGGTAATTGCACCTCACCCCAACCCTCCCCAGGAAGGGAAGCTGCCTCTGCCAGCATGGACGCACGACCGACGCCAGAAGGACAGGCGGGAGGTCTTGCATTCCACCAGAGCCAGGATGGACCGAAACCTCGGGAGAGCAGAGGCAGGTATCACCAAGCGTGCTCCTCGCCGTTGCCTCCCGGCTCTGCCAAGCACGGCTCTGCGCCCCAGCCCTCTGCCAGGGGCCCGGCGCCCACCAGCAGGAGCGGTCCCACCGCCCCGCCCGCGGGTAGCGCCCGGAGCCTCAGCGGGCATCTCCAGGGACCCAGGGGCAGAGAGGACGATAACACCCCGCCCGAAGAAGCAACGTGAGACGTTGCATTCGTGCTCACCTGCGCGCTGCGACTGCCTGCTGTCAGCCCCTCCGTATTAAAGCATTTAACCCCACCCACGCCTCACCCTACGTGATCCGGAGGATTTACCGGCTTGCCAAATCACAGGCGTGAGTACAGCTCCCCAGGGAGCAAAAGCCTCTTCTCGGGTCTTGCTCTAAGGCTGAAGCACGTTGAGAGCTGACTCCCCAGCCCCGGCACGCGCTTGGCAGCCCGATTCCTTCAGCGCTGCATCGGGACGAAGGAGATGTAGGGTGTGCATCCAGCAGGATGCCGCTCCCCGAGCTTCCACCCAGCAGAATAAAGCGGGAAAAATACTCGGTCGCTGTGCTGATGCAAACTCCAGCATCAGAGAGGCTTGGAGAAGGAGATGGCTCTTTCCAACACGACAAATAAGCGCGCAGCACCCTGGCTACGGGCACTGCGGTGCTGACTTCCAGAAGCACCAGGCCTGGGAGACACGGCCGAGACGTCAGCTGGGCTGGGTGCTTGCTGCCGCAGCTCTCCCCGAGCCAAGCATCGCGCCCTGCAGCCTCCAAGGCTTTGCTGAAGCCTTCAAAGAGCGGCCATCGCCACCCAAAGGTGCTCAGAGCTGGGAGCCCCTTGTGCTCCTCGCGCGCCCCAGCCCACCTCTGTTCTGGCATCCAAAGCCCCTTTTCCTTCCCACATTTCCCGCTCAGAGGTTGGGAAGCTGGGAGCCCCCCAGCTCCTCCCCGCACCATCTCTTCGGCCACTGCAGCGAGCAGAGACAGAAAATAAAAATCTGCATCGGTATTTCCCAGCGCAGTTATGGCTGCTGTGCTAAGTACCCAATTAGCAAGCAAACCAGATCAGATCTGTCCTTTAAAAATGCACTCGTTCAGCACTTTTTTTTCCCCTATCGCATTCCTCTGCGCTTAAAGGAAAGCTGATATTAAGGGACCTGCTTCAAACCCTGCAAGCACATTTCCAAGCAGCAGTATTAAAAATAAAAAAAACCTGAAGCTGCTCAGCATTTATGAAGTACAGGTAAAGACCCGATTCGGGTCTTTAGGACGGCATGCATCCCATAAGGCTCCGGCTGGCACACAACACCAGCCCCGCACGTGTTGCTGCGACAAGCTGGATCCTGGACATTTCCAGCTCTTCCTCGGGCTCAGCGAACACGTCGGTTATCGGCGGCGGGCAAACCAACCCCTTCCCTGTGCAATCCTTGTGCTCACACCCAAATCCCACCCAGGCAGCCAGGCTTCCCTCAGCAAGCAATAAAGTAATTATGCCTCAACGAGTTATTTAAAGGGGACGCCGGTAAAAATTGAAGTCTAAGAGTTTGGCTCCGGAGGAAACCCAAGGAGAAGCGCGTTAGGGGTGCGGGTTCCTCCCCAGGGGAGAGCGTGGTGCAGCAGAAGGGCGCTGCTGGACCCGAGGGGCTCCGTGGTACCGGGGCTGGAAGCGAAGCCGCCGGCAGGACGGCTTCCCGGCCCCACGGCGGAACCCCCGGCCTGCCGCAAGCCTCACCTTCTCCTCCGGCGGCACCAAGGGCTGCGGGCAGCAGGGACAGCGCCAGGGCCACCAGCCAGCACCCGGCCATCGCTGCAGCCCCGCGGCGGGCGCTGGGCGCACGAAGCCCCAGCTCCAGGCTGCTGCGCTTGGGCTCCGCTTGCATTTATTTTATTTTTTTCCCCCCCCTCCGGCGGTTTTTATCGGCTCCTCCACCTGAGTCACTCCCAGCAGGAAGAGCGCGTGTGCCTTGCTCTGACTCAGCCGTGAACAAGGAGAGCCCAGCCCAGCAGAGCGGGCAGGCGCACACGCGCCCAACGCCAGCCAAAGGCATCGGCGGCCACGGGACGCGGCCCCCCGAGGGCCTCCTGGTGGCACCGTCCCGGGGCAGCCGGCCGGTGGCACAAACCGAATTCGACGGCGGCTGCTGCTCCCGGTGCCCAGCTCCGTCCCATCCATCCGGCTCCACCTGGGCCCTGCCACCGCTTCCCTGGGCAGGTCGGCACGCGGGAGCGGGGCTGCCCGGGCACGCAGGCAGCACAGCGGGGAGCGGGGCAGGATGAGATCATGGGGAGCGTGAGGAGGGGGGACAGGGGATGCCCGCGCAGCCTCCTGGGCCGGCCCAGCAGCCCTGCCAGAGCGGGGCTCGAGGCAAGCTGGAAGAGGGGGCCAGCGGGACCCACAGCCAAAGGCTGCTGGGGGTGCACAAAGCCCCTGAGGTCAGCTTGGACATGCGCTAAGAAGAAAGGTCTGTCAGGATCTACAGGCGTCAGGTTCAGGAAATCCCCAGATCCAGAGCTGGGAATTACCAGGGGCTGTCACACGTTTGCCTGCTTTTACACCTGAGACAGAAAATGAGGTTGGCTGGGCCCTTTGCCTGACCAGTACAGCTGCGTTTACACCAGAGAAGGATGAGGAGTGGATGGGTTTACAGGGCAAGCCCGCTCAGGACGGGTTCGGGAAGAACGGCATCCCAGGGGAGGGGTTGTGAGCCATCTCCCTGCCCTTATCTCAGCCCTTGAGCCCTTTTTCACCGTATTTTGTCCCCCTCTTCCTTTGAGGAGGGGCAGCGAGAGAGTGGAGCGGTGGAGTTCAGCCAGCCATCAGCGTGAAGCCACCCCACCGGGGCCTCCTGGCCCTGCCCAGAGCCAGACACGTGGATAAGCGGGATGCTGGCACGTCCCCATGACCCACGGAAGCAGCCCACGAGCTGATCACAAGGAAGGGTGGGCCTTGTGCTGCACCTCAGCACTGCTTGTTGTCCCGATCTGCGGCCACGAGTGGTCCATGAACACCAACACCTTTAGATGAAGATGTCCAACAAGTTCACCCCCAGCCCAACACTCCGGTTACCTCTCTGCATTAGGGACTGGAGCTCATCCCAAACTGTCTGTTACACTGCTCATTCCAGAGCTAACAGAGCCGGGGTAATCAATATTTAGGTCTCTTTCTGAACCTTTTAAGGTGTCCAACAGCCTCCACACGCTCACATACCCAGCGATGACTCAGGGCTTCCCTCAGTGCCTCCTCGTGCTGTGGTGACCTCATGGGCGCAATCAGCCTGAATTCACCGCGTTTTTGTGACTCCCTTTGCCAAGTTTACCTGCCTCCGCCAACTAATTCAACTCTCTCTTGTAAACAGGCTGCTCCCTTTTAATTCCATACACTGGCTCTTAATATAGTTCACAACAAGGAAACCAGCTTCACAAACACACTGGTGGCAGGTTGATGTTTGGCAATCAAGATTGTCTTATCTGATTCTTTTATTATTCTTTAAGAAGTGAGACAAAACATAGCATTCCCACTGATTTGACAGAGTTCTTATGGGTCTGTTCATTCCTTTAATGAAATGCACTTAATCCTTTCTGCTCCAAAACCCAAATTCTTGGCAGAGTTCTCTCTTAGAAGACCTGCTCTCACCATCAGGAAGCTTTTCCCGAGTCACAATTTTCCCTTATCTGGCTCCTCCGTATTATTCCTTCTGTCTCGCCATTCTCACTCTGCCTCTGACTTCACTTCTGCAAACAAGCACTGACACAGCTCTCTCTCTAGTCATTTCTGCATATTTGCTTTGGTTACCTCGTCATCCTCCACCATCATCCAAAGCCACCTCTGAAAACTGCATTAATGCATGTACAACACTACCCAAAACAGTTTCAAGGCCATGATTTTCAAAACAGACCAGACCCAGAACAAACTCATGCCCACCACCTGCTGCAGGAGAAATGTTGCCCATTGAGACCCATCGGCATGGCAGCACTGTTTGGAGAAGGTCTCGCACAAATGTGGTTGACTGAAATGTTGCCTTTTAGAGTAAAGGAAAGGTAAGTGATAGTAGACGTATGACAGCATGAAAAGGAGTGGCAATCATCACATTGTAATGAAACAGCATTACATCACCGGAGAAGCTGAGCTTGCCCTTCCCTTTTACTTTGCAAAGTACGAAGCGTCCTTCTGAAGATTCCTACACCCGTCCTCTGTAACAGGGCTAAGAAAGTTCAAATCGCTTCTGCAGGGGCACCACAGCAGAATGAACCATGCCAAAGGCTGAATCCACACAGTAATCTGAATTGTGGTGATGCTTGCTAGACCTGTGAAGGCACAGAAGCTGCAGTTCTATTAATGTGACCGAACCCCTTTTGGCTGCTCATGGCAGCCCAGCGACACCAGGACAAAGGCAGGAGCTACCCAGCAGCAAGCTGGGCAGATCTCAACCTTCTGCACATCCCAGCAGCCCCCAAGCCTCCCCGTGTACGGGACTTTGCAAACTGCAGTGCCTTTCCCAAAAGTCTGGTGCTGGGCTGGTTCTGGGGGGCCGCACTGCTCCAGCAGGGCTTACACAGAAGTGGATTATCTTCAGCCGGGGGCTCGCTCGTTTTCCTTCCAGCTGCTGCTGCCCCACAACCATGTGCTCACCTACACATGTCCACACACCACAAATGTCTTCCAGCATAAGGAGCTCCCTCCCAGACTTTGCCCTGTAGGGGAGCTAGTTTATAACCCAGTGCCTAAAGCAGAATACCAATGGTATCGGTCAATCCTTTAAAAATAAGCCCTTGCTCAGGAACATGTGAGCATCCTTCGGCAGACAACATCTTTTGGCACTTCTGTGGCTTTTATGGCCATTTCTGGTGTACCTGGAGGCACAGCTCAACAGGCTCATGTTCACGAGTGGCAAAACTCCTCGTTTCAGCCGCGCAGAGCAGAAAAGAGATGGAGAACTTGGGCAGGGACATGGGGGTACCCCCAGGACCCAGCCATGCTCACCAGGGCTGGCTGCTCCGTGGGGCAGGAGCGGTCGGAGGAGCAAGGCCCCAGCTGTGGTCCCACCACCTCCACTTTGTTCCTGAAGCCAGCAAAGCATAAAAACATCGCCACCAAGATTTTATAAGCAGCCACGTCTTGTATGCTAAAAATTCCCCCTGGCTTACAGGGCGGCCTCAGGTGAAAGCCACCCCCGGTGACCGCGGCCCTGTGAGGATCACAGCCGCGGGGCCGCCTTTCCCCGCTGAGGCCTGGCTCCTGGCCGCGGCGCTGAGCAAGCGGGGCAGGGCACAGCAAGGAAACGCCTCGCACCCGGCCTCGCCTCGCCGCCACCCTGCCTGTATGAGACAGACAGACAGACAGACAGACAGACGGCGGGCAGGGAGGTGAGGGACGCCGGCATTTCCGTCCCGCTGTGTGCTCCCCTCTGCCTCCACAGATACCTCAGGAAGCACCCCCCAGGCTCCCCTCCTGAGGAAGCGCTCTCCCACCTTGCTAGGCCAAGCACCCGACTGCTTTTCACCCCAGCTGTGAAGCCCCCCCGCCTCTGCTCAGGTCCCTTCCACTGCCGACCGCCTCCCCGTCCTCCAGAGAGCACATGCATGAAGACAGAATTTGAGCTTGGACAGTGGGAAAAGTCACTGGAAATTAGAGAAGAGCCACCAGAGCGTGGTGCAGTCCCCCAACAGCAAGGTCCCTCCTCTTGATGTCCACCTGAAGTTGACCTTCAGCCCACGCTGAGCAGAAACGTCCTCCTCAGATACTCTCACCCTGTACTTTGAAACTTCAGCACTGACTGTTCCCCCTTCCCCAGGAAAAAGCCCTTTTTGGGTGGACCCCAGGATTTAGATACTTCATAAGCTTCCTCAGCTCAGTTACTTTCACACCATCTTGTTTCCCAGGCCACAGCAACGAATTAAGCCTGGAGAGAGGCCACTGGTGAGCAGGTCCCTCAGGCCCCCGTTTCCCAGCAGCACTTCCTCATCGACCATCGTGGCAGCCAGAGCATCTCCTGCCAGGGTCAGGCACTCCATTCCCGGTCAGTTGGGCAAGGGGCTGTCAAAGTAAGTCCGGGACAAGGCACAGTACAATCTAACGAGACTCTGGAAGTGCTACCACAATTTGTCCAGGGTGGGGGAAATGGTTTGCAAAGTCATTGCTCTGGTTCAGAGAGATGTTCCCCTGCACTGAAGATACCACCCCATGTTGGTGATACCACCAGGGACATCTGGAAGCATCCTCAGGTTTCCTCCCACGCAGGCACAATGGGCACTGCCAGCCCATCAGTCTTACTGCAGCCTTGGCCACATGGGAAATGGGAGGAATTCTGCATTTTTCTTTCCAAAAAAAAAAAAAAAAAGCAAAGATTGAATTATATATTATATCATAGGTGCAAGCTGGAACATAGGAAGTTCCACTTAAATATAATATAATAATACATTGGTACAGACATTCGCATCAAACTTAAAGCATGACCTAAAGAGAAGGATGGTGCTTGGGAGCAAAGAGGCAAGTAGAGTGCAACGTCCTCAAAAAACTCCTGGAAAATTCAGCTGTTTCATACTGCTGTGATGTGCACATTTCAGAGACTCAGCATGAATTTGCAGCAGCTGATGTACCCAGCCTCACCTTAAATCAGGATTTTGCCCAGGTTTCACAGGACAAGCAGTGATGCTGTGTGACCTGAAGATAAAATGAAGATAAAAATGCAGACTTGCTTCTTAAGCCAAGTATCTTAGCCCTAAAGCAGTATTAT